>CM070501.1:24995360-25369871 GCA_036346375.1 Guadua angustifolia
CCTATGTATGAAATTTCAGGATTCATTATATCTGAGAGTTAAAAAGAGAAATTACGACAAGTTTAAGCTCTTTAAACTTGTCAATTTTCTCTTTTTTGTAACTCTCGGTATATAATGAATTTGATCCTACAATTTCATGTGTATGTATATTTTGTTGACCAAAAATGTATGTGTTTACAGATGTATATATATGTGACCTTGAAAGATGTATGTGTATAAACATATATATATATTTGTGTGTATAAAGATGTATGTGTATAAAAAGTGACATATCACAATCCCGAAAACAACTGTACAAAACAATAATGAATCATTCTTATTCCACACTAAAATGATTTTAAAAAAAATAAGCCCCTGCAAGTTCAAGAAGCATGGATGCCAGGAGAGCGTGTCACCTCATGCTTCTTGAACTTGCAGGGCTTTTTTTAAAATCATTTTAGTGTGGAATAAGAATGATTCATTATTTTTATTACAAATATATTCTTAAGAATATATGAATTTTTTCATATTATTTTTTCATTTCGAGGTCACAACATCACTTGATTTCCTCTCAACTCTAGCAAAATTACCATCGTTTGAATTCACAAGTTTGATGTCATGTAGCAACCATAAATGAATGCAATATAATTAACCCAATAACATTTCGATTGCTAGGAATGGCCTCGAATCGAGGACAAGTGCCGAGGGAGTTTGGCCCTCGAATATAGACGGCGTAGGAATGGATAGCCCACGTGAATACCGAACCTCTGTGATATTGATATGGAGCAACTTTGGCGCCACGACCACGGACCAATTGCCGACGCCAATCGCCATGGACCAAGTCGACGCTTTCGCCATGGACCAAGTCGACGCGACTAACATGGGCGAGGTAAAGTATTAGTACGTTGTGATTCCCAAAATATTGTAGGGTCATACAACTAATAACAAGATCCAATTGTAGGCTCAAACGTCTGGTGAACAAAGGCGACGCAGCAGTCGTGGGTCCGAGCAAGATGCCTAAGGCGTTCACAACATAGTCTAGCTCTTGGAAGTCGGGAACTGCTATATACCGTCGTATGGCATCGTCTGGAGACGACTGCGGAGTACTTGCTAGGGATAACGTGCCCATCACTATAGATCATGGACCGACCATGAAGGTGATCGATGGGTGGTTCCCGATGACTGAAGGACTCGCTATGGGGCAAGCTAAAACAAGTATTCCATTTCCCCAAGGGTCGAGTTGGTTGCAAAGAAACGTGCACTAAGTATCATGTGCATATCTTTGGAAGAATTGGAAGACTCAGTTGAATAAGAACTATGTGAAGAAGAATGTCACGCCAAATTTTAACATGTTTCCAAAGATAAGGGAATTTTGGAAGGACTTTGTGGAGTACAGAATTCTGAAGAAGCCCAGACAGTGAGTCAGAAGAACAAGGCTAACGCGATAAGAATATGTACCCTCACACACAAGGCAATCGGTGGCTACGTGAAGAAAATACAGATGGGATAGCCGCGAACAAGAGCTAACCCTCAAGGGCGTTACTCCTGCGACGGCCGAGTTCACTGCACGATCAAAGCACTGGTTGCTTGGGAGGGGGGCTTCTGTCTCAGAAGATGGCAGCTTGAGCTTCAGGAGCGATAGAGCCCGGGAGGTGTCGCAGAAAATATCAGATGCTCACGTGGAGTCTTCCCAAGGGCTTTTCAGGCCACGAAGGAGAATGATGAGTCGATCAAGTTGCCTCGAGTAACGAGGAGCATCTGGCGACGCGAGGAGTTGGTTTGGTGCCGTGGAAAGAAGGCTTCCCAGCTGATGCATCGTTGTACAAGCGGCCGAAAAGAATAAGAGAAGATGAACTGCAAAGTCAAATACAAGATGCTGTGGCAAGAGCGTTAGAGGAAGAGAGAGCGAAGCTGGATCAAGTTGTGGAGCAAGCAGTACAGAAAGCTCTCAGCTCACGACCGCCACTCGATGACAGCCCTCGGAACCTCAGTCACGGTGTTCTTAAGAGCAGCTGCGCGTCCACAACGATTCCGGGAGAGCATCGACTCCATTTTCCAGTGGATGACATCACAGAACCGACACCGCAAAGTCGCATTTGTCCGCGACATGGCATTACCATCAAGGTGGCTGATGGCGGGGCTTGGCCATGCGCCTCCTCGCGAGTTCTCGCTTTGCCCAATACTGGGGATTCGCCAGGTCGGTAAGACAAAGTAGTCCGACAATATCACAAAATGGAGGTAGAGATTCTGGCGAGGACGTAAAAAATAAACTTGGAGAAATGTGCATGGCTTCCTCGCGTGGCGCAAGAGCTTGATTATGTTCGGCTCGGACGATGAGGCCGACAATGACGACGACGATGATGAGCCGCACTCTCCACACGCAGACACGCCGCCACGAAAAGTGCAACTCCTCCGCGGCACCACTGTTAGGACAAGTCCAACTCCTCCGCCGGCACCATCCAGAAAAGGTCCAACTCCTCCGCCGGCACCAGCCAGGAAAAGTCCAACTCCTCCGCCGGCACGATCCAGAAAAAGTCCAACTCCTCCTCCGGCACCAGCCAGGAAAAGTCCAACTCCTCAGCCGGCACATAAGAAGAATCGAACATCAGCACCATCTCGGAAGTCCGCATCGTCTTGTACCAAATCTCGGTCATCTGTGAAAGGCGACCTGACCTCGTAAGAAATTACCGCCGATATGACTGAAGAAGAACGCAAAGAGCAAACGAAGGCCGAGGTAACATCTCACTTCCAAAAGGTGCCATCACCCGAGAAGACTAAAGTCGATGCTAATGCGCAGGAGTTTTTCTTGAGTATGGCAAAAGCCAAAGAGACAGGGCGGGCTTCTGAACCTTCGGAAATGTCGGACTACGAGCGCATCTCCAGAAAGCAAAACTTGAAGATGGCTAGTGCTAAGGCGTCAATGTCGTAAGCTCAAAAAGATGTTGCTGAACAACGTCGTAATTACGAGCTAGGTCTAACCTAGAAGTACTTTTTGGGGCAACCGCTGGCTCCCCCAGAAGATATAGAGAACCTAACAACAAAATTGCGGCGTCCATCAAGATTACATGCAAAGAAGCTAAGAGGGTATGGGAGGTCCCAAAGAAAATACAAAGATTCGGATTTTCACAATGGGGATGGCATGTTCTGGCTAGAGTTCTACGAATTGTATATGTTGTACCGGCCAGATGCTTTGGACGCGTCACTGGTCAGACTGTGGACTTTGTAAGTCTCTATTTATATTATTGTATATTCTTCTACCGCTCAATCAGTATGTCTAACTTCTTTTTATATATGTAGAATGGAGATCTGAGATATGTAGAAGAAGTGAGAATGAAGATTTAGGATTTCTCGATCCGGGGCTTGTCAACGAGAAACTCGTCCGTGATGACCCAAAGTTTGTTGAAGACTATTTATTTAAGACTTTCTACAAGCTGAAAAAGAAAACCTCCGTACTTGTACCCTATAACTTTCAGTACGTATTACCCTACTTCTAATATTGTTTTACTATTTTTGCGTGACACGGTGTGGGACTAATAGGCTATGTTAACATATATGTCTAGTTATCACTGGGTCCTCCTCGTCATCGAGTTAGAAGCTAGCAGGGTTTTTGTCTTGGACTCGATGAGAAAAGCACTTGATGAGTATGAACATAATTTTTGGAAGATGATGAATAGGTAAACTCGATCGTTGCGTTATTGCTCTAGTAATATTTTATTCTATTGTATTTAAGGTTAATTACTATTTAAAATCATTCACAAACAGATTCACACTATTGCAAGAAAGGTGGTCCGCATCTTCCCTACAGGAAAACTTTCAAAATAATAACAGACTTTCCATGCATGAGACAGGACCAGGGAAATAGTTTATGCGCATACTACGTATGTACAAATTTACATGCAATTGTCACAAAGAGTGTCGGCTATAACGAAGCCATGGTATATAATTACACATTCATGCCTACTTTTCTTTCATTTAACATCTATCATCATTAATTAAATTTCTCTTTTCTTCAATAACAGCGCTCCAAGATGAGAACCAATCAGTTACCGCCAAAAGAAATTTTAGCAATTCAAGAGCATATCATTTGGATTCATTGACTAACAGTCATCGATCCAAAGGGCGAGTTCCACGACGACGACCTCGATCCAAAGTGAACGAGATGTACTCACACTACATTTGTGAATGACTATTGTAAAAACTAAATATTGTGATGCTTTAATATATTTTAATTATGAGCTAACGACGCTTTATATACTATATATTTGAAGGCAACATATCATGTGCACACAGCCTTCCCGTACACATCGTGCACACCAACTAATAAAAGTCATTTAAACTACGAAAAAATTTGTAGATGTATTATAGATTACTTACCTATGTATAAAATTGAGAGTTCAAATTCAATATATATGAGGACTTACAAAAAAGAGAATTTTTTGTAAGTCTTGTTATGTATTGAATTTGAACTCGCAATTTTATACATAGGTAGAGTAATCTATGAAGTACATCTACAAATTTTTTCTAATTCGTTGTCATCGCTATGGTTGCTCAAGAACCGGAAGGATATACACGTATCATTGTCGGTTCTTTGTATAAGCCGCGAGATATACATATATCACTGCCGGATTCTAGGTTGAACCGGCAGAGATAGTCGAGTATCACTACCGGATTCTAGGTTGAACCGGCAGAGATAGTCGAGTATCACTGCCGGATTCTAGTGTAAACCGGCAGAGATAGTCGAATATCATCGCCGGTTGTATAATGAACCGCAAGTGATATCTATTATCATCGCCGGTTCTGAGCAGCAAGTGATAACCCCGAGTATCATCGCCGACCAATCACTGTCGGCGCCCATAACCGGCAGTAATGGCGTGAACGAACCGACAGTGATGACCTATTCTGTAGTAGTGTGTTCTTTTTTTGAAACTAAAAGCAGGAACTCTGTCATTCACTTCAGAAGAAGAGAATATGACAATTAGCACCCAAAGGGTTACAGAAACACCAACCACCAGCCCCGAAAAGGGGAGACACCAAACTCGGCGAACGAGTTCCCACTTTGAAACTCCCACCAAGAAATAGACACCATGGTTATCAACGACAAAACTCGACCCTCACCTCACATACAAAGGATCAAAGTCTGAAGCTGCAAAGGGAAGCAGATGGCGACCGCTCCACCTCATAACCTCCCACGGATTCACTGACGGTGACTTGCCTACGCAAAAAGCCCTGGCCAGCTACAACATGGGGCCTCCACCATAGTCAAGTGACCTGCATCTTAGAACCACGACCTAACAACGACCGACCTGCACACCTCAGGGCAACGGTCCTCAACAAATACTCTAAATGACTCAGCAAAGCCAATCCTTTGCCACAAGCAAACAGGGCGACGGACCGACATGGGCGAACTAGAGGGGACGACGAAGCCCACATTCTGACCGCGCTTAGACAAACTTCATCCACCCTCATACGAAAACTGGTGAGCTACACCACCGCACTAGCGCCACCGCCCTGCAGATGTGACACTCAAGCCACCACGTCATGCTCGCATGGCTCAACAACCACAACCACTCGTTAGTCGTTGCAACGCATCGCCGTGCTGCCATAACACACCATCGCCGTGCTTCCATGACGCACCACCAGGTCACATCACCACCCGCTTCGAAGCTCCTTGGTGCCCCAGACCTCCCTGTTGTCGTCGATGACCTCCATAGGCAACGCTAGGATGAAAACAAAGGGCCCATCCACCACGACATCTAGCTACATCCAGCCGGTCTCTCCACCATGACGTCTAGCTGCGTCCACAATGTCGAAGCCCTTTGAGAAAAGGTCGGTCTCCAGGCGGACTCCCACCACGGCCTGTGGCAGCGATGTGCATGCCCAGCCATGGAATTCAGCCTGCCAGTGCCAGATTCGGCACTTGGGCATGATGGCATTGGGCGGTGGGCTCTCCTGATACTACCACCACGGGCTCCCCCTGTTCTACAAGCATCAACTTGCATCACCTTGTTCTACAAGTAGCAGCTTGCATCGTCACAGGGTGCCACTGCGAACCACTATTGCAGCCAATGCCTCGGCCAAAGAAAGCGCACCTCGTCGCCTGCGGCCCCTGTATACGCCTCGACATTCTTCGTCGACTCCTGACCACCCAGATCTGCTTAGAAGGAGGAGGCTAGATCTAGGTGGTTCGACAAGGAAGCCAGGCTGTAGCTGGATGGTGACTCCTAGACTCGGAAGCTGAGTGATGCTTGTGACGGCTCGGCCCAACGGCGCTCCACACGGAGCAAATCTGGAAGAAAATGACCTTGGAGTGGAAGGAGGAAGGGAAGAATACCATGGGAAGCGGAGAGGATGCTGCGGAAAAAGTCCTACCACTACCGTCGGCTAGCCGTCGGTCACCAGCGACGGCGGTGAGGTAGGAGATGAATTGCAGGGGTGCTCGACTGGGGGCTTGGAGTCACCTCCTGAGTCACCCACGGACGGCTCTAGACATGTTCTTAGCCACCAAGTCCATTGTGTGCTGCTCCCAGAAGAGACAATGTAATCTCCCTAGTTGCATATTATATATAGGTGGCATCCCTTCTTCGATCAAAAGATCGATTTCTTTCCTTGGCAATGCCTATGGTTGTCTTGTCTGCCTTTCCTGGCTGCTCGTCGGCTCTTTTGGTATTGATCTATGTTATGCTCCCGATCGCCTCCTTTTTATTGTCTCTAGGCAATGCTGCTGCCGTCTTCGCCACCCTGAGCATAGGGGTGGGCAAATAAACCGGAAACCGAAAAAACCGGAACCGAAAAAACCGAAACCGAATTGTTCGGTTGTCGATTCGGTTAACTATATGAAATAACCGATTTTTTTTCGGTTAATTCGGTTTTACACCTCGGTTAACCGAACTAACCGGACTATGACTCGAGCGCGTGTCACATGTGAACTAAACTAGTAAACCCTAGCTTACTACTACCAACAGATGATACTTAACATACCATTTTTGGTTAAATTATGATTGAGTGCATAGAGCTTACTACTACCAACAGTAAGCTGAGATGATACCATTGCCTGCACAGCTGCACTCAATCTGTTGTCATCTAAAAGGATATTTTTGGTTTATTCGGTTAAAACCGAAACCGAAACCGAATTGTCGGTTAACCGAAATGTCGGTTTCCGAAATGTTCAAACATATTTCGGTTTCGTTTTTGAAATAACCGAATTGTCTAAAAAACCGAAAGCCGAAACCGAAATTTTCGGTTTAACCGAACGCCCAGGCCTACCTGAGCATCGTCATCCACTCCATTTATTAGCTCCTTGTGTTGATTCTATGCTACTTCGCTTCTGGTTAATTCTTGCCATGCCAAATGATCCTTTGCATCCGTGCACTCTGTCAGTGTCTACCAACACCTTTTTCCTCAATCGATAAATCGGATCTACTCTACTTCTTCGTAAGTCCTTTGCTCTTGCTAGTCGATCCACTGAAGTTGCATGCACACTATAGATTATCGAGCCAGCCTCTTTCCTTCCTTTTCTCAACTGAACGCATGCATTACGAACTCATTTCTTTCCCGTTCTTTTCCCCAGGCATTCCCATTATTGTCGCCATTCCTTGATGTTCTCAACGGCTAATACAGATTTGCCTCCGGTGTCCTTCTATTTTTTTTAGTTGCATGTATGCACCGTCATCTACTCCAACAATCAGTGTGCTGTACGACCCACTACCTTGCGCCGATTTGCACACCACCATTATTACCGAGTCCTCCTGCTATTGTTGTTCATGCTTCTTTCTCGATAATATGGGCCGATCTACTTTGACTACGATGACATTCTTCGACTATAACAACCCTGACATCAACTTTGCGCTACATTAATATCTTCTTCGTCTACGATGACCTCCAACACCTTTTTTGTCTACAAAAACCTACCACGACTTCTTCATCTCTATCGACCTACCGTGAACTCTTCATCAATAGTGCCACTCTTCATCATTCGTAATCCTACTTGGACGACTGCTCCACGGTAGATAACTCCACCACCGGCTCTTCGTATGGCACTCCTTATCAGCTTCTATTCTAGCTTGAGCATCCTTGTCGGCTTCTTCTTCTCCAGCTTAAGTGTCCACGATGCTCCCGCTCTATTGTGAGTGGTATTAGATTATACGACTTGTATGACTAGATTATTAGAGATAAATAGAATTAATTATAATTTATATCCGACATGGTATTTTCCATATCTCTAGTAACCTTCTTCTAATAGATTAACTTAATCTCTAAGTCATATTGTACTCTCTCTCTATATATATATACCCTCTCAGCCTTAAGCAATATATACCAGCTATTCCGGCTATTCTATCCTCCCAAAATACAAATCTCTACTATATAAAGTAAGAGTTTCTTCCCGCGTCACTTCATCAAAATTACCCACCTTTGTCACTGCTCTTTAATTACCCACCTTTGCCACTGCTCTTTAATTACCCACTTTTGCCACTGTTAGTGCTCTTTACAAAAAATTTTTTTATCGCAAATTGAGTTTCAACCATTGTACGTACATTCAGATTGAACAATATTATTCAGACAAAGTTAGTGCTTTTTGCAAATAAATTTTTATCACAAATTGAGTTTTCGTTGCAATGTACGGACACATGACTAGCACGAGTAAAATCAAAGTGCCATGGCCTTCAAAGTTAAGCAATTAAGTTGGCGCAATTAAACACGTTAAGCATTACCATCATATCTCGGAGAGGTAGGGCTTACCTCTCGCACCCCTCACATGTGCTCTCTAGATTCCCTGTAGAAACTACAATCGTTCTACGAAAGAAGGGGTCGCAACGATTATTACCAGAACGATTAGCGAAGCACGTGGATCCAATCCAGATTCCAGGCACGTTGCACTCGCTGATCTTGTTATTATGCAGTTCAATTCAATCCAAGTGATGGACCCCAGCCTCCAGTGAGAGGAAGTTAACCACCCCCAAAATTTCCACCCAAGAATAATACAAAGAAAAGCAGAGCATATTCTTTCTTGCCTGTTCCAGCAGAGCGGAAGGGGCGGAGGCAACCAAACATCTCCTCTCCCGAACCACCCACCCCACCCCACCCAAGGCAGCCGAGCCCAGCCGCGCCCAGAGATCCCGCCGAATCGCCGAACCAACCACCGCTCCGCGCCCGCCTCTCCGGCGACCCCCAGATCTCGGCGGCGGAGGACGAGGAGGAGAAGATGTTCTATGGGGCGATGGTGTGGGATCCGTGGCTGATCGTGTCGCAGATCGTGTGCTTGCAGTGCCTCTACTACCTCGCGCTCGGCCTCCTCATGGCGCTCCTCGTCGGCACCCGCGTCCCGCGCCTCACCCTCCTCTACCTCTTCGACTTCGCCACCCTCACCCCGCGCACCCCCACCGGATGGTGCGCCATCGCCTCCTTCCTCCTCGCCGCCGTCGCAGGGTACGCTACTAGTACTACTACTACTCGTTCTCGTTCCTCTCTCCTTCCGCTCACCACCAGTTGTGCTTCCTTTTCTTGGTTCGTGCAAGCTACGCCCTACTTGTGCTTGTCTTTGTGCGAGATTTAGTAGTACGGGTTGGGATGGGTTCTTCCAATATAGGAGTCAAACACGATTTAGGTCGGTTGGATGCCTCTGCTTGGTGCTAATTGCTTCTGGTTACAAGAGCAATGGCTGTTAATTGAAAGTTGAACAGTGTGTGCGCTCCCAGATCTGTGCGTTTTGGACAAGCACAGCAATTCGGAGTGTTAATGTGCAGGATTTAGTATCCATTTCTTGCGCCGGTAGTTAAGCGCAAGAGCTGTGAAGTTTCTGAATTACAGACCCAAATCCATCATGTCACTATAGAAACAAGATGATGCCGGCTTACTAGTCAATGTGTAGTGCGTACAGCAGAAAGGTTTTTGGCAGAGTGTTATGATTGTTCATATGGGAACCTTGCTTATGTTGTTGTAGATTGTATATCAGCTAGCACATGGAATAGTTGCCCAATTATGACTGAGAGGAACGCCTTCTTAGTTTTCTCACCAATTGGTACACCTGTACATTTTTCTAGTGGAACTCCAATTTTACATGTAGAAAAATTTAACCAAAAGGTCTTTCTTCTCTAGAGCCTATTCTTGGGGCAGACTGTCTTATAACAGAAATGGGAATAATGCCATCCCTTTTGCTCATCATTCATAGCAGAAGGCAAAAATATCACCCGCATATTGCAAACTATTGAACATTTTGTGGTTACTTTGAGCAAACAGCTCCTATAGAAATTATGTCTATCCTATAGAAATTATGTCTATCTTTTTTTTAATGTATTTATAACGGGATACCAGCAGTAAACTTATTAAGAAGAAAAAGAAAGGGGAAAGAAGGCTTTCCTGCCTCAAGCCTTTTCCAAATCTAAAACTCCAATCTTTGCGGTTCACATTAACGCACATAGTATTTTCCTCAATATCTTATTTCCAATCTATCCATTTAGGATTAAACGGTTAAACCCTCTCAAGCAAGCATCTGAAGGGCAGAATACCCTATTTCCTTGCATTAGGCCTTTCTATAGTCTAGCTTTAAGGATTAGACTTCTGTTTCCACACTATATCTGCCATGGATAATTTTTGAAAGCAAAACATGCCATCAAGGATAAGCCTGCTCTTAAGGTTTTAACTTCTTTTTTTTTTTAACCTATGAAAGGAACAAGCACGATTAAAAGTGTTTAGCCTTTTCAGTTGTGTAACTGTTCCTTCTGTGTTTTGAGCAAGAAATGGTTGAGTGTTAACTGTGTTTGCATGCTTTGCTTGAGCAGTGCTGGGTTCATGATTTACGTGATTGAGAGAGCGAAGAAGTGCCTGGACTTTGCAGCCACCCTGTACATTATTCATCTATTTATCTGCATTATTTATGGTGGATGGCCAGCTTCAATTACATGGTGGCTTGTTAATATTGTTGGTTTGGCGATTATGTCTCTCCTTGGTGAATATTTATGCATCAGGCGGGAGTTAAGAGAAATTCCAGTATCACGGCTTCGCAAGTAAGCAATTCAGTCCTACCGAATTTGGCTTTGTACACATGGAGTCATGTACATATTATCTGCTTACCTGCTTAGCCCTCTTACTGAAGTCTGCAATACACAAGAGTCTCATGTCAGCTATAATATTAGATTGACTAAGTTGTTAATACGTGCTGCTAGTGAACTGTGAAGCAATGTATGTGGTACATTACATACGTTTGATATGTAGTTTTTCTGTTAGTGTTGCCACTAGCCACCTAACTGGATTCATATTTTTTAACTATCGCTCACCTGTAGTTTGATGGTCTGTATGAGTCTTGAAGATAACTAGAGTTAGTACCAACTGACATCTTGTGTCATCACGAATGACCAATTTTGAAAGATTTCTGGTATGTTCATGCTGTCCACTGATGAGGACTGTAGGTAAGGGAAAGTAGATAAGTTCAACTAGCCAGACAAAAAATAAGTGTGAGCACAGATAGACCCAAGGGTGAATGTTCTTTTATTTGGTTAATTCCTTCAACAAGTCACATATTACTTGCAGACAGACTGGTTTATCACAACCCTTATGTTCCATGTGGCTAAAAATTGTTAACCCAAAGCCAACTGTATGTTAACAAAAAGAAGATGAAAGACGTGAAAACAATTACACAACTACATCCCACATCAGTTCCATTTTCAAAAATTTTATTTCTCCTGATGTGATCTCTGTGGAGGGCCTAGTTTAAAAGCTGGACCGGACCGGCAGTTTGACCAGAAAAAGCCGGAATTGGCGTCCAGCCCGTCTGGTTTGGTTGAAGGACCGTCTAAGCAGTCGAACCGGTGAAAACCTGGTCGAACCAGCAGTTTTGACGAGAACTAGACAAAGCCGGATGCGGTCCAACCAGACATGAGAAAAACGTGGTGTTTGTGGCCAATATTGTGTAAAAAATAGGTGGGGAAGGGGGAATCACACCCAAGACCTGAGCTTTGTGGCCTCGAATCCAACTCTGCTAGCCATCTCGCTCTCGATGTCTTTGTGTCAGATATACAAGATAAATTTTATCTATAGTTTATTGAACTGCTGGTCCAACCATAGACCGCTGGTTGGAACAGTGAACCAGGAGGGCTGCCGGGTCAAAGACCGGTCCAGTTTTAAAAACTATGGTGGAGGGCAAGCTTAGTTTTGAGCAGAAATATGCTTCAAGGCCTTAATTTCCTTTGCTTAGAAGAATGCTTGCTGCTAGTTTGGAGTTTGGATCAAGTTCTTGTACAGTCACTGGTTGTGACTTGTTGCATCCTGCTAGTCCAATTCTGGCATTTTAGATGTGGAATCAAATTTAGTGGTGTTAAAATGCTTATCACAGCTTTTTTCCCCTACCATTTTACACTGAACTCTATCATCCACATCAGTCTTATAAAGCGCAGTGGTGGTGAAGTTTAACCGGCACTGCCGTAGACATGTACATAGCCACAGTAGTTGAAATTCCTGTGGGCAGCCTTCTCGAAAGTTCTGACTATGCTGCATTAGTAGTCCTTATGACTATATGATCCAAATAAGCAACTTCAAGGAAAAAGTGGTTTCTAACCTATTACTGAGTCCTACCTACAAATTGCTAAACTCATGCCAAATAAAGCTCCATAACGTTCAGTTAACAAAAAGCCCAACAGAACTCTAGGTCAGACTGAGCCCACTGGGTACAGAGAACATCTGTAAGACTGTAACTGTTCCAAGTGAGAGGGTGGATTAGATAAATTTCAGGGCTCAGAAGTAGTTTTTGCACCGAGTGTTACAATGATTTATTGGCCACTTGAGTTCACCCAGGGTTTAGGGTTACAACGCTTACAGCCCAAAAACCACTGGAACAACTGCAAGCATGCACTGTTGGCTTGGCATTTTCTTGATTTGAAATAGTATGTGAACTGACAACATTGAAAGAAAATTGATGTTTGACCTGGCCAAGTGCCTAAGTGTTTTCCTGCCTTTTTCAGCATCACTGCAAAGCTATCTCAGTAAAAAGATGTAGTGTATTGTTTTTCGCTTTATTTTACAAGTACTATCTGTAATAAGATGTCTACACTGTCTAGATGCTGGAGCAATAGAACAATGAAATGCAGGTTAAGGAGCAAATTACTATAAAGAAATTATGTACTTTAGTTTACATGGCCAGAAGGCCGATTTATCCTGTCTAGGCTAATCAGTGATTAGGCGCTAGGCACTGGTATGCCGCCCGACTAGCGCCTAGCGCTTTGGTGAATACTGCTTGGAAATTGGCACTAGTACATGGAGTCATGGACATTGTTACCTTCCCTCTTCTGAGTCACTTTTTATTGGAAATCGTCTTCTTGAGTCACTTTCCAAATTATTAGCTTGCTAATTATTTCATCCTTCCTTCAGGTGTTTAATCTCACAGACTAAAGGAGTATAGATGGTTTCCAAATGTTGTTACCCCAAGAGATGCTTGTTAATATGTTTCTTTAGGAATACAAAGACTCGCGATGCATGCTTTGTTCGGTGATTTACAACCTATACTCTTCAAACCTGCAAATATTGTGTGGTTGTGATGCATGATCTCCCAATTGAGCCGCCAGAGGGGAAATGACGGTGCAAGCGAGGCTTCTGAGTTCCCAGCTATGGAATGGCAGCTCAATTTTAAAATCATGTAATCAAGTCCAAGTGACAAGAAAAGGTGGCCGCTTGACAATTTGTATGACTAGATAACAACAATTGAATGTGCTCCTTAGCGAGATTGATAACATGCAGATCTGTACCACACCATTTGATTCTTGCTTAGCTATATCTTGCAGGTAATATATCTTAGCATTTTTCTCTGTCTGACCACAGCGCATGACTACTTAGAACTTCTAAAACATGGTGTCCTTCAAAATGCTGAGGTTCATGATTCTATTATAGAATTGTCTGTGATACTAACATATCATAGATGGTTTTATAATAGAATCATCTCTAATAGCAACAGATTTCATCACTTACTAAAACTGTTTATGATATCTTTGTATATCACTAACGGTTTATGGATAGAACCGTTTGTGATGACATCATTGATGGTTTTAATATATAATCGTCAGTGATGGGTATCATCACAAACAGTTTTGAAGAATCATCTGCAATGAGGCGTCTAACATGGGTCTTTATGTAGTAGTGTGTCTGTGATAAATATCTGCATTTGATATTATTTACCTAGCTATCTGTGGCTTGATACTGAAAGAAGTAATGGAAAATTAGTGATATGTTCGACAATAGATTGCTTAAATCTCAAAATTTTCAGTACAATGTTCCTTTGAAAAATTTTGTTCCATATTTTCATCATTAGGCATCACACCCTATGGCCTGCAGATTCTGCATCCTGATTGACCATGCATACATCTGTGAAGTCAATTATCATCAGAATTATCTGTGGTCTTTCTTATTTCTTTGTAGAAATCCATTTGTGCATTTATGCAAGACAAGTTAGGTTGATGTCTATATTTCATGAATCATGGTAACGATGACGAAGGCTCTATTTGTGGTATCATTTTCTTTAGCTTAGAGCCTTCGGTTGCATGCCAGACCTTCTTGATCTCAGCCCTACTATATGCATGCAGTCGAAAAATAATTAGAAATGCTTTTAATGCTTGGATAAATAATTTTGGCATGACAGAGTTGAAAACTTCTAGTAGAAGGTTTACTTGGGCTAATAATCAAGACTAGCGTATTTATGCTAATATTGATAGAATTTTCGCTGATACTACTTGGGAAGCTCATGTTCGCTTGACAACTGTTAAAGCCATGCCTACGATTGGTAGTGACCATGCTCCTTTAGTAATTGATACTGGTCAGAAGACTTTGCATATAAGAATAAATTTTTAGATTTGAGAAATGGTGCCTAGAAAAGAAAGATTTTGCTGATGTTGTTTATAAAGCTTGGAATGTACCTTGCGATCACCAAAAAGCTATTGATGTCTGGCAATTTAAGATGAGAAACCTTAGAAGACAGGTTAGAAGCTGGAGTATTAATGTAGACTATGAACAAAGAAAAAAATAAGAAGTCTCTGATTGCTGAATACGATTTAGTTGATATTCTATCTGAATATGATTTCAGAAGCCTTCAAGCCAAGAGTTTCCCTGCGTCTGGTGCCAACCCTATCCATAGAAAAGCGGAATCAAAACCTAGGGTTCAAAATCGAGACCCTTCTTGTCAATCGGGCTAGCTTGCCGCCGCAGATCGGGCTGAGAGGACGCCAACGCCGACCAGGACGACGCGGGAGGGCGCCCCTCTGCTCCCGACTCCCGCGCGGAGAGAACGAGAGATATCGATCGGTGGATTTTCAGCGTGGGCTGCTGACAGGGAACTGTTTACTCATCTAGTCTTTTCTTTTTTTCAAAAATAGATCTCTTTCCCCACACACACACATATATATAGGAATATATATATATATATATATATATACTAGTTTAATGCCGGTGCGTTGCTACGAAAAATAAAATTGATAACGAAATATAAAAGGTAAGCAATAAAATAAAATTTTGCAACAAAATCAAACATATATTTATCTTGATCTCGAAAGTTTCTACGGTTTCTCTTTGACAAGATATCGCTTCATCTCGTCCTCGCCCTCCTCGACATCCATTCGAATTGCCTCTGCGGCGGCCACGGGGGAGCGGGCTCCTGTGCTGCTGCTGGTCCTCCCCAACCGCTGCCGCCGCCTTGAGCGCGGACTTCATCGCCGACTTGCCCAGCGTCGGGAGGCAGAGCGTGGTGCCGATCTCGTCGATCCCATCCACCTAATCCGCAACCAACACCCACACACGTCAACAACCATCCCAAACCCAAATCGTCCCAAGAATGCACGCGAGATTGAATCCCACACCGAGGTCTCGCGCGGCAGTAGGGAGGTAGCCGACGCGCACGGGAGATGATAAGGCGTCGGTGTTCTTCGTGACGACGACGTTATTGTTACCTGTGTCGACGAAGAAGTCGCCGAATACCAGAATAGCCGGCACCCGCGGCCTCCCGCCGCTGCGCCTTGCGCCCGGACGCCGCTGTTGAGGTCCTTGCCATACGACTTGAAGTCGGCCTTGACGAGTGTGACGACGGCGTTGTTGTTACCCGTGTCGATGGAGTCACTGAACACGAGAATAGCCTGCACCCGCGGCCTTCCGTCGCTACGCCTTGCGCTCGCCGCCGCCACAATTGCAGGTCGGGAGGTAGCCGGCACCAGCGGCCTCCCGCCGTTGCGCCTTGCGCTCGGACGCCGACGTTGAGGTCCTTGCCGTACAGCCTGAAGTCAGTCTTGGCGAGCGTGACGACGGCATTGTTGTTACCCATGTCGACGAAGGAGTCACCGAACACCAGAATAGCCGGCACCCGCGGCCTCCCGCCGCTGCGCCTTGCGCTCACCGCCGCCACAATTGCAAATCGGGAGGAATGAGGAGTCGTGAGAACCGTGGTTTGCGCCACTAGCTATCGCGATGAACATAAGCGGAAAAGAACAGACCATTTTTTCCGTCTGCCGGTTCGGTTTTTTTCAATTTAGAAGTGGGTTGGTGGTAGAGAACGGACGTATCACCACCAACTCAAAATTAGAAGTAGTATATGGGGGTGTTTGGGATCGGCTCCACCAAAACTGTGGAGTTGGTGGAGCAGGTATTTCTAGCTCCGTAAACTGTGGAGCCGGAGCCAGGTACATTAAGAGTGTTTAGGTAGATCATCTTGTTTACATTTTAGACTAAAAATATAAACTTAATTCACTTTATTTTAGCCTATAAGTTTCAACTCTGAGCTGGAGCTGGAATCTGGAGCTCTTCCAAACAGGGCCTATATATATATTTCTCTACTGTGGAAAGTCTAAGGGCTCACACCTGGCACTTTTCACGCCAGGTAACCGCTGAAGGCCAAGAAGCTACGCCAAGGGCCCACGGCAACCGGGCGGCGCTGAGCGCGGCAACTAGGTGACTTGCCGCGCTCTGAAGCTACGGAAAGCCAGTTGCTACGCTCGACAGGCGTGGGAAGCGGCGTGGGAAGCAGCGTGGTGGGCAAATTCTGCGGAACGGGAGTGCAGAACAGTAATTTCTGCAGTACTGTAGCGCGGGGTGGGGCTATCTTTGCAAAAAAAATTCTAAAGGACACTATTTTAAAAAATGAAAGAATAGGCTAGATAAGATCAGTTCGCTGATCACGTTGCGCTGGAGGTGGGCCAAGTCCTTAGGTGTTGCAATCTTAAACGAGTGGTGAAAACAGCTGGTGTAAAGTGAAAATAAGGACATGTAGTGCACTGTGAAATCCGTCCCTTTGTTTAGACTTTTTCTTTAGCTTAAAGATCAAACGACCAGATCTTAAATAAATGATGGTTTTATTGGGACTTTTTTTAAAAGCAATAAACCTATGTGTAATAAAAAACCAAAGCCATTCAGGAGGTGTTTTTCTTTTGACTTATCAAGGATTAGTTTTAGACCAATACCGTAGGGTAAACTAGGATACTTTTCACGGCGTAACACGCCACGCGTGTTGTTTTTTCTGTAGAAACAATATCTTTTTTTCAGCAGTGTTTTTTTTAAGTCTTTGAGAAAATGAGCGAAACGTCTGAAAGGACACAAACGAAATGGCTGTCTCCTTCTCCGTCGAGGTCATATCTTCGCCGATGGCCATCGCTTCCTTCTATATATTCCAGTAGATTGTTGCAAGTGTACGTTTTCCTAATTGTTCCAAGCTCTTTCTAATTTGTTGCGCAAATTGTTTCAATTTGTTGCAGTCTAGCTAACATAAAAAAAGTTGCATTGAGTTGTTTTTGTTGCAACGGGTTAAGTGATTTGTTGCACACGAGCATTTTTGTAGTTGTTGCAGTTAGGGATTGTGGTTTGTTGCTTCATTCTACTATGAGTTTTAATTTATTGTAGCTGCATGGAATTTTGTTGCATGCTACTGTAATTTTTGTTACATTTGAGATGATTTTTTGTTGCACCACGAGGGCTTTCGATTAGATGAAATTGGTAGCGAAATAGAATGCATGGGTCATGAGGATGGATGATTTAGTGATCAATATTCGATTTTTTCTAATAAAATGAGCCATTGGGTTGGAGATCCAAAGGGGGAGGCGGTGGAGTGAAGTTGAAGACGGCACCTTGTTGCAGGCATTTTACTGTGAGAAGGCAATCTCACGGCTCCAGTTGATTTTGTGGTGATGATCTTAAGGTTACCGATGCGTACAATGGCAGCGCTAGGGGTGCAATCGGCTCGGATTCGTTGGATATCGCTCTTTCCGTATCTTAAAACATATTTTTGTCGGATTTGGAATCGGATTCGGATAGTACCGGATACGAATACGGTGCAGATAATATCGGTCGCGGATTCGAATCGAATACGGAGTAGAATCGATATGGTATTGAATAATTTTTGTCGATAACGTACGCGAAAACAGATATCGCTTATAGCAAACATATAATAATGATTAATTAACCATATGAGTTCGAATGTAACAGAACTAATATCAAGAGTTTACATTAGGATTTTCCACTATATTTAAACAAACTAAATCAAGTCCGTCATCAAAATCTAGCTCCACACCATTTTTCTTTTCTTTTCATCCTTCCTTCCTTTCTTTTTTTTTTGCTTTTCCCTTTGTTTTCCTGGTTGTGCCACCTTTCCTTCCTTTCTCCTTTCCCTGGCTAAGCTGGCTTCCCCTTACTTTCTTCCTGCTTCCTTTCCTCCCTTCCACCTCCTTTTTTCCTCGCCACCTCGGCACACGCCTCGCACATCAGCCATGCACCATGTTGGTCCTCGGCCTTGCACCGCCTCAACATCGAGCCTTGGCCACACGCTGCCCATCATGGCCTCCTCGCCTCAGCATCGCGCCTAGCATCGCCCACGCCCTCGCGCCTGCGCACGCCTCCGCCTGGCCTAGGGCCACCCCGACCTAGTTTTGGTGGCAGCGGCAACCCCTCCCCGTCCTAGATCTGGTGGCCGGCTTCCTTGACCCCGGCAGCAACGGATCCGACCGCTGCTTGATGCGCGTGGCCTTGGATGTCTGCGGCTCCAATCCGGCCGACGGTGGAGGTGCGCAGATTCGGCAGGAGGTGGAAGTTTGCAGATCCTCGGTGGAGGGCGTCGGAGGGAGCGGAGGGTGGCGATTGGAGGTAGAGAGGAGTTGCGGGCTTGTGGCTGACGCTGAACTCGACAGAGAGAGTGGACATTCTCCGGCTCGGTTGCATAAGCGATTGCCGAATGGGGGTTCGGATATCCGAAATATTTTTTTCCAGAAATATCCGAAAATTTTCTCGGAATATCCCGAGCCAACGGATAGTGACTTCCCGAATCCGAAACAAAATATCCGAATCCAAAAATATCCGAATTCGATCCGAAGCTATCCTGTCCCTTTACAGATATACTCACTCTCTTTCCTATTTCTCTCTTTCTATCGATAAAAATCTTACGTGACAAAACTTATTAATGGTTGGCACATCATTGTAAGTGCCCTGAGAAGATGAATGCACCGTTCATTTGGATCCAGTTGGAGCCAACCACTAGCTGCCTACCGCAGCTTGTTTCGTCGGCCGGAGGCGTACGTACTTTGGGAGCATCTTCGCCCAACTCAAATGCGAACCCAAAACAAAAGGAAAAATCCGGAAAGCAAAATTAAAGAAAGAAAGAAAGAACAAGACAAGCTACGGAGAGAGTATACTGACCTCTCTGGTGTCTCTCTAAGGAGCAGGTGGATTGTACATTCGTGTTGCAGTAGCTGCTAGCTACGAAAAGAAAAGCTTTCCTTGGCCTGCAAATTCAGAATCAGCGTGCACGTTACCGTCAGGCGTCAGCAAAAGAAACACGAGTAGCTACCAAAGAAAAAGGGAGGCATCGGTGAAACAGAGCACGTGCGTGAGTGTGCGCGTGAATCATTGTTAGGCGGATTAAATAGTAGGACATTACTCCTGTTCACACATTTGTTAGAGAGCAAGAAATTAATGTCGACGTTTGATTAGATTTCCGCCGAAATGAAACACAGGCAGGGCGGTCAACCCATGGCCCCCCTGAAATCAAGTGCCAGCGAGGGAAGGAATGCTGCCATGGTTGTGATTGGTCGCTGCCTCGCTGGTACCTGGCCTTTTGCATTCGACCTTCGGTCTTCTGTGCTTGCACCGTGCCTTACAAGGAAAGTGACGTAGACGGCGATGGTCATTGTCGGTAATTATCACGTACAATTCTGAAAATGGTTTAAATACGTTATTACTTTTTCTATATCCTAATCTTTTTTTTTTCGGATTCGAAACCAAATACGGGCTAGCCAAATACGGATATAGATTTGGGTTATTTGGGATACGGATACGAGACGGATATGTGACGGATTTGAATTGGAAATAGATAAAGTTATATGGATAATGCACGCATATATAGAGTAATATATATTGAATTAAAACTATACAAGTACATGACTATAGTAACAAATTATATATCAATCAAACTCAACAAACGTTGTAGAAAGAATATACTACTTGAGGATCAATAGAACTAACTAATTTTTAATATAAATGGGCTGACATAGAAATAAATGATGAAAATGGGCTGAACCTTGCTGATATCCGAATAGAAAAAATCCGAATATCCGATTCGATATTTGAATAAAAAAATCCGAATATCTGAATAGAAAAATCAATATCTCCCGTATTTATTATCGGATATTGGATGCTTGGATCGATCCCAATCCGGATTCAAGCATCTGAATCCGGTCCCGGATCCGACCGGATTGTAAAATTCGGTCCCAGATCGGGCGGGAGATATCCGACCCGTTTTCATCCCTACAACCTTCGGTCTTCTGCGCTTGCACCGTGCCTTACAAGGAAAGTGACGTAGATGGCGATGGTCATTGTCAGTAATTATCTCATACAATTAATAGGTTGTCTATATAATGATATGTATAATATAAAACTATCTACAGCAGGTCTACGGCATTTTGAGGCTGGGCGAAAACTTATATGGAGACCCTTTCCACCTCCTCATATATATATATATATATATATATATATATATATATATATATATATATATATATATATATATATATATATATATATATATATATATATATATATATTAATTTTCTATAATAATGAGTATATGCAAAATGTCTTGAGGTATCATCTAGAGAATTCATACCTTCCTCTCTTATAGGTCCTTTCTCAACTAATATGTCTCTTGCTTTATTATCAAGATTGTCCCAATTTCTTGGATCATAAATATCAAAAGTATAAACCTATTGTTCATCAACACTAGCGGTATGTGCATTTGCACCGATGAATTAGCTAGATTCTCGGGGCCACTTACATTGTTATCATCGGCGTTGATGTCAACATTTTCCTCTTCTTGAAATCCCATTAATGGTTCCTCTTCCTCCTGACAACTATCGTCAATTCATTATTTGGGTTAAATCGGCGCACTAGGATTACTCTTTAAAATTTGTCCATAGCTCCCCTCTGCATTTCTCTGAAGTCATCCGCGCGTTTTTTCTTTTCCTTTTTTCGCTCTGAGGATGGATACCTTACGGATGACATGATATCACAGCGTGAAAATAAAAATAAATGCATCAAAGGTTGAATAGTGCAATGGTGACTCTTGTCTGATGATGTCAATCACATATTCACATTCGGACTATTCGGTCAAGTGAAATTGAAAAGGAAAGCGAATACTAAATACACATACACTCGTCACTACGGGAAGGCGACCGAATGAGAGAAAATTGCCTCGGGGTCACGACGGCGACGATTAGCGAACTCACGATCGGTGTCGGTGGGTCTCGTATTGACCAAATCGCGATCGAGGATCAAGCGAGGCGATCAGCGGATCTGGAACTTCGGAGGCGGCGTTACGGCAAGCTGGGCCTGGGCGTTGGGTCGGGGTTGAGGCGCGCCCATGCGTTCGATCGGTCGAGCGGTTCGTTTCCTACCTGGACCCTCGTCAGATCAACTCAGCACACGTTTGCTCGCGACTGGACCAAAAGCCCATAGTGTAGTTACATACCTGGGGCCCCCATGACTTTGGGGGTCCGGGGCGGCCGCCCACCCTCCCCCCGGGCCGGCCCTGACCATCTATATGATCATCTATTAAATAGTAGATATCATCTTTATCTCTTATTTTTCTCCCTCCTTCACATTAACTAAAATCTTATGTGTGTATACCAATGTATATGCTCCGGTGAGCGGTGGCAGACTTCATGGGCGGATCCGGAGGTGGGCGGGTGGGCCTCGGCCCACCCAAAATTCAAATTTTGGCTCTGCACGCCTCTGGTCGACCTCCAAATCGGTTCGGCTCCTGCCTCCTGCCTCTGGTGCGCCTCTGGCGTCTGTTGCCTCTGGCGACTAGAAGATCGTTGATCGAGGCCAGTGAAGTCAAGTCACGGTGGTTGTGCATCGTGAACTACTGCTCCACCTCCACAATCCGGACCTCCAATCCAAGTTTGGTTAGTTAACTCTTCATAAATCCTGATTAATTTCGTTTTTAGAGTTTGATTCGTAGCGGTAAGATCAATTCCCGTCATTACTGAGACAGTCATATTGCGAAGGTAATATCTTTAGATCCGTTGATCCGATCGGATTAATTCTTGTTGTGTTAATTTCGAAATTGCATCTAGTTTCTACAGTTAAAATTTCACAACAATCCACCGGTAGGATCTTTGGGAATTGTTATTTTGGTGAACGTGAGTCAATCTGTTTTTATTTTGTCTGGCGTTTGATTTAGTAAAATTGCGAAGAAAATAACTTTAGATCCATAGATCCGATCGAGTTGATTTTTGTTGTGTTAGCTTGAAAATTGAGTCTAGTTTCAGTAGTTAAAATTTCACATCGATCTAACTGTAGGATCATCAGAAATTACTATTTTAGTGAACGTAGGTTAATCTGTTTTTGTCGAATCCGAATCAGTTAATTGGGGTGTTTCAAAAATAATCAAAAAATTGATTTTAGCTTCAAATTGGTATTGATTCTGCTGATGGCGATGGCAAGTGTTGAAAGAGCATTTTCTGCTATGAATTTTATCAAGAATAAGTTGAGAAATAGAATAGGTGATAGTCTTTTGGACGATTGTCTAGTCACATTCATTGAGCGAGATATTTTCTTTAAAGTGAATGAAGAAGATATAATGGACACTTTCATGGCCATTAGAAAGCGTAGACCCAACAAGAAATAATCTTCGTAATCTTCTTTAAATTATTGTAGTCGTGTAAGTTTCTTTAAGTCAAATTTCATACTTAGTTGTTGATTTTAAGATGTTAAGTAAAACACCTTATTAATATATCATGATGCACTTTTGATAAATTCTATACTTGTATTGTATATTGGCATATTAGATTCACGGTATTTAAAAATTTATCTTGGGTTGGACCACCCATACCCAAAATCACGGATCGCCACCTGGACAGCTTAGGTCCCCCACCCACATGCGACGTGCACCCTTCAGTCAGCTCGCCTTCTCTTCCTGTTTGGAACGAGGGAGTCTGAAACCCCCACCCTAGAGGAGTTTACTGTTTATTACGAAGTTCTTCCGTTGCAAATTAATGGAACCGCTTGAAATGCGTTTTGCAGGCGGGCCTAGTGCGATGGTCATTTGGAATCGAAACACAATGCGGTGCTTAATTAACAGCTTAGTCTGTTGTCTGCTTAATCACGTTGCTTAATGAACAACTTAATTGGACTGATGCAACAGCATCCATGATTCCATGCGTGATACCGATACGGCCAAAGCTATTTTGAGCCGTTAAACATCGCCGAGCCAATGCCAAATTAATATACTACTAGGCTGAGTCGCGCGCGTTGCCGCCCGACAAAAAAAAAAACATAAACGCGATTTCCAATTCAGCTATAAACCATTGACGAATCTGTGTTTTCTAAGAAAGCCTTTTTTCCCGTTTTTTTAGAAAACCGTGCGAAAAAAAATCGACGAAAGGACCTAAACGCGATTTCCAATTTAGCTATAAACCGTGTGTAGGGACCTAAACGAAATTTTGAAATTTATCGGGTCTATCTTACCTAAAAAACGGAGAAAGAACCTAGACGTAAATAACAAGGACCTGTTTGTTACGTTTTTGGACCTGTTCGCTATTCTGAAAAATTAGAAAAGGGCTTGCCCGCAATTCGAATCTAACGGGAGGGTTTTCCTGCAAAACAGCATGTGAGGGACCTAAACGCGATAAAGGAAAAAAAATCTTCCCCTCACAAAAAATTGCGAAGGACCTGTTAGTAATTTACAGGAACCTATCCGTAATTTAAAGAAGCGGAGGGTTTTTTTCGCGAAAACGCCAAAGCGACACCTGGACACGTCCGGAGGCCGGCATTCTCAGCGCTTGTTATATAAGCGGAGGGTTTTTTTCGTGAAAACGCCAAAGCGACACCTGGACACGTCCAGAGGCCGGCATTCTCAGCGCTTATTATATAGAGCATATATACTAGTATATAGTAGTACTATTCGGGTCAGGAGCTGGCTAGCCAAGCCACATGACAGATTGTATACGCGTCTCCCGGGTTTCAAGGCGGGACAGGCTATTGGACTGGACGCGTCCAAGGACGGCTACCATACTTACTCCATTAGCTAATGTCGTAATGGCAAAACTAATTATTAGAGTATGTACGAAAAGATTATTAGAGTTAGAAAAGAATCGGTTATGATTTGTATCCAATAGAGTTCCTTCTATATCTCTCGTGATATTCCATATCTCTAATTGATTAACTTGTTTTCTAAGTAACATACGTACATATGTACATATATACGAAATCTTTTTCGTGCTCTAAGGAGTACATACTCCCACCTTCAATATATCATTTAAACGAAAGTATTATACTTCTTTATCACTTTCGCATACTCTAATAATAATTCTAAGATACTTTAATACGATATGGTTAAAAAAATTCATTTGAGCCCTTTATTTTTTTGCTATATACCCTTTTACATGTTAAAAAAATATATAAAAAATTATGCTATAAAGGGTTAACTTTGATGAATTTTTTCGCTGAACTCACTTTGGAGTATCTTATAATCAGTATTAAAGTATACTCAAAAGAATAAAAAGGTATAATAATATTATTTAAGCGGTATGCTAGAGGTGAGAATACATACTGACAGGAGTATGAAACTATTTTCTTATATACACACACCAGGGCCAAATGTGAACCCACTCTGATATCTCCTTATATGATATGAGAGTGGGTTTGCATTTGAGCTTGGTCTTAGCCACCACCAAATTCCACTACATGCTGCCCTTAGGAGAGGCAATGTAATCTCTGGAAGGCTATGCATTGTAGATAAATGGCCTCATTTCTTCCACTCCGATCAATAGATTGGTTTCTTTCCTCTGATCAATAGATTGGTTTCATGAACTACTCTTCGCATGGCACTTCTTGTCGGCTTCTACTCCGGTTTGAGCATCCTCGTCGGCTTCTTCTCCAGCCTAAGCATTCACGACTCTCCCGCTACGATTACGGGGGATATTAGAGTATACGACTTTACTCTATATAAAAGACCTCTCAGGCTCAAACAATACGTCAACTATTCCGGTTATTCTATCTTCCTACACTAATGAACGATACTCAAGTTTAAAAGCGAGCGAGCTAAGCAAAAGCTGCTTCTTTCCACCGCCAAAGATCATGATTAGCCCGGTCGGAGGAAATGAGAAGAAGATTACGATTATTTTTGTGTGGAATAACGAGGTTACGGGGAGGAGCCAGGAGAAGAGAAGATATAAAACAAAATGAGCGAGCTCGGCGTGGATTCCCACTAAGCGCGTCGGAATGGAGATGGATGCCTGCACGTTGCGACGGGGCCCTCACTACTCAACGGACAGCGCAGCTAGCTTCCCGATTTGTTTAGGATAACTTGGGAGATTTTTAAAAATTAGCCAAGAGCACTGGTATTTTATTATACAAATAAAGAAACAACAGGTGAGCTACATACACACATACGCATCCCACCTACACACGCACACATGTGTAACCCTCGGTTTCGTGCACGCCCGCACGAGCCAAAGCTCGAACGTGGCCGAGCGGAGTGAGCGCGCGCTCGTGCCAAAGGGCCGAGGCTCAAGTTGATAATCTCTTTCCAGTTGAAATTGTGCAAGAACTGATTAATACATTTGCTGCGTAAGCTCTAGTAGTAGCAAGCATTTACCCAAACAAAATCGCCAGCAATCCAACTCGACCTTGCTCACCTGAAACCCGTAATGGAAGGCGACTCCTCTTTCTGTTCATGCTCGACGCAACCAACCAACCTGCAATCCCAACCGTCCATCCCCGCAATATTATATTCCCGCGCGGCGATGCCAACCCTCCCCGCTTCTCCATATCAACCCACCACCGAGGCCCCCGATCGACTCCAACCCAGCCCAGCTCAAACACCGCGGCGATGCGCAGACGCCGATGACGACGCCCAAGAGCCTCCTCCTCCTCGCGCTCCTCCTCGTCCCGCACCTCGCCGCAGCCTCGGTGTCCTCCGGCAGAGGGCCGAGCCAGCGCCGGCGGTTGCTCGACTACAACCACAGCAGCGGCCACGGCGGCGCCGATGACGGCAGCGATGTGTACGTGGACCCGTCGTACGCGTTCCCCAACCCGCGCCTCCGCGACGCGTACGTCGCGCTGCAGGCGTGGAAGCGCGCCGTCCTGTCCGACCCGCGCAACGTGACGGGGTCGTGGCAGGGCCCCGACGTGTGCGGCTACTACGGCGTCTTCTGCGCGCCGTCACCGCACGACCCCTACCTCACCGTCGTCGCGGGGGTGGACCTCAACCACGCCGACCTCGCCGGCCACCTCCCCGAGGCGCTCGGTCTCCTCGCCGACCTCGCCGTCCTCCATGTCAACTCGAACCGCTTCTGCGGCCTCGTCCCGCGCTCCCTCGAGAAGATGCGCCTCCTCCATGAGCTCGACCTCAGCAACAACCGCCTCGTCGGCGCCTTCCCCGACGTCGTGCTCCGGCTGCCTGGCCTCAAGTACCTCGACCTCCGCTTCAACGACTTCGAGGGCCCCGTGCCCAGCGAGCTCTTCGACCGCCCACTCGACGCCATCTTCATCAACTCCAACCGTTTCCGCTTCCAGATCCCCGACAACGTCGGCAACTCGCCGGCGTCCGTGCTTGTGCTCGCAAACAACGACTTCGGCGGCTGCCTCCCGGCGTCCGTCGCCAACATGTCCGGCACGCTCAACGAGATCATACTCATGAACACGGGACTCAAGTCCTGCGTCCCGCCGGAGCTCGCGATGCTCACCGGGCTCACCGTGCTCGACCTCAGCTACAACAAGCTCATGGGTGCCATCCCCGGCGAGCTTGCCAGGTTAGAGAGCATCGAGCAGCTCGACCTCGGGCACAACCGCCTCGTCGGCGACGTCCCGGAGGGGATCTGCCACCTGCCGCACCTGCAGAACTTCACATACTCGTACAATTTCATCACCGGCGAGTCGCCGGTGTGCATGCACGTCAAGGCCTTTGACGACCGCCGGAACTGCATCCCCGACCGGCCCGACCAGAGGTCGCCCGAGCAGTGCCACTTCTTCAACACCCACCCCGTCAACTGCGACGCCTTCAGGTGCAAGAAGTTCGCGCTGCCTTCACCACCACCGCGGTCTCCTCCTCCGCCGTCACCTCCTCCACCATCGCCATCTCCCCCACCACCTTCACCACCGCCACCATCTCCTCCTCCACCTTCGCCTTCTCCTCCGCCACCTTCACCTCTTCCGCCATCTCCTCCACCACCATCTTTATCACCACCTCCACCTTCTCCTCCGCCACCGTCTCCCCCTCCACCATCCCCATCACCGCCACCTCCTTCTCCACCACCATCTCCAGTATACTACAACTCACCACCGCCACCCTACTATGAGGTGTCTCCGGAGGACCGGTACCACTCGCCACCACCCCCAGCCTACCACAAGGCACCACCGCTACCGTACTACGATGTGTCACCGGAGGACCGATACCTCTCGCCACCACCTCCAACCTACCATGAGGTACCGCCGCCACCCTACTACGAGGTGTCACCGGAGAGTCGGTACCTCTCGCCACCACCCCCACCAGCTGGTCTCCCCAAGTACGACTACTCGTCGCCTCCACCGCCTTCTTCTCCACCGTACTCGGAGGTGTCACCTGAAGAGCGGTACCCCTCGCCGCCACCGCCAGCGGCGCTGCCAAAGCTACCGGTGTATGACTACTCATCACCGCCACCACCGGCCGCATGGATACCATAGGATTGATTCTTTTTGAGAAATTTTTCATACGTTATGATCGTTCACGTTTGATGTGGTAAAAAAGATGCATCTAAATCTTTGTGTGTATTAATTACCCCCTTTCTTTCCTTTCCTTTGCGTTTCATTTTCATTCTTTTCTCTTCCCGTTAATTTGTTTGCGTCACAATGCTCCATTGTGAATAAAAAATAGAAGAAAATCGAAGAGGACGCAAAGCAGAGCGAGAAGTTTTATACTCATCATCATTGTATAATCTGTACAACGCAGTGAGATTCACCTATAGGCTTGGCAACAAAATGTAATTCTTTCTGTTTAACGTAATCGTTCTCCTTAAATACATGTTCCTAGTGGCGGACGTTTGTTGGTTTATGGAACTGTCTGTATGAAATGCGATGCTGGAAATGAGTTGGCATTGTGATCTTAGTCTTGGAAGATGAATCATTAGGAGAGTACTATCAACTAAACAAGCATTGGATGCTCCATTGGAACAGCTAAGATTCTGTAGACTAAAAGTTAGTTTGAAAACGGTAGGATCGTCAGGACTTGACCATCTGAAAAGTTGCCAACCGTGATGTTCTAGCAAGGAGAAGTCAGCTGAATATATAGCACATACAGCAGCAGGGGGACCGTGCGGTTTGTTTGTTCTTAAAATCATCACAACATTCGTCTGAATCATCTGTGATAGAGCAGTGTGCGTTGGGATTTGAAAAGTTTGACATATCACAGGACACACGCTACGCCTGGAAATGCGCACCGGCCGGGCATCTCGCAAGCTGGATGGAATTTTTCCACGGCCAGCTCAAGATCAATATATATATCCTGTCTATCAAATTGCTGGAGTATATAATAGAACTTAATAGCCATTATCAGGTTCGCAAAATCAATGAAAATCGGTAGAAAATAGCGATTTTTGGCCGTATTGGTACGGCTCGGCTTCAAAAACCGCTCAACAAATTAGTCAAATTCAAAAACAATAAAAAATTCAAAAACATTTATACGACGTAAACAGGTCAAAAATCGGTGAAAATCACTCAAAAAATCGGTCGTCAAAAAAGGTTCAACTAACCCACCGATTTTCCAAATTTTTTCAAAATTTTGATTTTGAAACTCTACGAGTTTTTACTATTTCGATTGGTTTTTAGCTTGATATTTCCGATTTTTAAATTTTGAATTTTGAGCCATTTTCTCCAAAACAATTTTTTGAACATTGGCTAGTACTTCCCTCCTCCGAGTTAGGATGTTTTTTTTAACACATATACCAAGAAGATATTAAAAATAACTAGACTACTCTAACTATTATCTCTAAGCACATATTCAATACACGCATGGTAAATCAGTGGTGGATCCAGAATTTTCAGAATAGGTGTTCATTAGAAAAATATTTAACAAATAGTTTCTTGGAACTTCCATTACTAGACTTTTTTAACATAAAGACAGTGTTTAACAAAATACCTACTCACCACTAACACAACAGTCCACACTTTGAACCATTTTAGAATGCAACAAGCTTGATGCATCTAAAAGTTGTAAACCACCTTTACTATAAGCTAATTAAATGAAACGCGCTACTAGGATAATTAGTACTTAAACATTTAGCTTCTTAAGGCAAGATCACAAGAAACCTATAGTTTAGTAAACATCAAAGGCATTGAAAATTATATTGGCACTGAATATGCTAAAATTTATGTTGTGAAATACACATTTTGGTTGCATAATACCAAAAGAGGTTTCGGATTTTGTGAAATCTCTTGAAGGAAAAACAATAGCCTTGCATTGCTTTGAAGCTAAAAACAGTGATTTAGATAACATTCTAGTTGATGAGCAATCTAATCGCTTTAGTAATTTATCTTTTGGTTTTTAGGTTGAGAATCTCTCAAGTTTTCAGTTTGAGGATTTCACCTAGGAACGCTCCATCCCTAGCGTCACGGCCACAAGTGGTCTCCCTTGCTGTGCATGCACGCTGGCGGTCCACGCGCCTTAGCCGCCTACCCCCGGTGCTGGGAAAATTGATATAATGCCACTCTCAAGAGTGGTGCGAGCCAAAATGCCACTCTCGACATTGCCTTTGTTAAAATGCCACTCTGCTCGTGCCCTCCTCGCCAAAATGCCATTTTCGATTTTCTAAAATGAATTTCGCTATTGTGTGCAGTTTTAGCCACGGGAAATGACCGTCGTGCCCCTGACCAGACCCTTCTTCCGTGGTTTCACCGGCCATTTCTCGCATGAGACTCCTCGCGGCGATCATCCTTCCTCCCGAACAAACCTTCATTTAGGGCATCTTTGCAAATGGGGCTGGCGGCTGCGGGCATGTGGATGGTGCGAGATGGGGTTCTCCTTCTTCACCGTGGCCGTTGCCCGCAGTGCGCGCTCCACAGCTGCAGCGCGCCGACTACACCATCAAGTGCCGCACCCACGAGGACTACCACCGCGCGCACTCCGTCGCCACGCTGCGGTTCAACGGCCACCTTCTTGCGCTCGTGCTGGCCGCGGCGGCGTCGCCTCCGTCCTCTCGAGAAGGAACCGTGCGGCGGGTACACGATCTTGGGCATGGAGCTGCAGATGGAGGGATACCCATGTCCTCGCATTTCAAGTTGGATTCGGATGCGGAGAAGGAAGATGAAGGAATCACTACCGCACCGCATTGGCGTAAGCGGGTTGAGTCGCACCATGAGATCGCATTGCACTGCTCGATTCCAGTGATGGCGTTGGAATTTGGGCGGTTTTGGTGTAAGTAGCACATTGGAGGAGGATATCAATGAGCTGCAGAACTATGTGGTATTGTGTTTGTGTGTTTCAATCTGCATTTCAATATGGTACTCTCTTTTCGATAATTTGAGGTTCACCTCATGAGTGGAGTAGAGATCTTGGTGGGTTCAGATAGTTCTTTCTGAAATAAAGTTAAGCTGAAGCTATTACTCCATTCTTGTCTTGCTGACTAGTTGATATTTGCTTCAATTTCTTGAAATTTTAGCAATGTTTTGTTTTCTTGGGTCTTTGGGGCATAAGCATGCCAATTCATAATTATGCCAACTTTTCTGCTGGTAATGAGATGAGCAATGTGTTGAGATTGAGAATTGATATGAATATTGGCGGTCGAGTCTTTGAAGTAGAATTAGCAAGCCGCCACCCAAATCTTGTCCTCTCAATCTTCTCTCTTATTTCTTGAGATTGAGAATTGATATGAATATTAATGTGTTGAGGAAGGATGATTGCTGCGAGGAGTCTCGCCATGAGGTGCTTTAGTGAAACCACGGAAGAAGGGTGCAGTCAGGGCACGACGGTCATTTCCGTGGCTAAAAGCGCACACATAGCGAAATTCATTTTAGAAAATCGAAAATGGCATTTTGGCGAGGAGAACACGAGCAGTGGCATTTTAACAAAGGCAATATCGAGTGGCATTTTGGCTCGCATCACTCTTGAGAGTGGCATTATATCAATTCCCCCATGGTCTTTGCCTTCATCGATTGGCTACCCTACCAGCCTGCCTCCCACTGTATCTTCTCCCTCGTCCTCTAGTTCGTCCACAAGGGGGCTTCCCTACCGCCATTGCGCATCGGTGCTCCTTGCATCACCACCTCCTGCCATGCCGGTTGTTACTCGCCTTTGTCAGTTTGACTGCAAGGGCCAAGGGCAGCGGCGCTGCGGTGGATCAGATCTGGACCCCTGTCACTCCTTGCTGCCTCCACTGAGGAGCCTAGTGCCAGTGCCCGTGCCTCCTCCTAGGCTCTTCCTACCACCCTGCCAGCGTGCCACCCTTGCGCTAGAGATGAGAGGGGATAGGGAGAGCCCGAGCTACCGCCAGAGACAGAGGGGAGAGAGAGACGGGAACAATCCAGCAAGGACTACGAAAGGTGTATTGCTTGAAGCTGGGCCGGGCAGTGAAAAACGAGGCTGGACTACATAGTGAGCCAGTGAAAAATGGGTCAAGGCGATTAGAGACTGAAATGGGTATTTTTAGCCACCTTACTAGTATATACACCTATTATACCTACTAAATACTAGGTTGTTTGCCAAAATTTTGGGTGTATATCTGTACACCCATATCCTAATACTGAATACGCCCTTGTGGTAAATATTATGAAGTAAAGCTGAATATTTATTAGAGATACAAAAAGAACATCTCTACTACTTCTAATCAGGAGTTAGTGATGGTGGTCCGTTCTTCTCCAGAGTACCTAATCCGTTGGATCTGACATGCACAACTGAGGTGAAAGGGGATTTAGCCCATTCCACTCTTTCCACCATCACTCTCTCTCCAGTCTTCACGCATCGAGTTGTTGAAACCTCAAATCCTCTCTCCTAGGTTTTAAGATTTTGCGGCGGCAACCGCCTCACTGTGGAAGAGACACGATGCAACCGCCGATGAGCAGGCGTGCGCCCCAGCGCTGCAGTTCGGGGCGCCGTCTCGGCGATAAGTCCCATCACGCGATACTACCAAGCGCCACCGTAGTACTACCAGGGGCTGCCACAGCAGTAGCCTCCTCTGCAATACGTGCCCTGCCGCCGCAGTGCAGTACACGCCTCTGCCTCCTCACCAATAAGCACCTCCGTCGCAGCAGTACTCACCGTCGCCGTCGCCGTCGCAGCAAGGGACGCAGGTGGTGGGTGGACCCGCGCCTGTAGGCGAGGAGATCAGGTCCCTGTGGATCGGAGATCTTCAGTATTGGATGGATGACGCCTACCTTTTCAACGCCTTTGCGCCTATAGGATAACAGGTGATGCCTCTCTCGGTTGATTGATCGATCTCGAATTATGGCGTTACAAATTTACAATTCCGAGTGTTGTGGTGTTATTAATTAAGATTGTGAAATTAAATATAATTTTAAGCTCGAGCCTGTAAACTGGTGTTTGGAATTTGTATGCTTCAATGAATTAATTTAAATATTCAACCATTGCACATTTAGAATGAACAGTATTATTCAGACAAGGTTAGTACTCTTTGAAAATAATTTTTTTATCACAAATTGAGTTTCTGGTATAATGCATGAGCACATTTGTTTTCGATAAAGGAAGCTTTTATTAATCTTAGTAAATTACATCAAGGTGATACAATTATACTAAGAAGACTCGACCTCTACGGCTAGGGTGTACACACCAAACACACACACACAAGAAAAGACAAAGGAACAAGTCATGATAAACTACATCACATAATATTGTCTTCAAAACTATCCACCATCATAGCAACACTTGACTGCGATGAAAGCTCTCCAATGACAACGCCTCCAAGAAGGACTCGTCGCTGCGCACCGCCATTGCCATGATCCAACGGTGAAGGCGGACCAAAGGTTTTCACCTCGGAGAGTAAATCCTCGGACTACAAAACAATGCCTTAAATAAGGCCATTGCGAGCACAACCAACTAAGGTCGAGATCTAGGATTTCTTCTTGAAGTCAAAATCTAGGAGATCCCAAAGTGTTGCAACCACCCTCATTCCGAGCTAGTGCCGCCATACCACTTAATCTTAACCAATAGCAGCGGCCACCTTCTCAAGGCCGGACAAACAATTTTTAGATGTTCGACTCTCGATGACAGATTAGCAAGCTAGCCAATAGGCACCACGATCATCAAGTCCATAGAGTGCATCTAAAAATGAGTTGTGTCGCCTAAGAAAGCGAATCCGCGAATCGATGCTAAGATGACATAGGTCAAAAGAAATGTATAAACAACGCTAGTAAGAGATGAAGACGTTGAAGCGAAGAATAGTCACCTAGATCGCCCATCATCCACAAGTTGCCGAAGCCAGCCACCAGCACCAATGTTGGCAACAACAAGTGAGGGGATCCAACCTAAACCACCATAAGGCACCGAGGGGCCAGCAGCTGCCACCGCCCGCCGGGCTACCCAGCCGTCGCCACTGCGAAGGACCAGACGCCAACCCTCAAGGCGATGCATAGGTGGGGCGCCGCATCCGGGAGCAGCGACCATCATCCGGCCGGCAAGGCTCCTACCAAGAACAGCTAAATTCAGGGGCCGAGAGCACGGATCCGGTGAGGGGCACCAAAGATCCGACCGCCAGGCCACCGGAGCTCCACCCGCCGGAGTGGAGAGCGCAACCACAGAGCCATTATTGGAGAGTGCATGAGCACATGGCTATTACAATAATTTTGCATTGGAATATGAAATACATCATGTACTTGTGGACAGAACCATTCAATAAATACGCTATAAACTTAGACCAAGGGAGCAGTCAATAAAGAGATACTATATATTCTTTAATTACAGTCTTGTCCATCTATTAATTAGTGAATCATGTGCTACTCTTCGTAATTAAGGGATTTCACCGGATTCAAACTTCTTTAATACGAGAACTTAACCGTTGCTCTTGACTTGAACCCACGTCTTGCGCAGACTAGATAAACTAAACAAATCGCCCACACGGTAACACCAACACCGACACGCATAGAGCCTTCATAGAAGCTAGTTAGCTTGGTAATGCATAGAACAATACGCATTGCACGTTAGCTGAGAGAAACCCATGGGTGGTGGTATGTCTTTGCATTGCCCAGCCTCGCAGGCATGCACATTGCCAAAGCACTCGATCACTGTCCAATCCTCGAAAAAACACACACACACATACACACAAAAACTCTCACTGCGCACGGACGAATTGGAATCCAGTTCTTGGTGCCTTCAGCCTTGACCAATCAAATCAAAGCATTCCAAAATACTTGTCAAATTTATTGGGACTCATCCTTTCAAAATAGCTGGTGAATAAAAAAAACAAGGGTGTAGTTATTTAATGATATGAAAGAACGAATAGTTATTTCTAGGAAGCGACAGATCGACATTGAGCGGTTGAAATATGTTATTTGACAAGGGTAAGTATGGTCTAAATTTCATTAACTATTGTTTATATTCTATTACCCATTGATGAGACTAATTAGCACACGGTGTACCGTCGGGAGGCTACTCTAATGGTATAGCCTCCACAGCCTCGATAGTCCAGCCCTCCCTCTCCTCCATCACTACAGTTTAGCCTCCGCTCCCTCTCCCTCCTCCACTTCTCCCCCTCCCCGCCTTCTTCCCTGGCGCCGGCTACAGCTAAGGGCCCCTCCTCCTCATCCCCTGCCCTCTCCTCCCCACCTGTGTCCAGCGACAATCTTGCCGCCTCACCGCGCCATTATCTCCCCTCGCCCGCTCCGTCCAACCTAGTTGAAAGCTATTTTCAAACAGAGGAGCATCGAGGAGATAGAAGCATGGATTTTTTTAAATAATACTATTTTAATAGAAATTTACGGAAATAATATGCTGAAAAGAAAAATGACACTTTTGGGCACCTGTCGCTGTTTTGATTGGCGACACAGAGCCTGTCACCACTTGAAATGGCGAGATTCTCTCTGTCGCCATTTCAAATGGCGACAAACTCTCTATCGCCAATTGGAATGGCGACAGAGAGCTTCATCTCCACCGAGCAAGCGCAGGAGAAAGGAAATGAGGTTTGGCGATAGGCCTCTGTCGCCATTTGATATGGTGATAGGCCTCTCGGAGCTATTTTTGTAATTTTTAATTTTGGCATATTATTTTTGTAATTTTTTATTTTTCAAATATTATTTTAAAAAATAATTCTAGAAGCATGTCTCCGTGGATTGTGATTAGGTGATGAGAAGAGCAAGTTGTTAGGAGTACTAACCAACAAGAGCCGGCGTGCATGTGCAGGGTTTGGTTCGCCCGGTTTTTATAGTGTAGTTTTGCTCTGACTTTGTGCACACGCGGCGCGATTATTGGGCTCCTTTGCTGGATTTTGTTATGGTTTGGTCAGCTTTTCGTTCGGGTTACAGGTAGAACAGAGAAGGGTTGATGTTGCACATGTGCGTCAAAATTAGAACTACTGGCTAATCGACAGTTCGTCTTTCTTGATCGGCCAGGGAGAACTAATAATAGCCATGTGATCTTGATATACTTCCTGTGCTTTCTTTCTAGAATATTCTACATTACGCATATACTTAGGTCCTGTTTGTTTAGGCTTAAATTTTTTGGCTTATAGTTTAAAGTCAGTTTTTTAGCTTAAACAGCTTAAAAGCTAATGGCTTTTGCGTGATAGAAGTGTATAATTTTATCTAACTTTAGTGTTATTAGTCTAAAACCAACCATCAATAAGTCAAAAAAAGTCTCTCTCCAGTGATTTTTAGTTTTTAGTTATATGGAGGCTTATGGCTTTTGAAAAACCTAGATAAAAAGCTACTCGTTTGTTTAAACTTTAGTTTTTTGGCTTTTAAGCCAGTGAAAAAGCCCAAACAAACAGTACCTTACTGTCTTCAATTCGAGGCTTTGATCATAGTTATTAAGCAAATAGTCTGGTAAAGAACTGAGACTAACTCAATTCGTGGAGGCGTGAACGTACATCCTCGATCACCTCCCAGTTTCGAGTCATCTTCAGGTTTGAGCTTGGGTGCATTTCTTCTTCATAACGAAAATATACCTGGTTCCTTATAGGAATTTTTGTTCTGTGTTCAAGAAAGATAGTTTGGTAACAATAATAACAGTATATTTATAAAAAAAAATTCGAGACAAATATAATGACATTAATGTTTTTATGTGGTCAATCTTTATACTTTTGCATATTTAACACTCGAAGGTTCAAAGTTTGATCGTACAGATCCTATAATAACCTAAATATTTAGAGATATACTGTATAGTTATAAAAATTTCTCCACAAATTTAAACATTGTGCCTCTAAAAGAGTCAGACATTCTGGGGAGAACCGAGAACGCTTTGAGGCGGCTGTTTTTGTTTTTCCAGACGAGCCTTTCGGTGTTTATTTTCATCGAGGCTTGTCAGAGCCTCGGAGGCTAGCTGCTGACTTGCTCTGGCCTTCTCAGTGCAGAGGCATAATATCCACCGTCCATCGATTCCCAATCGTGTGTTTGATTATTGTATTTGGGCTAGAACTGACGGTTTTGCTATGTTTACTTGCTCTATCTTATATGGGCGACCTTTCACTTCCCTTCTCTCCCGGGCTGTCGGCCCAAGTAGTCGGCCCGGTTTGTTCCTAACCAATGTGGGCCGTGTGGCCTTACTACTCTTCTCCTATTTGCGTAATAAAACATACGAAGTTGGATAAAATAGGTTGTCTATGGTATTCTTGCACAAGATCAGAGTAACAAATAGATTGTCTATAACATTCTTATTTGGAGATAAAGATGAAGTGCAAAATAAATTAGAGCATGACAACTTTCAGGAAGAACAATAGATAGAATTAGATTTTGCCTTGAAAAAAGGTGATAAAAGTGCTAGAAAGGTTCGCATTTTAAGATAATCCTAATCAGATAAGTTGTTGCCTCGATGCATCTCGGATATTTAGATATTCAATTACAAAATCTATAATTGGTTGTGCCTTGTAAATGTCATTGTAGAAATATATAAGGAGAGAAAAATTTCTAACAACAAATACTAACCATGGAAGTTCTACCAAGAGAGGAAGAAAAACTTTTAGCTAACAGAGTTTTCAATTCATGATAAATTTTCTATCCATCTTTTGTGCAGTAGAATATTCCTACGACAACATTTTGGGGTGATCGAAAAGGGTGGAGTTAATAAACCAAGCATGTTCTACATTCCATTCTTTTATTCCTTTTGAGCAGACAAAGCAATTGACCTAGCTTGTCAAAGCAAATCAATCATACAACTATATAACATAATCACAAATGGAGAAATGATCAAATAACAGACGTTGGCATGAGATTTTGTTATATGTGTACAAATTGGTGTTGCACAAAGTGATAGGGGAATTGCTTACGTTGTAGTTTCCTTACAAACTGCACATGAACTCTATCCAATAGCAATGCATCATGTATTTGATAGGTTATGTTATGCTACATGTGTTTATGGACTAGTACACCTTGAGGTTTAATTTGTAGTCCCTGGGACATTACGTGTGTTCATGGACTAATACACCTCGAAGCAATAAAACCATATTTAGAATTGAGGTTTTAATATTACTCAATCAACACCTTGCTATAGATTCAACATCATGAATAATTACTTTATGGCACATTTTATAATAGAAGCACAAACAATCTTAGCAATAATACAATCAAAGAATAAATGATAAATAATATCCAATCCATATGACTGAGGGCTTGGAGAGACCTTAGGGCTCAAGAAGGAGGTGGTGACAGGCTCGGGAGAGGAGGCGATGACATGCTCGAGGAATAGGCACACAACAGGCTTAGGGAGGAGACATGTGGGCTTGGGGGTGGCAGCACCGAGGATGGGCAATGGCAATGGGGAAGTGTTATCACAGATAGTTTGATTATAAAACCATTAAGGATAAGCTAATGTCACAGACGGTTCATGGTACAAACCGTCTATAATACTTTACAGATAGTTTGTTTAATATTAGTTTATCACATACGGTTCTTAGTATATCCTGAAACTTCGATGCTCATGCTAGCAAAACCATCTGTGAATAGGTTTAACACATATAGTTTTTGAAAACCGTCTGTGATGAGGCGTCATATATAGACCTTTTCTGTAGTAGTGATACCTTATCTGTGGTGACCCGCATAATTAGTCTAGGGTAATAATAGTGACACCACCATTACTTTGAGTTAATTATACTGATCTCGACATATTAGCCAATAAAATACCGAGTGCACCCAATATTTTATCAGATAATACACCATATCAGAATGTTACAGTAGAACAATAATTAGAGGTTGAAATGGAAACTTATTACATTCCATTGCTATGCAGGGCTACAAGTCCGGCGTTAATTATACATATAATCATAATACAAAAATACTAATTTCTTCAAAGACTGATGAAGCCGATGCACGATCTACCCATCACCCTAACCCTCCTAGTAGTCCACATCCTTGTAGTTTTGATCTTGCGGGTGCCCCTCACCCCATGCCTTGTAGGCGAGCCCATAGGGATACATGTCCTAACTAGACAGTTGACCACCAGAGCCATTCTCTAAGCAGAAGGGGGATTTAGCAATAGTGGGTACCGACTCCCCTTCTACTTGCCAGGACTAGGTAATGCCCTAGTTTTCTCCCATTTTCCACTTCTCCTTCCACCTATGTCCCTATTGTGATGTGCATGATTATTTATTTAGATGGATGATTTAGCGTTGTGCCATATTATTTTTTGTCGGTTGATGATGATTATGGGTGGATGAGCTATTAATGGACGGTACTGTGATGACATCCAGTGATCTCCCGTACACCAGTGAGGGTGAGGAGGTTGTTGGGCACACGTAGTGACGCCTCTGGCTCATACACTTGTTGAGACCTTAGAAAGCTACTGCCATCATAATCCATACTGGTTTTTCTGCTACGATCTCCTATGTTGATGCTATCGGCCATGGCTGGTTGATTACTTGTGATTGTGGGGACGGAATGGGGTTCGGGGATGGTGTTGCTTGATGGTGTGGATGTGGTGGTGTGACCTTGTGAGCCTCCTAGCTTGGTTGCTTCGTGGAGCTTGGTCACCTCCTCTTGGTTGGTTGCTTCCTGGGGCTTGGCTTGATGGTGATGCTATTGGGCTTGGTTTGCTCCCTTGCCCTTAACCTCCTTCTTGGCCTTTGCTTCTAGCTCCCTGGCTTCCTTTGGTCTACTCTGGCTCTTGTCTTTGGCTTGCTTTGTGCTTGGTGGTTTTGGGAGTGTGTTCTAATGGCTTGGTTGGCTCTGAGGTTATATCACCTGGGGTGTTTGGCTCTAGGATGGAGTGCCCTAGGGAGAATGTCCTAGGGAAGGCTCCCTTCTTATCCCTAGGTGTTTTTCCTTTTTACTATGTAAATTTTATCTTTTTACTATGAGATATTTTTGGCACTATTTACTCTTGGCTATGGTTATTTGCAGTTCTACCAGGTTTGTATAACGCTAGATGATGAAACCCTAAATAGCGCTAAAGGTCCCGACTGACCCTAGATAGTTAAGTATCTCGATGAGCGATACCAACTAATTCGGGTCTGATGGCACACACACTAATATGTTTAAATTTGCTTTACCTTTTGATGATATATGTGGATAACTAACCATATTAGGTCCTTCAGACATTATTGTTGATACAAGGGTGGCCTGATCTTGTGATGACAAAGAAGATAACTCATACTCCTGAAACATGACAAACATTGATGCCAACCACCATCTTAGTACAGCAACCCACAACACGTGAATTTGCTCAAGAACACACTTCGATCCTCATCTACTTGACCACGCAAAAGTAAACGTATGCTTCCTTTAATCACCACGAAGAAGTTGCAAGAACAACGATGATAATTTTAGATTATAACTCCCTATTCTAATGGGGGCATTGGAGAACAAGCCAAATGATCAACATCATATTTTTAATCTAAAAATTCGTAGTTACATCGACAATGTATGTACAATTATATATATAGGGGTGGGGGTGTGAATAGTACGGATGGATAGTGCATAAATAGTACCATACCTACCATATACACCCACCCTTCTAATTGGAAACAATCTTAATAGTTTGGAAACAAATTATTACATTATATCGGAATAATATTACATTGTATCATAATAATTTTTGCTTGCCATGTCATGGTGATCACCTTCTCTCATGGAGATTACTGAAATCCCTTCTTGCCAAGTCATAGTGATCTCTTAACTTGTGTGAAGATTGCTAATATCTCTTGCCATGTCATGGTGATCTCTTTCCTTGCTTGAAGATTGCTAATACCTCATTATTTTTTTCTTTTCCTTTCTTCTTTCTTCTTTCTTCTTTTCTTTCTTCTTTGATGGCATATATAGAAGGAAATGAAGGGTACCTAAATAGTGCATGTGAATAGTATCATCTGTATGGCTCCCATCCTCCCTCACCTCCTGCTGGGGTCCACCATAATACATGGATGCAATTTAGCTCCAATATATATTTGTGCAATCTTCATACCTAATGTTATGTGGGGACGCACCTATAGCCGCCGGCCAAAGGCAAGCTAGAGGGCTGGGTATTCGGTTTAGGTATGATTGGATTGAATTAGGTTTAAATTGATTGGTTAAGATCAGATGCCTTTTTTAGGAGAGTTTGTTAGAAAGGCAAATAAGGTCAGGCCTATAAATGTAAGTCAGTATGGCATGAATAAGAAGCAAGCAAGAATTAATCTCTACCTTACCTCTCTACCTTACCTCTTCCCTCTAGTCTTATCTCCTGCTGTTCACCATTGATCGGTGGCGCCCCGCCAACGATCATCATCTCCGAAGCCGAGGGCCGGTGCTGCCGGTTCCCCCCTTGCCACCTCAGAGAAGGACTGCAGTCAGAATACTTGGTATCGAGTCAACGATCCTGTGGTCGCTACCGCCATGGCCGCCGCTCGAACGACAGGACAAGGCCATCCTGGATCAACTAGTCGCCATTACTCAGCAGCTCTCCAAGCTCGGCACCATTGAGACGGCGGTCACCCGATTGGAACAGCAGCAGCAGCAAGACCACCGCGCCATCGAACGGCTCGAACGCAACAACAATGCAATATTCTCGAGAAACGATGGCGGGCGAACGGCGTCCAGGTTCGACATCGCCGACGCCTCGCTTCCATCGCTTGGATTTCCCAAGTTTGACGGGAAGACGGATCCCCTTCTCTTCATCAACAAATGCGAGTCCTTCTTTTTCCAGCAGCGCATCATGGAGGAGGAGAAGGTCTAGATGGCGTCCTTCCACATGGATGGCCCCGCCCAGCAGTGGTACATGCATCTCCAGCGGGAGGAAGGCACGCCGTCTTGGCGCCGTTTCGCAGAGCTGCTTGACACCCGTTTCGGGCCGCCCCTCCGCGCCAATCCCATGGGCGAACTTGCCGCCGCCGCAAGACAGCACGCCGCGATGACATATATGACGGTTCATGGAGCTTTCAGCACAGGCGGTTCCCTCACCGAGCTTCAACAAGTTCAAATGTTCATGGCCGGCCTCAAAGAACCACTCAGCATCGACGTGCAGCTCCCAAACCCGATGTCCCTGGAGGTCGCCATCAGCTTGGCTCGGGCCTACGAGCGGCGAGAGCAGGTGATCATGGCGCCAGCCGCAGCCACTAGGGTATCCTTCCCACGCCCGCCGCCGCTCCCCTACCGCCGCCGCCAAAGAACGCCTCCATCGGCACCAAAGACGGTGGCCAAGGCCGCCAGAGCCACCACCTCACGCCGGCCGAGATGGATTAAACGCCGCCGCCAGGTTCGTGGCTTCAATCGCGACGAGAAATACGTTAGAGGCCACAATCGGCTTTGTAAGCAACTCTTCGTCATGGAGATGGCCTACGCCAGTGACGACGACTTCCCAGCCATCACCGACGACGCCGAACTCCGCGTGATCTCCCTTCACGCTATCTCGGGGGTCCGCATCTGCCGCACCATGCAAGTTCTGGTGCAATGGGGCGACGTCACATTCCATGCACTCCTTGACTCCGATTCGTCCCACAACTTCATATCGGTCGCCGCCGCGGCACGGACAGGCACGTCCTACGACGCCAGAGCCGGGCTGCAGGCCACGGTGGCCAATGGAGAACGGATTTCGTGCCTCGGGGTTTACGAGGACGCCACCTTCTCCATCTATGACGAGCTGTTCCGTGAGGACGTCTTTGTGCTACCCCTCGTCGGCTACGACCTTGTGCTCGGCACTAGGTGGTTGGCAACCCTCGGGTTGATCCTTTGGGATTTTGGCAACCTCACGATGCAGTTCTGGCTCCACGACCACAAAGTCCGTTGGCGGGGGCTGGGCAGTCCTCCACGGCTCCAACAACTGGCGGTATTGGGCTCCGACCTCATGCCCGCCCTCCTCCAGGAGTTCGACGGCCTCTTCACCGAACCGCGTGGGCTCCCTCCGCCACGGTCATGCGACCACCGCATCCACCTTCTGCCAGGAACGTCCCCCGTCACCATCCAGCCATACTGCTACCCCGCCATGCACAAGGATGAGCTAGAGCGCCAGTGCAAGGACATGCTTGACCGCGGCATCATCCGCCGCAGCACGTCCGCCTTCTCATCGCCGGTTCTGCTCGTCAAGAAGGCTGACGACTCATGGCGTTTCTGTGTCGATTACCGGGCTCTCAATGAGCGGACGGTGCGAGACATGTTCCCAATTCCGGTCGTCGATGAGCTGCTCGACGAAGTCCATGGCGCCCAGTACTTCACCAAGCTCGACCTCCGCTCTGGCTATCATCAAGTCTGGATGTTCCCAGGCGACATCGAGAAGACGGCTTTCCACACCCACGACGGCCTCTACGAGTTCCTGGTAATGCCTTTTGGCCTCACCAACGCGCCGGCTACTTTCCAAGCCTTGATGAACGAAGTGCTCCGGCCGTTCTTGCGCCGTTTTGTCCTGGTGTTCTTCGACGACATCCTCATCTTCAGCAAGACATGGTCAGAGCATCTCCAGCACGTCCGCACCGTTTTCACCGCGCTCCGCGCCAATGACCTCGTCCTCAAGAAGTCTAAGTGTTTCTTCGGTGAGTCTTCCGTCGCATATTTGGGACACGTCATCTCCCGCGACGGAGTCGCTATGGATACCGGCAAAGTCCGTGTGGGTGGTCGATTGGCGACTCACAAGACGGCGTGCCCTCCGCGGTTTCCTCGGTTTGGCAGGGTACTACCGCAAGTTCGTCAAAGCCTCCGGGGCGCTGGCTGCCCCCCTCACCGCCTCGCTCATAGGATCGGCGGCCCGCTGGTCTCCGGAGGCCGACGCGGCATTCCAGCCTTAAAGGGGCCTCGACGCCGGCACCGCCCTCGCCACGCCTGATTTCACCACGCCATTCGTGGTCGAGGCGACGCCGGCGCCGGTAGGCGCGAAGATTACACCAACAAGCCGGGCCCGTGGCCTTCTTCAGCCGCCCGATGGCTCCACGCCACCGGGGTCTTGCGGCGTACGAGCGCGAGCTCATCGGCCTCGTCCAGGCCGTCCGCCATTGGCGGCCCTATCTATGGGGGCGTTCTTTCATCGTCAAGACGGACCACTACAGCCTGAAGTTTTTGTTGGACCAACGTCTCGCCACGATTCCGCAAAGATCACGGGTGAGTAAGTTCTTTGAGGTTCGACTTCACCGTCGAATACAAGCCAAAGCCAAGACCAACATCGCCGCCGACGACTCTCCCGCCGCGACATGGATGAGGGTGTTCTCATGGGCATCTCCGGACCAAGCTTCGACATTGTCCGAGACCTTCGGCAGGAGGCCGAGCGCGATCCAGCCCTCATCACACTCGCAGCACAAGTGGCCGACGGGTCCTTAGGTACGCCCTGGTCTGTGGTGGATGGCGTCCTCCTTCATACCGGCAAATTCTACCTGCCGTCGGGTTCCACACTTCTCCAGAAAGTCTTCCAGGGCGTCCATGACACGGCACACGAGGGCGTCGAAAAGACCTTGCGGAGGTTCCGCCGGGACTTCCACACGCCACGTGACCGTGCGGCCATTCAAGATTACGTCCGCCACTGCTTGGTCTGCCAGCGGAACAGGACGGAGCATCTCCACCCGGCCGGTCTGCTTCTGCCTCTCCCTGTGCCATCCACGGTATGGTCCGACATCTCCATGGACTTCGTCGAGCACCTTCCCAAGGTGGGCGGCAAATCAGTCATCCTCACGGTGGTGGACCGCTTCTCCAAGTATGCGTACTTTATTGCCTTAGCGCATCCATATTCAGCGGAATCCGTGGCGGCCGCATTCTGCGCGGACATTGTGCGCCTCCATGGCGTGCCTACATCCATCGTCTCCGACCGCGACTCGGTGTTTACTTCTACCTTTTGGCAGGCCCTCTTCACCCTTTTAGGCACCAAGCTCCACATGAGTTCGGCATTTCACCCAAATCCGATGGCCGACAGAGGTCATAAAACTATCGCTATGTATCTTCGTTGCATGACAGGTGATCGATCTCGCCAGTGGCTTAAATGGCTCCCTTGGGCTGAATTCATCTACAATACCTCATTCCATTCCGCCCTGAAGGAGACTCCATTCAAAGTGGTCTATGGTCGGGACCCTCCGGCTATTAGGTCCTATGAAACAGGGGACTGCCGGGTGCCCGCGGTAGCTGCGGCCATGGAGGACCGGGATTTGTTCTTGGCTGATGTGCGGGCTCGATTGCTGCAAGCCCAAAGCATCGCGAAGAAGTACTACGACCGCGGCCATCGTCCAATGTCATTTGCCGTGGGGGACTGGGTATGGTTGCGCGTACGACATCGGGCTCCCGCCTCGCTACCCGCACTGCCCAAAGGCAAGTTGCGCCCGCGCTACTATGGGCCTTACAAGGTTCTGGCTGTGATCAATGAGGTGGCATACAAACTAGCCTTGCCGTCGCAGGCGCGTCTCCATGATGTGTTTCATGTGAGCCTTCTCAAGAAGTTCGTGGGCACTCCACCAGCCGAACCGCCAACTCTTCCACCCATGCATTTTGGTTCTGCCCAAGCTACTCCGGCTCGTGCTGTCAAAATGAGGCTTGCCCGTGGCATTCGTCAAGTGCTCATCCAATGGGAAGATCAACCGGCTTCGGCAGCTACTTGGGAAGATGTGGAAGATTTTCGTCGCCGCTACCCTACTTGGCAGCTTGAGGACAACCTGCTTGTCGAGGGGGGGGAGAGATGTTATGTGGGGACGCACCTATAGCCGCCGGCCAAAGGCAAGCTAGAGGGCTGGGTATTCGGTTTAGGTATGATTGGATTGGATTAGGTTTAAATTGATTGGTTAAGATCAGGATGCCTTTTTTTAGGAGAGTTTGTTAGGAAAGGCAAATAAGGCTGTGGCCTATAAATGTAAGCCGTATGGCATGAATAAGAAGCAAGCAAGAATTAATCTCTACCTTACCTCTCTACCTTACCTCTTCCCTCTAGTCTTATCTCCTGTTGTTCACCATTGATCGGTGGCGCCCCGCCAACGATCATCATCTCCGAAGCCGAGGGCCGGTGCCGCCGGTTCCCCCCTTGCCACCTCAGAGAAGGACTCTGGTCAGTAACACCTAATAACAAGCAAGCACCCTCTATTAGGCAGTATAACATTCTTATAGAAATATAATAAAGATTGTCTAAGGAAATGATTCACCTGTTGATATTTGATATGGCTTAGCAATTTTTTCTAGTTAATTAAAATACAAAACCGAAAAGTATTGAATGTGTGCATATCTGCATCATCCTCCCCTTCTTTAAGAAAAGTTGTCCTCGGCTTTGGCCTCAACTGCTGATAATATGAAAATGCCCTAAACAAAGAGAATAATGTGTATGCATGGTATATGTAGATACCGTCTATTTATCACTTCTTTGCACATGATGTTTAGTGCAACAACAACAACCATAAGATGCATATAGTGCTTATATCAAATTAGCAATTACAAGTGTAATATCCACGTCATTCACCCTCACATCGATAAAAAGTCGTCCTCGACTTTTGTAAGCCTACATACAAGTTAGCAGTGGACAACAATACATCAAATCATTCTAATATGAGTGAGAAAAATTTTAGCACCTTCCATACTTCAACTGCGCTCTTTGATTGCATAAACATCATAAAAGATGGATTGTACAAAATATGCAATTTCAATTCAGCAAGCCTATCACAGGTAATGCATATTCGATGAACATAAAATTTGTGGTCTAAACTATAATCTCCAATCAAATTTAATTTATAAATGTAGGTGTAAGAACCAACTAGCAATTTTAAGCATGCAATTTTAGAAACTTCTCCAATCATGCTAGATAGCTCTAAAGGTTCACCAAACATGATATAACATAAAGAATATTCAAGGGATATTCTGGTAAGAACTTTTTTATGAGTGATCAATTCCACATTATGTAAATTATGCATATCAAATTCAGAACATGGAATCTCTAACTTGGCATAAGAATTCCCACTTTCACACACCTTTTCTTGATGTACTACTAATTCAACAACTTTGTTGTTACCTTCAACGTTCTCCCCAGTTAATGTAGGTGTTGTAGAGAGCGTTTCTTCATGATTTAACCACGGAGCAACAAACATTTCTTCTCCTATCATGGTTATGTTCTCATCATTATCCTCAAATAGTGTAGATTGTTTATGGTGCAAGTCCCCATTTCCTTGGTTAACCTGCATAGTGTGATAAACAATTAGAAGTAGAAAGTAAGTTGTTAGTGTAATAAATATGCTCACTTTTGTTTTCATCTTCTTCTCTCATTTCTTTTGATGTATCTCTCACACTTTTGGTTTCGATGTTGGCAATCTAATATATGGTGGAAACACATAGCTTACTTTTTTTAACACCATTACTTATCTTGGCTATGTGGCTCTCATGAATTGGTGTCATAAGATTAAACCTAGGTATACGATGCTCCTTAAGTTTTCTTTCCTCCTCAATAGCACAATCCACAAGATCAAGCATGCTACTAAAATATTTATGTTGAATAGCACTAGTGATATCAAAATTCAAACCTTTCTTGAAGTATGCATTCTCTTTTAATGCACTAGTGATACTAGCACATCGCATTGCACATTTCAACTCAACATAATAATCTTGGACTAGTTTGCTCCTTTGTGTAATGCTCTCCAAGTGGCAAAGTAGTTTTTTTTCTCATAATAGCTTTGCACAAACTCTTTTCTCATGATCATCTAAATCCGACCAAGATGTAATGAGGCTTTTCTCAAAAAGTTGTTGTCATCAACTATAAGCATAGCCCTCAAATTCAATAGTGGTACACACCACCTCTTTGGCTTTGGAAAGCTTCTGAAATTTGAACTCCCTTTTCATTTGTTCTTTCCAAATGAGATACTCCTCCGAATCATTACTTCCATAAAATAAAAGTTCCTTGTACTCATAACCTGCCATGATCAGTAGCAAACAAAAATAGAATGCATATGTGAAATATATGTGGAATCACTCATGCTCACTCTGTCACTTACCACTCGAAGTTCTTACTACTCCTTATTTGGATTAAGGTGTTGTACGCACTCCTGTGGCGTTAAACAGGACAAAGGTGATTACTCAAGTGAATTCATAGTTGAGTATTGCACGAGACAATGGCTAATATGTGGAGCTTGGAGGGTTAGTGTTTAACGTATACAATTACAACTTGATCATTCTAGTTATTGTAATGACAACTAATAATCTAAATTAGAATTCACCAGCAAAGATAATGGTACTTGTGCAATCAAGGAATGAGCTATAAAATATAAGTGATGCACCAAAAGCTCTGTTGCACAAGTGTAGAGAGACGCTAGCTTATTGCTTTAAGAATGTAAAGAGAACACAAGATTGTTCACTAATTAATACAATTGCACAATCTGAAAATTTCAAACACAAATTAGGATTTTTCTCAATATAATGCGACTGGTCACTACTTTCTTTTCTTTTCTTTTTCTTTTTCTTTCTTTCTTGGCCTTTTGACCTTTTCTTTCTCTTTTCTTTCTTTTTGAGTGACATTCAGCCGGCACCAGTATGAACAAAGTTTTAAAACCCCTAAATTTATGTTATAAGATAGTATAATGATATAATGATTCAAGATTATGCAATGTATCAATATAAACAACCCTGAACAATATCAAATAGCTAGTCTCAATTGGTTCTCAAAGGTATGTGTACTGATATTTTTGTGATTTTATAGCTTGTGGATGCTAGTGTACTCAAGGAAATTAATGGAACAAGCTAGAACTAAAAACTAATCTAAGAAACCATAATTTGACTTTTCTAGGGCTTTTAAGAAACCCTAATTTGACTTTTCTAAGGCAGCAGATTTGTCACCCTGATTAAAATTCAAAATCTACCAAATCTAGAAGGTTCACTATGGAATGAGTTAAAGATTATATCCTAAGCTTTCAATAGAGTACAAGAACACAAAAATCCGAGTTCGTATACGAAAGTTATGAGCAAACCACCGAGCTAGATGGAATTGAAACAAAAATCTACGCAATGGAAAAACAATCAACAACTAATGCAAGTACTCTAATGGATCAAAACTTAGTAAAACTCACTAAATTTACATATTAAACTAAGAGTTTAATTTTTGTGGGATAATTTTTGAAATAAGACAAAATTAAAACTACACTAGGAATAGAAATTCGTCACCCCTCAACCATACTCTGATAATAAGATGATACGGAGGTGGCCCAATCTTGCGATGGCGAAGAATATAACTCGGACCTGTGAACCCTGACAAACACTGGCGCCAACCACTGTCTTTATACAACAACCTACGACACGTGAATTCACCCAAGAACACACTTCGATCCTCGTCTACTTGACCACACAAAATTAGATGTACTCTTCCTTGCAATCACCCTGAAGAAGTTACAAGAAAACGATGATAATTTTAGATTGTAACTGGTTATTCTAATGAGGGCATTGGAGGATAAGCCATAGAATCAATAGTATACTTTTAATTTAAAAATTTGTGGTTACATTCACAATGTATGTACAATGATATATATATAAGGGTGGGGGTGTGAACAGCACAGATGAATAGTGTGTAAAAAAGTACCAAACCTACCATGTACACACACCCCTCTAATTGGAAACAATCTTAATAGTTGGAAAGCAAATTATTACATTATATGGGAGCAATCTCCGCTTGCCATGTCATGGTGATCACCTTCCTTTCTTGGAGATTGCTGAAATCTCTTCTTATCAAGTCATGGTGATCTCTTTCTTTGTGTAAAGATTGCTAATATCTCTTGTCGTGTCATGGTGATCTCTTTTCCTACATGAAGATTGCTAATATTTCTCATTCTTTTTCCTCTTTTCCTTCTTTCTTTCTTGCTTCTTTCCTTTCTTCTTTGATGGCATATATGGAAGGATATAAAGGGTAAATAGTGTATGTGAATAGTATCATCTGTGTTGCTCCTGTCCTCCCATGCATTCTACTAGGGCTCACCATAATACATGGATGCAATTTAGCTTCGATATGCATTTGTGCAATCTTCATACCTTATAACAAGCAAGTACTCCCTATTAAACAGTATAACATTGTTATATAAATATAACAAAGATTGCCTAAGAAAATGGTTCACCTATTGATATTTGATATGGCTTAGCAATTCTTTCTAGTTAATTAAAATACTAAATCGGAAAGCACTCGACATGTGCATATCTGCATCAATTGTAATCTTCCCTTTTTGATGTAATTTAATACTCATGTGTATTGTAATTGATACAATTGTATGACATTTAGTTAATGAATAAATTTGATTATTAATTTTTGTCGATTAATTTACTTATGTGTGTTATTAAGTTGTGTATTTTTGGTGAAACTTCTGTGAAACATAAATGAAACTTCAGTAGAACTCTCCGAAATACATGTTGTTGGAGATAGATTCGGATGTCTCAAATCCTTTCCTATCTAATTCAGGATTCCTTCCTAATCTCGGATTCTATTGAGGCTATATAATGCCACTCCATATACTTGTAATCCTTAAACCAAATAGTAGATTGTATCTCCCGTGGTTTCTTCCCGCAAGGGTTTTCCACGTAAAATCTTGTCTCCCTTTTATGCGTGTGCGTGTTTGATCTACAAACCCTAACAAGTGGTATCAGAGCACACCTGGGTCCGGATCTTCGTCGCCGCCGCCGCCTGCCGCTCCGCCGCCTTCGCTGCGAATCCCGCGCCCGCCTCCCTCAGCTCCCTCGGCTTCGCTGCCGCCATCGCCGCCGCCGGGCGTCTTCTCCGCCGCTCTCCGTGCCGGGCGCCGCTTCCAGAAGCACCCGCCGCCACTCGCCCGAGCGTCCCCGCGAAGAAGCTCTCCGGCTGGCTCCCAGGAAGCCGCTACTGGTCATCGTGAACTCAAGCACCAGAAGGCTGCTACCTTTTCGCGCACCCGTGAAGAAGCTTGCTGTCTTTGCTCGTGAAGATTTTTTGCTCGTGAAGGCTTGCCGAACCAAGTGGACTCCATTGCATCGGTCTTTCTTCATCCGGAACCGAATCACATCTCAAAGTGTTGTTTATTTCCGGGCAACATATCCGGTGCAACCCCCCCTCCGTGAAATCACGGTGCAACTGAACTAAAAAGTTTCAAAAATTCTGAAAAAAATCATGGATGTACATCTCAACACTCCACCTACATATAAAATTTCATGATCAAATTCATCCTATACTAGCGGTTACAAAAAAACAAGCAGCAAAATGAATAGTGATGAACAGTAAAAATCACTGTTCATGCTAAATTTGTCTTTTTGTAACTGCTAGTATAAGATGAATTTGATCATGAAATTTTATATGTAGGTGGGGTAAGTTGAGATGTACATCCATGATTTTTTCAGAATTTTTGAAACTTTTTTAGTTCAGTTGCACCGCAAGCTTTCACCGGAGGTGATTGCACAGGATATTTTTCCTTATTTCCGAGTTTCAAGTCCGGCTCTACAGCGACCGAAAGCAGCTTCGTTTTTCTACTGGTCGGCTTCTTGAGACTTCAGCGGCTCCAGCTTCTATTTTTAGCAGATTTTGCTACGTGCACACATAGCGCACCAGGAAGTTTCTTCTTTCAGAATCTACCATATTTTTTATTTGCAATTTTATTCTCCATCATGTCATCCACAAAATTTGACATTGAGAAGTTCGATGGCAAGATCAGTTTTTCAATATGGCAAGTTCAGATGAAAGCTGTTCTCACACAAGTGGGCGTCAGAAAAGCACTTTCAGCAAAACCGGCAACGATGACAGATGAACAATGGGAAGAACTTGATGAGAAAGCCCTATCGCCATACACCTCAGCTTTGTCTACAGATATTCTCCGTGAAGTTATCCATGAGACTACCGCAAAGTCAGGGCGTAAATTGGAAGACTTGTACATGAAGAAAATCTCGCCAACAAATTGCGCCTTAAAGAACGCTCAGAGACAATTGCATGGCGGAAGGTACCTCTATTCAGTCTCATCTTAATGAGTTTAATTCTCTCATAATTGATCTTGAGAAATTAGAGGTGAAAATTGATGATGAAGATAAGGCTATTCTCATATCGCCTTTGCTCGCTACCTTTAAGCATTTCAAGGAAATTATGTTTTATGGCAATCATGATACCCTTAGTTTTGAGAATGTTAAATCAAATTTGTTGTCTAAGGAGAAATTTGATATTGATTCTCGTTCAGAAGTTAAGGCTGAGGGGTTAATTGTTAGAGGTAGATCTCCACATAAAGGCAATTCTCATAGATCACAGTCTAGATCTAAGTCAAGAGACCGTAAACCCAACAATTTTTGCCGTTATTGCAAGACACCTGGTCATGTTATTGCTGAGTGTTATAAGCTGAAAAATAAGGCTGATAAAGATAAAAGGACACATTCTGATAAACCTGCTGAGGCTAGTCTTGTTCAAAATGAATCCGATGGAGAGGCTCTAATTATCACTTCCAACCTGAAGAATCAAACTGCATGGATTATTGATTCAGCTTGCACTTTTCATATTTGTCCATATAAAGAGTGGTTTTCTACGTATGATTCTGTTGGTAGTGGAGAAGTTTTGATTGCTGATGAGTCTCCACTTGAAATTGTTGGCATTGGTTCTATTCAAATCAAAACCCATGATGGTACTGTTAGGACTCTTTCAAATGTTCGCCATGTTCCTTAATGAAAAGAAATCTTATTTCTTTGGGCACCATAGAATCTTTGGGTTATAAATATACCTATGAAAATGGTGTTCTTAAGATTTCTAAAGGCAACCTTGTCGTTATGAAAGCCAATAGAATCAACAGCTCTTTATTACTTGCAAGGTTCTACGCTATGTGTTCTGCAATTGCTTCTACAATTGCATCAAATCCTCACATCACCAAGCTTTGGCATATGCGCTTGGGTCATATGAGTGAGAAAGGTATGCATCTTTTATGCAAGAAAGGACTTTTACAAGACATTGACAAACTTGATTTCTGTGAACATTGTGTTTTTGGCAAACAAAAGAGAGTCGGCTTTTTACGTGTCAACTCATCGCATCAAAGGAATTCTTGATTATATTCATTACGATCTTTGGGGTCGTTCTAGATTTCCTTCTATTGGAAGTTGTGAGTACATGATTACTTTCATTGATGATTTTTCTCACAAAGTTTGGGTTTATTTCAAACATAAGCATGAAGCTCTTTCGTTTTCAAGAAGTGGAAAGTCTTGGTTGAAAATCAAACTAGCGTAAAAATCAAGAAACTTAGAACCGACAATGGATTGGAATTTTGTAGTGGTGAGTTTGATGATTTTGTGCTAATCATGGTATTGCAAGACATTTGATCGCTCCTGTAAACCTCAGCGAGAATGGTGTGGCAGAGCGAATGAATCGCACTCTTCTCGGAAAGAGCCCGCTGCATGCTTTGAATGCGTGTCTATGGAATAAGCGTGCTTTGTGGTCGAGACTGTTTCTCTGACTTCTTATTTGATTAATCGCTCTCCAAATTCAGCCATTGACTTTAAAATTCCAAAAGAGGTTTGGTCGTAAACCAGCTTGATTACTCTAATTTGCGAATTTTTGGTTGTCCCGCTTATGCTCATGTCAATGATGGAAAATTAGAGCCTAGAGCAAGAAAATGCATATTTGTTGGATATGGGTCCGTGTCAAAGGATATCGTTTATGGTGTTCTGATTCTCGCAAATTAATCATTAGTCGTGATGTTACTTTTCATGAAGATGCTTTACTTTCACCTGGTAGTGACAGTAATGGTTGTTCATCTACAAATGAATCTGAAACTTCTGAAGCTGCAGAAAGAAATGCAGAATTTAAGGTAGTTCTACCTACCATTGATAATGATTCTTCTAGTGGTTCTTCTTCACAACCAATTTCAGCACCTAGTGGTTCTTCGTCACAACCAGTTTCTGCATCTCCTAGTACTAGTGATCATTGTATTGCTCGAGATAGACCAAGAAGAAATATTCAATTACCTGCTAGATATCGTGACACTGATGATATGGCCTGTTATGCTCTTCTTGCTGCACAAGATATTTGTGATACTTTTGAACCTTCTTCATATTTGAAGCTATCTCATGTGAAAATTCTTCTAAGTGGTTGACAGCTATGAATGATGAAATTTTGAGCCTTCATAAAAACAATACATGGGATTTGGTTAAGCTTCCAAAAGGCAAGAAACCTTTAAAGTGCAAATGGATTTACAAGAAGAAGGATGGTATTTACGAGTTGAACTGCAAGATGGAAAGCCCGCTTAGTGGTAAAAGGTTTTGAGCAAAGAGAAGGTATTGACTTCAATGAAGTTTTTCTCCTGTTAGCGCCACTCTTCCATTCGGTTATGCTTGCTTTTGTTGCTTTATTTGACTTGGAATTAGAGCAACTTGATGTTAAACCGCCTTCTTACATAGAGATTTAGAAGAAGAGATTTTTATGACACAACCCGAGGGTTTTGCTACTTCGAAAAAGAGGATTTAGTTTGTCATTTGAAAAAGTCTCTATGGCCTTAAACAAGCTCCTAGGCAAGGGTACAAAATGTTTGATTCCTTTATGATTGCACAACAAGATTCTCGCAAAGAATTATGATAGCTGTGTTTACTTCAAACAGCTTTCAAATGGCTCATTTGTTTATTTGCTACTCTATGTTGATGATATGCTCATTGTTTCTCATGACAAGTCACTGATTAAACAGTTGAAGGCTCAACTTAGTCATAAGTTTGAGATGAAAGATCTTGGTCCAGCTAAGAAAATTCTTGGGATGGAAATTCAGCGTGATCGCAGAGTGGTACTTTATTTTTATCTCGGAAAAATTACATTGAGAAGGTACTTGATGATTCAATCTCGTAATTGCAAACTGTTTCTACACCTTTATGCGTCACACTTCAAGTTATCTTCAAGTCGTTGTCTTATTAATGAAGAAGACAAAGACTATATGTCTCAGATTCCTTACTCTAGTGCGTTGGTAATCTCATGTATGCTATGATTTGCACCTGCACAGTTTAGCTCATTCTCATTAGCGTTGTTAGCGATTTATGCAAATCTGGTAAAGAGCATTGGAATGCGCTTATGGATTTTTCGTTATTTGAAAGGCACTTCGATTTTGGCTTGATGTTTGATAAGAATAAAGTGAAGACAAATGATATTCTTGGGTTTGTTGATTCGATTATGCTTGGTGATCTTGATAAAAGAAGGTCAATTTCTGGATATATCTTCTCATTATGTGGTTCTCAAATCAATTGAAAGCATCCTCATGACCTATTGCGCTCTTTCTACTATCTGGCGGAATATGTTTCACTCATCAAGGTGTTAAGAAAGCTATTTGGTTGCGTAGGTCTGGTTTCGAATTTGGCATTAAACAGATACTCTTATCGCTTATTGTGATAGCCAGAGTGCTATTTGTCTGACCAAAAATAATATGTATCATGTCAAGACCAAGCACATTGATATCAAGTACCACTTTATCCGTGATGTTGTCGCTGAAGGGCAAATTGTTGTGGGAAAGATACATACAGATGATAATACTGCAGACATGCTGACCAAGACACTTTCAAGGTGCTTAATTGCCCTTCGGGGTTTATGGAGACACTTCATTATGGATTTTGAGTCAAGGGGAGGTTTGTTGGAAATAGATTCGGATGTCTCAAATCTTTTCCTATCTAATTCAGGATTCCTTCCTAATCTCGGACTCTATTGAGGCTATATAATGCCACCCCATATACTTGTAATCCTTAAACAAAATAGTAGATTGTATCTCCCGTGGTTTCTTCCCGCAAGGGTTTTCCACGTAAAATCTTGTCTCCCTTTTGCGCGTGTGCGTGTTTGATCTACAAACCCTAACACATGTCAAACTCGTGTGAAATTTATTTGAAATTTTTATGAAACTCCTGTGAAACGCAATGAAACTTCTACGAAACTCTCCGAAACATGTGTGAAACTCGTATGAAATTTCATAAAACTTTGTGAAAACTTATACGAAACTCTATGAAACATGTGTGAACTGGTCTAAAGTTAATTAAACTTTATAGAACTCGTTTGAGGGAAACTCAACTGAAACTCGAGAGAATTTTTTTTTTCTAACGAAACCCGCCTGAAACTTCTACGAAACTCGTCTGAAACTAGCCATTCCATCCTCACTTCCCTACTCCACTGGATGAGAGAGAGAAAGCGAAGAGCGGAACATTTCGGATGGGCAGTTGATGTGCTGGACGGCATGATAATAGCAGCATCCTATACTTATGTTTCTCTGCAGCGTTTCTGTATGGCATATATGGATTGCTCCTACAGATTCAAGCAAACTTGTTGCTATACTCAGCTCTGTGCAGAAGTACTATTTGCATGTCCAAATTAATTTGTTTGATATATCTCTTAATCGAACACACACACACAAAAGGTTCATTTGGGGCAGGCATAAAAACCAAGGAGCCCCATAGTCCATAAACCAAAGGCAACGTCCAAAATCCAATGCAATTCTCGGTTTGTTCAGACAAGCAACAGGAAAACTGCACAACAACTACCAGTAATTGGCATTGTATTTCCATATAAACGGGTACATTACCATGCATGCATGCGTCGATCGGGATGCACGGTCGATGGTCGGCGTGTTGATTACACGGTAGGTGCCGGAGGAGGAACGTGGATCTCCGGCCCCGGGTTCGCGCTGCGCTGGCCGGGCCAGACGGCGTTGTCCGCGTCGGGCTCCGACGCCGGCTGAATGGAGTCCTGCTTCTCGTGGAATGGGCGGCCCGGCTCCGACGCTGGACGGACGGCGTCATCTTTCGGCTCCGATGTCAGACGGACGGAGGCGTCGACCTTGGGCCATGATGCAGGACGGAGGGCGTCGTCCTTGTCGGGCTCCGACGCTGGCTGGACCGCGTCCCGCTTCTCGTGGAAAGGGTGCTCATCGGGCCACGACGCCCGTCGGACGGCGTCGTCCGCGTCGGGCTCCGACGCCGCACGTGGCTCCGATACCGGACCTAAGGCGGTGGGCACGCCGGCGCCGGCGCGGAGAGACCTTGGGAGGGTATTGGTCTTGCAGCCGTCGTAGCACTGCCCGAAGCAGGCATCCACAGCCTCGCCACCTGCGGAAATCACCGCCATTGTTGACGTACGAATTCTGTACGTGCGTGCAAACTCAAATTGAATTCCCAAGTTGGTGAACGCATGGTTCTTGCGTACCTGCGCGGAGAAGGTCCCAGGAAATCCTGGCGCAGGTGAGCTGGCAGCCCATGTCGCCGCCGCCGCCGCTGCCAGCAGCCATTGAGGGCCGCAGGGGCGCGCCCGGCTCGCAGGTCTTGTCGCAGGCGTAGTTGCAGTAGTCGCCCATGGACATGTCGTTGGCGATGCAGTTCTTGTAGCAGCAGTCGAAGCAGTCGGCGTCAACGCCGCCGGCGAGCAGCAGCGCGACCGCCACCGCCACCGCGCTAGGACGAGGAGCAACAACACCTCGTCCGGCGGCCATGGCTGCCATCTCGCCAAACCAACCGCACTTCAAATTGCTTCGATCGATCCCACGGATTGCTATGGTCGAGCGAGCGCGCGCGCGCTGTTTCACAGCGAGATTTGTCACGACGGACGCTTGAGCGAAGGAGCGGCGTGCGTGCAAGCAAACGAGTTCTCCCTTGCCTTGTTTGCTTCGGCGCGGGATCGATGGATGAGTCTGTGTGTGAGTAGTGTAAACTGTAAATTTCCTGCAACGGCAGTGCAGTGCAAGCGGTTGCTCCGACGTCTGGTTGTTGCCGTTGCTTGATTCAGGCAGGCTGGAGCGCGACAGACAGACAGCGAGAGAGAGACGGCCGGCGGCGGTTTCGGGGACGAAGGCGTCAGCGGTGTCGTTCGAGTGCGTCTTGACGTTACGATTGTTGCCGGTGTGGAGTGCCTAAAAGCCGGTTGTTAATTCAAGTGTGAGTTTTGAAGGATCCATCTAGATGACTTTTTTTTTCCTAATGACTTGTACCTGGACGTCCGAAATTTTCAGATGCAATGTAACATTCTTTTCCTACACGTGCAACATTTCTTACCTAACGCGTACAACATTTTCCTTCGAAAAACAGTAAAAATTGCTACAGTAAACGGATGTTGCAAGCGTTTAATTACCTAACCGTCTGTGATATCTTAAGATCACAGACGGTTCTATTATATAACCGTCCGTGATATCTCAACATCACAGACGGTTCTATTATATAACCGTCCGTGATATCTTAACATCACGCAGACGGTTCTATTATATAACCGCCCATGATATTCAACATCACATCGTTATGTTATAGAACCGTCAGATAATACATCATGCATCGCTATCTTTAGAACCGTCGTGATGTGCTCTCCTATATATATCTCCCTTGCAGAGCCTCATTCGCATGGCGCCAAACCCTAACCCTTTGTGACATTTTGTCTCCTTGGGCGGCCCCTGTCGACGACGTGCTTCCTCGGCCTCCCCTCCCGGCCTCCCTCGGTGACCTCCCCATCGCCGCCCTCCCCCAAGAACGTGCTCCCCCGGTGTCCTCCCCTTGGTGACCTCCCCACGGCCGTTGACCTCCCCATGCCGAGCGACGCTCCCCATCGTCGTGCTCGCCTCTCTTCCTAGCAGCAACGGTCTTTGTTACGGGTAAGTGTCTTTGCGATCTTTCTTTCTTTCTTTCTGTTGGTACATGGGTGATTGGTATTGCTCTATGAGTATCGATGAACCGATCGAGTATTTCGGGGACTAGCCATCGAGCTAGAGGCCGCTTTCGATCTGGAGGCTCGATTTTGTTCTATTACCGCCGCTCGATGATGATTCAATTAAATGAGGCTATATTGATCGCTAGTTAGTGAGTTTCTTCGTGATTCAAAGATCGCTTAGATCATTGTGTCTAGAATTCAACTTGGTCAAGATTGTTGCTTGATATGTGATAAGCTATCCTGTCGTGATTCACTCTTATACTGCACTTATTTACGCTTGTGTCTTTGTGTGGATGTCCTAGTTTTAGGGAGAGTCTTTGCCAAATTTTTATTAAGTTCGGCAACCTCCTAGTTCGCTTGTCCCGCTTGCTCAAGAGCTTTTCATAGTCCATAGTTGAGTTCTAGTGAATCAATTTTCTTAATCAAGTCAATTAATGAGATTCACTAATCTCGATTTGTATACCTGTGATATATTATTGAAATTGATGTTGGAGGGTTCTTTAAGAGCAACCCATCAATTTAGATAATCTGAGAGCAAAATTGCTTATAAGCTAGTCCTTTGTGTTATCTTGTTTATGTCATACCTCTTGTGTGTGAATTATGTATTCTCATATATATGTTTAAGAGGAATAATAAACAAAGTCTTGCTCTTATACTCGCACTTATTTACGCTTGTCCGCCGTGTGGATGTCCTAGTTTTAGGGAGGAGTCTTTGAAATTTTTATTAAGTTCGCAACCTCCTAGTTCGCTTCTTTGCTAAAAGGCTAATAACAAGCCATTTAGGCTAGTTCTTTTAAAAGGCTAATAACAAGCCATGGTATCCACAAACTCATTCACTCTAATGTGATTTGATTTGTTCTTCTCTTTTAGTTCGCTTTGAAACTATTTTAACTTGTAAAGAAGATGTCGCCCTCTAATCCATCGTCTGATGGACATGATGTGCCCTCAAAAGAAGAATCGACCCGCGCTGCAAGAGGACCAAACAAAAGGCTAACAGACCGATATACCATTATAGAGATCGATCCAAAGGATGGGGCCTCTAGAAAGCCAAAAAAGGCAGCAAATGCATTTCGGAGTATGTGCGGGATAGTAGCACGGGAACGGGTTCCGATCACGCTATCTTCCTGGAGGTTGCTGACTATTGAGGCTCGCAATGCCTTGCTGACGGAAATTCTTTCATCGTTCAACATTCCAGAAGAATCCGCTCCCTAGTGCGACGGTATGCACGCTAGCGCAGAAAGGCATGGAAGACCTTCAAGCATACACTTTTCAGAGACTACGCCAAGAAGGATATAGATCCATACTCTAAGTATGGGTTCATTGATGCGACACGTGGTGGCGTTTGTTGAGATGAAGACGACGCATTTAATTCGTGCGTTAAAGTGAAGTAAACAAGGCCTTGCAGGTAAGGAACACTCACCCTCATAGACTCGGCACTGCTGGCTACGCGGGGAAGAGAGCGCAATGGGACAGGGAGGACGAGGAGGGTATCTCGCCATTTGCATCGATCACAGATGAACGTGCGAGAGGCGCTAAGAGCGAGGTCACCGCCACGCCCTCCGCAACCCTCCTTTGTAAACCTCATGACGAGGAAGTCCGCCAACGCCTGGTAATATATAAATCGAACTACCAATTTTACGTAATTAGTCCATAACTTCATAAGTGAAATAACTTGTTCGGATCTTGCAGGTAGCGTTGAGTACACAATCGGGCGATGGCTCTTTTTTCCCGCAGGGAGAAAGATGCACTGCCCATGGCCTTGGGAAACAAGGAACACCACAGTCGTATAAGAGGCAAAGGGTTTTGTGCTATGAAAAACTGGATTCCTGACGACTTCCACATATCTGAGTAAGAAGAGAACTAAAGCCGAAAAGTAGTCAAATCTTATAAAGAATTTGGAGGACAAGTTGAGAGGAGAGTTGAGAGAAGAGTTGAGGGAGAACCGAGAGAAGAATTTTATGAAAGGATAAGAATCCTCGAGGAAAGGCTCACAAATCAAGAAAGAAATATCAGACAAGCCCCTGTGAGTATGTCCATAAGTCAGCCCCCATCGCCCGTAAGAAGCAACAGTGCATCCGCTCCTCCAAGTGACATAGATGAATATAGCGGACTTATCCTCAGATGTGACATTAAGGTGGCTCATGCTGGCAATCTCCAAGTGAGAATTAACAATGGCACCGCTCCTCGGACGGCTGCTTGGGGCATGGCGATCCATGCACTAAGGGGACCATGGTGCACTGCACCATGATAGCGCCGGTTTCACCAAGGTCAATGTGGACGGGTATATGATAGTTTCAAAATTGTCGATCTACGAAGCCAAACGCGACGAGATCGTGAAACTTGGGGATGCCATTGGCACATTCATCCAATGGCCTAGCAAATGACATCTCCTGGTGGTCTCTTCGTCGTGCAACAACCGCAACGATCCGATTCGCTTATTGTATCGTCCCGATCCGTTGGCTACCAAATCGCCGATCGAGAGCGAGACTCCACTTGAGGTACATAATGTTGACCTCTTTCCTGCCCATTCCTCTCTGTGAAGGGTTCATACAAAACAAAGAAAGGCAAGGACAAACGAGAAGAAAGAAAGGCAAGAACAAGTCGACTATCCATCTCGCCGAGTTGGCTAAAAGATACAAGCTAGTAAGCCGTTACTAACCAAAAGGCAGCGTAACTTCACTTAGTATACCTTGCCAACAATTGCATAATTGGTACACCCAACAAGCTGCAAAGCCAGAGCGTGAACGTACAACAAGTATCAGCGTTAAGTTCAAGTATGAACATCTATTCAACGACTCAGCGGGGGGCTTCTTCACGGTCGATTTTCTGGACTTGTTCCATCTCTACAACCTCGACGCCCTCGACGCCAAGACTCATAAGATCTTGGACCTTGTAAGTGTGTGCTATCACAATCTACATTCGCCTAATAGTGATAAATGTCCTCCAATATATATAATTCGCCTTTGTATATATAGATATATGCAACTTGAAGCGACACGGAAGAAACTATCGATCGGTTTCTCGACCCACATATAGTCTCAAAGCAAACAATGGATGACGATATAAACATGGTCGAGAAATACGTGATAGAGGCATTGCTAGCACAAAAGATAAAGAATTCATACTTATACCCCATAACCCGGTAAGTGCTACCACATGCTATACTTTGGTGCAGACTCGCACACAACTCGCTTGCTCATTGTCCATTGTGATATACCTGTAGGTTTCACTTTGGGTTCTAATTGTAATTGAACCACCACAAACCGGGTTAAGTACCTCGATTCGGACGTATGAAACCACAACTTGACACCTATCGCAAAATTACTCACCGGTAATCACGCTTCCCTCGTGACATGGTCGTGTAAGTTGTTCCAAGTTTATATTGCTATTGGAATGGCTTAGGCTAACCTTTTGCAATCTTGTAGAGCGCTCAAAAGTTGAAGGATTGGAGTAAACTACAAGATGATTTGAACTTTCCTATCCGCTATACACAATAATCCTATATCAAACCCCGTAATAGTGACTCTAGAACTAACCGTAGGTTTTATTTGTAGTGCCACCAGCAAGGTCAGGGAAATAACCTATGTGGATTTTATGTTTGCTACAACATGCAAACCATCGTCGATACAAAAAATAGCAGTACGGTTAAAACTGCGTTGACTGAGACCCATTTGAGCAACATTAGAGAGAGAGTTTGTTACTTCCTGCTCACCGAAGTAGTACATAAAAAAGGCGCGTTCCACACAGCCTGATAACTTTTGGAGTTGTACAATTATCAAATGGTATTCATTCGGAAAATATGTCAAAAACTCGTGGTTATTCTTGTTTGTACGATTGATTGTATTGTCACATGATATTATCCTTAATACACATTTTCTCATCTTGAATATATGCAACAACTTAACAATGTCTTGCTTGTTGGAACTAGATATTTTTTCCTACACCCTCGTTGAGAACCTCCATTATTTATGGTTTGTTGTTAAAATTTCCATCTACTTAGGTATTCTGCATCAATATTTAGAACCTGCCCGGTTATAGATGTTGTAGTTGAATATCTACACTTCCTATATGCATTGAGGCAACGATTTGTCCGTCGGGATAGACTTAAAATATAAACATTTGTAGCGCTTTTTCTCCTTCTTATGATAATGTTGATGGAACTCGACTAATAAATCAACCAAGACCCTTGTTGACATGGCGAGGCAGCGGCAACCATAGTGCGCCTGATCGGAACCTTGATACACTAGAGTGTGTGATCTGCTTCATGCCATCACGAAGTGGCCTTGTGGCGGCGATCACCGTCGTGCCACGGTCTTGAGATGCGAGACGACATGCTCTTCTGTAGCGTCACCGTTGTGCCGCGGTGGGAAGAAGCAGTACTTTGAAAAAATTGTAGATGTACTTCACAGTTACTCTGGTAGGCTAATTAAATATTGAACAAATGTGATTGCAAATGGTCGGGTCTTCCATGTCGCCAGAAGGCCGACTTTGGTATTTAAATCTTTACCTAAATAAATTACATCTAAACAGTTCTGTTGAAATGGTAGAAATATTGATGGAAATTTTAACAACACTATAAATAATGGAGGTTCTGCTGGGATGTGGGAAAAAGACATCACAGACGGTTCTTATTTGTAACCGTCAGCGATAAGTTAGTATCCTGAGGCGGTTATGATTTGAAACTGTCTGTGATATTTAGTTATCACATAAATTTTCTCAGACGGGTGGAAAACCGTCTCTGATGATCTCCTTCATCACAGACTTATTGTTACTGACGGTTCACAAAACCGTCTCTGATGACGTTTACGAACCGTCTGTGATGATGATTTCTGTAGTAGTGTCCGATTATAAATACAAATCTTTCATCCTCAGTTTTGGTCTTTCGGATACAAGAATTATAAGCAGTGAGCATAAAAAGGAAATTATTTATTTATCACTCAAAGTTAGCCTAATTCCTCGTCTACCATAAAAAAATTGTCAATTTTGACTCTCTGAGTGGCACATAAGTAACAAGACTACTACAGTCCAACACATGATCCTCATTGGTCACAAGGCCAGGAAGGTTCTCCAAAACTGGTCCTTGGAAAAGAAAAGAAAAAGTGGGATAGTTATCTGTTCACAGCATAGAGGCTTCGACTGGTTTTGCTAACCTAAATTCACATATTTGAATTCATACAGTTCTCGACTCTCGAGTGGTTATCATTGGTTAGCACTGATGCCCGGTTGTTTAATTGCCAGCGTGAACAAGAAATTTAACTTGGTTCAATTTTTTTAAAAAAATTGACCAGAAGCTCTGGCATTCAATATAGAAGGAGAAACACCAGACGAGCTACATACATACGCACCCCACACACACACTCACGCATGCACTCGCCTCACGCAAGCGCTGCTTGCGTCGGCGTCGCTTAACACTCTGGCGGGCTAGCCGCTCAATGAAGCGAATAAAAATGAGCTACGAGCTCATTCGCAACTTGGTTCAAAATGAAAATAGAAAAATTAAATCGAATGATTCATTTGTGCTGATTGCTGAGGCAGGGCTATCGTGGGGCCCAAACATGCACTTCTATTTCGAGCTCTTTTACAATACACTAAATTTGATATAGCCATTTCATCCTTTTTGATCCAATAGATTAGCTAGTTTTTATTTATACTTTATGTGGTAATAGAGCAGTAAGAATACCTTCTGCAAATCAATGATTAGATCTTATTTCTACTATCTATTATATACTATCAGCATAATAGTTTGTAAAATTTTCCTACTAGGATGCGGTCCATGTCGATCTGTGCATGTCCTACAAGCTCATTTTTACCCTCAAGAATTTGGAGCTGATGAAAAAAAAGTAGGTACTTTTATGCTTTTCTTTTTGACAGTTGTATAAATATTAAAGCATGAATGAAGGGTAGATTTCTTCACTTGTTTCAAGATTTGTGCAATTTGTATTGAGAGGAAAAGCATTGAAGCACTGCTCAAAAAAATATTCACCATCTGTCAGGCATAAACGTAAGACATAGTAGGTGTAACACACCCTAGTCTAAATTTCACTCAATGTCCTAGCCCACTGTTTCATCCTCGCTTCGTGTAAAATAGTTAAATCAGAGGTGTTATGTTTGGACCTAATAGACATTATGTACTAATACAATTCACTTTATGCACATGGACATTCACATTAAAAGAATGAGGTATTACCCTCACCGCCTTAAATGCTAAGGCCCCACGGTTGGTATAGTTAGCCATATGTGTGGCCACTCCGATCCTATCATCTGTAACACCCTAACTCAAATTTTGCTCAATTTCCTAGCCCGTGTATGCATCGTACCTCGCTTGCACGCTCGTCCTCGCTTTGTGTAAAAGGGTTAATTCGGATGTGCTATAATTAGATCTAACAGACATTATATACTACTACAACACACTTTATATAAACAATGTAGAACTAATCCAACCACTGTTCTACACAAGCCTTCATATTAAAGGGTCAGGGTATTAATTATAGTAGGTGCATACAAGATTATATATTCCACATCTCAGTACATACATAATGTATGCATAGATCTATCGGATTATATAGGCGAAGGTAGGATCGACCTATGCCCAGTCTACAGATAGATCACTTGCTCATCTACAGTATATCATCTATCATGATTGTGTAGTAATTGATTAGAATTCGCTCTACATATACTTATTATATATGCTATATATCTTGCGAGCTCTACTTAATTAACCGTATGTATAATGTATGTCTTCACGTATCCATGCATCAGTTGCTGTTGCTGCTGCTGTTGTTGGATGATGTCACGGGGGCCTTAGAGGGACACGGCGGCCGCCTAGGCACCGGCTTGGGCGGCTTCGGCCCGGGCTTCGGTGGCGCCGGCTTCGGGACCGGCTTGGGCGGTGCGGGCTTCGGCGGGCACGGCTTTGGACCGGGCTTCGGTGGTGTCGGCTTTGGTCCGGGCTTCGGCGGGCACGGCTTTGGACCGGGCTTCGGGGGTGTCGGCTTTGGTCCGGGCTTTGGCGGGCCTGGCTTGGGCCTCGGGCTGTCGTGGTGGAAGTAGGGGTGCAAACGGATCGGATACGGACGGATTTCGCCATTCCGTATCCTATTCCAAATTTTTTCTGATATAGAATCGGATACGACAGTGCCGGATTCAATACTGAATACGGATTACTTGATCGCAAATACGGAGCGAATACTGATCGCTCGATACGCTTAGTCTCGCCATTCGAATAGTTAGTCGGATTATGCGTGAAAGCGAAACCATATATGTCGCGTGATATTAAATACACAAAACTTTACTAGAACCTTGGAGACATATAAGTGTTTCAAATTCAATAATAGTTGCCTTCCTATATAAGAATAATATGCGAGCAAATATAATTCCAATCAACATATGAACTTATATGATGTAGAATGTTTATGTTTATCGAATCAGTTATCGGATATCTATTGCACTCATTTACACTGATATTTTTCGGATATCTCGGATATGCGGGTATGGATCGGATACGGATCGGATACTTCTCTTTCCATATCTTACCCCATATTTTTTTCGGATAGGCAGATTCGAATCCGGATCGAATCCGGATATAACCGGATATCATTTTGTCGGATTCGAATCGGATTTTAAACGAATTCGGTCTTCGGTCGGTCGGGAATTATCCGCTCCATTTGCACCCCTAGGTGGAAGCAGTTGAGGCCGCACCTCTTGAAGCAAGCCACCCTCGCAGCGCTATCTGTAGATGCAGACGTACCGAGAAGGAACACACATAGTGACATAGCCCATATGGAGAACGTTATAAGGCTAAACCTAAGATTAATTGCCGGTTAATTACTTGGTCGGATAACTACATACACGGTGGCAGGGAATGGCAGGAGTCGGCGACGCACATGTGGTAGCAGACGGCCGGCACGTCCTCGAAGCAGTCCTCCACGCACTCCTTGCACTTGTAGTCTTCGTCCCTGACGCCGCCTTTGGTGGAGTCGACGGCGCCGTCGTGGCGGTGGAAGCACTTGTGCATGCAGGACGAGTAGCAGTTCAGGTGGCGGTCGTCGTGCTCGTGGTGGTCCGCCCTCGCCGCGGCGAGGAGCGCCGCCACGGCCAGGAGGACGGTGAGCTTGGCCGACGCTCCCGCCGCCTTGGAGTCCCCCATTGCTTAAGTACTAATCAATGCTTGGCTTCTCCGGTTCAGGTGGAGTTCGACGGAGTGGCTAGCTTTGCAGAGAAGACGGTGATATATATAGGCCTGTGAGCAAACAAACCGAGCTCGTCAGGCTGAGTTGAGGTTCAAGCTCGGACTCAAGCTCGAATTCGATCCGGACTAAACTAGAGTAAACTTAGTAACCATAAATAATTCAATATACACTATTTTTTAATAATAAAAATTTTTCAAACTCAAATTTGGTTTAAACAAGCTCGGTAAAGTTAACATATAGTAATATTTAATAAAAAAAATATAAAATTATTAGGCTCACGAACTATTCGAGTTTGGCTCGATGAAACTAGCGAACTCGAGATCGGCTTGTTTGAAGCTTGAATTAAGTCTAGAACAAGCCGAGCTCAAGTAGCTTGCAAGCCTCGAGTTTTTTTCACAGCACAAGATATATATAGGTCAGGTGTGCGTGCGTAGTTCATGCTATTTTTGAAGCACATTGCATTTATTTCAAATCCGGTCTTATGCAAACAAAATTACAAAAATAGTCATCTTCTCAACTACAAAGCGCTGGTAGGTGATATATGTCAATCTGTCATACCTCAGCTCAGTAGGCAGGTGCCAAGCACTATAACACATATTGAGGTAGGACGGCTCGACAGCAAGCTAGAGTAGTGCTGCTTCCACGCTGGCGCTGGTTGTTGTGGCCAGCTAGTTGCTGCGACACCAGCTAGCTTTCATGATTTATAAGCATAGCTAGTGACACGTATCGCCTATTGCATTTTTTACTGTCAGGCAAAGAGATACTTTTGTAAATTTATTTGTATGAGACCATATTTAAAAATAAACGTAAGAGGACTAAAAGAAAAGCTAAGATCAACGATTAAATGCGAACTGAATCAGTTCAATCAAGTGAGCTGAGACCTGAGATGCACCGCGCGCGGGGCCGGCGGCTAAGCCTTATGCTTAATTCGTTCACGGCAGCAATGCACGCATCGCGCGTGCATTTGATTTGTTGGTGATCAGCTTAATTTCATGAGGTGAACTGTTGGACCGATCTCTGTTAAATCGGTTAAGTAAGGCGAAGTAGTACGCTCTAAATAACTTGTGTACACTCTGGTGGAGTATATATCAAGGCTTCCGTGTACAGTGCTGTATATCTTCTTTGACAGAAGTTGGTCCGGATATTTAGTTTCCTGGTAAAAAAATATGTAAAAAATATGCACTGCGTCGATCGATCAGTTGTTGCGCTACTAGCTTGTTCTTCTTCCTCTTCTCGGAACACTAGTCTTGTTCTTCATAAACACCAGGGGTGCATGTGCTAATATGCCAAGCCAGTTCCTATTTAGCAAAGTGAGAGCCTTACGTTCATTTAATTTGTTGTCAAGTAATGTGCCATAGGCACAAATCAATTTACGTGAATCGAAGTACTGCGTAACTTGCGAAGTGGCTGCCTGTCGTGATCCTCGTGTTTGGTGTAAAATATCAAGAAGATGTTATGTATACAATATACTAGTTCTATAGTCAGTAGGTAGTACACACATTCATAATATTGTTATCATATCTATACACAAGTCTACAATATATTGATGAAACATAGTTCATACAACATGGCCTAAAGTCTGAATTAAAATGCAGCGGAAGATAAGTTCATCAGTATGCATTTTTTTCAAAATATTACAGGCAATTGACAAGGAGTAAAATATAGAAAAGCTCGTCGGTATATTCTCCATATCCTGCAATGAAGTTCACATCTTCAGGGACCTTGCTTTCATCTCCCACTAAACCAATAAATTAAGTAAGGTTGAGTACTTTCGTACTCAGCAAGACTAGTAGTGTATTACAAAGATATAATAAATATAGACTAAGTTAAAGGAGGCTACTAAGGTTATTTTGCGTAAAGCTAAATTGAAACATGAATATCAAGTAGTAGATTGTAAATAGAAATTGGCAAGAGCTGGGCTTGACATGTATGTAAATAATACTAAGAACAATACAAATATAACAACTCATAGTCCTCTATGATTGTGAGCATCGAACCATTATGTTGCCATCCCTTGTCGTAATATTTAAAACAACTTTTCACTGAATTCCCAATCCATCTATTTTATAAAAAATCCGAAACATCTAACTAGTGTTGACGCATCAAGTTTCCTATAACCGTGGGCATAGCTTTTCGAAAAGTTTTCCACTCTTTAAATGTATACATCTTTATCTACAAGACATAACAGTTCTCTTTTGCTGCTATTTTTAAGCTTCCTTTGGCGTGTGGCCAAGAGGTCACGATATAACTGTTACATTACCTAGATATAACTTTGTATCAGTCCAATGACGGTAAACCCTAACTATTACGACAGAAAATATTTGTACAATCACTCTACGACTAATGGTTATACGCCCTATTGTCCCATCTCTCCCTATAGGAAGGCGTACACCATTGTATTGATATGTGTTTCACCCATACCTTTGTGTGGACACCCCTACGAGCTTTCCGTCCTAGAAAACTCGTACTACTCTAGCATTCCAACATGCAAAGTTAGACCAAAATAACTTAATAGCTTAAGGCTATCATATACTAGCACTTGTGGTTGGATCGATTTTCTTGGGTCTTTGTTGAGACTCTCCTTTTGGTGTAGAATACCAAGGTCTTATGTACATAATGTACTAGTCCTATAGTCAGTAGCTAATACGCACATTCATAACATTGTTATTACATCCATAGACAAGTCCATAATACAATTGTCGGCGATTCGGGACAGGGGGTCCTTCACCGAGCTTACTTGTCGAATGAGGGATCAACTTCGGGCCCCTTTCCCGCAAGGGTCGTGACGTCCGAGGGCGTCTTGAGCTACGGGTCGAGGCAAGCGACAACCGGAGAACTCGGGGACGTTTTTACTCGTTCGGGCCTCATGGGAGATAATAACCCTCGCCCAAAGGATTGCACTAGTATGCTAAAAACGGTTACAAGCACTTGCCCGGGGCCCGATCAATGCTAAGGGCTCCCGTGAGCAAGCGGGGTGTGCAAGTATGGGTGTAGTACAGAAGGTCCAACCCCTAATACATTGTGCCAGGGGGGTATTTATAGGGAATTTACAGGAGACAAGTCAGTAATTACAGGGCGTTTCATCGCAGAGGACGGGTGGTGTAAAGGTCGATGGCTGGCCGCGGCACCACGAGACGGGTGCAAGTATGCAGACTCAAGTCGACGCAGACTCGTGGCAACAGAAGTCCCCGGCGGGCGATCTCGAGCCGCCAGGGCATTTAATGCCACGCCGCCTTATCGCGGGCCCCGGGCTTGGCTCGCTCGGGCGGGTAGTTCCGCGGAGCGGGCTAGCCCAAGGTCGGCCTCGCAGGCGACATCCGGCAAGAGCATGGTCGGCTTAGTCCCGAGCTTTGATGGTCGCACGGCATAAAGGTAGCCAATCCTCGGCAGCCTAGCCCCCGAGGCTAAAGGGAAAAGGTCGTACCAAGGCCTCCGCCTTAAGCCTCTTAGACTTTTACAAAGGGATTGGAGTCGAGCGGCGAAGAACTGCTGCGGCATCCGAGCAACCATGCTCGGGAAAAGGTGCGATCCCGCGAGACCGAGCGTGCTCCGGCCGGGCCCGAGCAAAATAGCGCTCGTGAGGGGTGCGCGGGAAAAATTGGAGCGGTTCCTTCCCCGCGAAGCGTCGTGGTGCGGTTCTCGATAGCTCTTTGGGGATCGCGCCGTCAGACCGCTTGGGACGTGATCGCCACGCTGCGGGTAATCGGTTGCTGCATTACTTTTCGCTCCTCCGCCAGAAATAATCAAGGGGACGCTTCATTCGCCTTCCTTCCTTTACTCTTATTGCTTGCGATAAGAACTCCGCCAAAGACCCTTGACAACCTCCGAGCTCCTTCTCTCTCATCACAGCGGCTCATCTTCCGAGTCCTCCCATGGCGCGGTTCGGGCAGGCAAGATCACGGCGGAGAGGCTCGGGTTTTGGAGGAGCTCGGGTACCTAGACGCCCACACCGAGGATCCCGGAGAGCGAGGAGCCCCAAGCCAAGACGACGACGAGATAGTCTCGCGACCTCTACACTCCAACGGCTCCGTGCCACGGAGAGCGAAGTTCCTGGGGACGTGCTTTCGCATAATGCCGTGTGAGCTCACTCATCCGAACCCCAATTCCATCCTTGTGTTGAACCTCTTCGCCCACTCTGTGAAGGCTTCAGGGTACCCTTCCCACGCCAAGCCTCTTCTTGCATTTCTACAATCTTTTCCTTGGCGGTCTTCCCCACCGCTCTCTTTACTTCGCTATGGCCGTCCGCCCGTACGAGTTCCCCATCTTTACTCTCAAGGACTCCGTCGCGGGCTGGGCCGACCATTGGTTCTACTCTACGAAGCCGCAGGACAACTCCTCGCGCTATCTCGAGAGGCGGCGCCGCCATCGAGACGCGCCCGCCCTTGGTCGATCCCGGCGAGGAGCGGATCTTGATGACGATCCACGAGCTCGCGACCATGGGGCTCTCTGGGCGCGACATCGTCCGCGACTTTCTCCGGAATAGGATATCCCCTCTGCGGAGGAGAGAGCATCCCTTCTTCAAAATCACCGGGTGGGACGACCTCACCCGTGAAGCTGACTCAGGTATGCCCTCCCGACTTGTGATAGTCTTGCTTCATACGCGCTGCTCGGACTCGTGATGACATCTTTGCGCGACACGATACCAGCCCCGGGCTACGACTGGGTGGAGAAGAGGGTCGGCGAGATGTTCGGGACCCCCAAGGGCAAGGAGCTCGAGAAGAAACGCCAGGTCCCGCTGAACGTGCTCGAGCGGGGCAGCGTGGTAAGAGTCTCCGGCCCTTCATGCTCGGGGAGAGCATCCGAGTCTTCTACGGGCAAGCCGCGGGGACCGTGATCGTGCTTTTGTCGACGGGGTCAGGCTCCTTAGCAGGAGAAGCTTGCCTCGAGCCGGGCGAGCCGACCTTAAGCCAAAGTGTGCCGCTGCGAAGGTGCTCGCGCCTGCTAAGGCAAAAGGGAAGGAGCAAGAGATTCAACCGCGCCCCGCAAGCACCCGGCCGCCGAAGAGGCACGCACCACGCGGGGACCCTCCGGCGGCATCCGAGTACGCCGACGGAAGGAGGGAGGTAAGTCACCGAGGCTTGGTCAAGAATTATAGCTCGAAGTTCAAATCAACAAATCGCGCGGGGGCGATTGATCGAAGGAATGGTGCAGACGAGCAAGAGGCGCTGAGGAGGCTTTCGCCGAGGCGGCGACTCAACTCATGCGAGCCTCTAAGGCTCGGGAGTTTGGGATCGCGGTCGGGCGGGTTTCTTGCGACGGAACCCGAGCATCTGGAGGCAACGCTAGAGGAGGCCGACATGGAAGCTGGCCGACCCTAAGCCGGGCGAAGATTACCCAGCCGTAGAGAAGAGGGCCGAGCCGGTGATCTCGGCCAGCGGCGACCTACCTGCCACATGAAGGAGGCCCGCCAAAGGTGAGCGCTGGTTTTGTCCTTGTTTTGATTTTCTTTCTTTGCTTTTTGTCTTGGACGCCGAGCTAACCCCACTCTCCTCGACGTGGGCGTTGATAGCTCAGAGGGCCCTCCCTGACCGCCGCAAAATGGCTTACGAGCTTATGGATTATGCTTTAGAAGGCTTGCTCTCCGAGGCCGCAGACCTTGTGATGGCCGAGGAACGGAGGAGGCGAGGAGGTCGACCCGTGGGCCCCGAGCGAAGAGGTCGCCGAGAGGGCACTGAGGGCGACCCCATGGCGATTTGCCGAAGAGACCGCCTGTCTGCATGCAGGAGCCGGGCGTAGGCGCTTGTTCGAGATGAGAGGGTGCTCGCCTGAGTGAGCGACCCGCCGGGCGGATAGCTGAGCCCCGAGCGAGAGCGCCAGCCAGAGGTGGGGTCTAGTGCCCCATGGCGAATGCCGTGCCTCGGGAAGATTCACATCCTCGGACAACCCGCCCTCTTTAAGGATTCCTAAGCTCAGATTCCCCTTGCCGGGCCGGATGATATTCAAAGGGGAGATTTTTGAGCAGTTCCATAAACTGCAAGACCGATGTTGCTAAGGTAAGGAATCACTGCCAGATGATCCTTCCTCTCCGATTTTTGTGGGGTTTTGCTTAGAGTTTCCTCTTTCGGCGGCTTCTCAAAGGACCCTAGCCAATTCTCAAGAGGTGTTGATCGTCCCCGCCTCCTTAGCCCAATTTACTTAAGAAAGCGGGCTCGGTCACGAGGCTAGAGGAAAAGGTGACCGACCTCAAGCTCATAGATGCTACAATGGTGAAGAGGTGCATGAGGCGAACAAAAGGTCAGCGAGACAAAGGGGCATGTCCTTGGTCTTGAGCGAGAGCTCGAGCAAGAAAGGTCTGCCTCCCGTCGGGCCAAGGAGGATGCTGCTGCCTCCGAGAAGAAGGTGCTCATGCTCGAGCAAGAGCTGGAGCAGTGGAAGAAGACCGCCGGCTCAAGGAGGAGCGCCTTTCTAAGCCGAGTAAGGTCCTCTGGCTTGAGCAAGAGCTTCAGCAGAGAAGCAAGATGCCTGGACCCTTGAGACCAAGGCGGCCGAGCTTGAGGCGTCGCGCCGGTCCGAGGAGGAGCTAGGACCGGCGGGCAGAGGGCGGCCAGCTGGAGAAGGATCTGCCTCACCGGGACAAGGCCCTTGGGCTCGAGCAAAGGCTTGAGCAAGAGAAGGGAAGATGCTCGAGGCCTCGGTCAAGGTGGCCGACCGAGCGGGCACATGACCGCCGCTCACGACCCAGATAAAGACGGTTTGTCGGCTTCCATGAAGAGGCCCGCCAAGGTCGCGACGCCCGCGAAGGTGATCGGCCCGAGACTAAGGTGGCCGACTACAAGCGTAAGCTCTCAGTGGCGCTTAGAGGACGATGCGGTGTGTAAAATTATCGCTACCGCTGGAAATGTAATGATATTTGCTTGAATGATGCGCCTGTGATGATGTTTTTCTTTGGTCCCTCTATCGCTTTTGCTGCAAAAAAAAGCTGCGAGATAGACGTAGTGTGGGCTAGGTCGATGTATGAGCTACGCAAGCCCGGTTTTAGTCGGGCCAAAACCACTTGTGTACATAAATGCTGCTTGAAGGCGAAGCCGTGTTTTTATGCAAAAATGTCTTAGCGCTGTAATTCATTCCTACCCGAGCCCCTCACGCGAATGGAAATCGACATTCTAGGACGCGAGTACGAGTCCATTTCGCAGAGAGATGAGAGAAAGCGCCTATTCCTCACCACCTTATCCAGCGACAGCGAGGTTAGGTCGGTGGGGGAAACGAACGTGTCCTGACACTTCTAACATTTATGGCGATGGTGGACGGACATGGTGAGTAGCGACCATGCACCTTATGAGAAAGCGAGAAGCGCTTAGGCGAACAAACGCGTAATCGATGCAAAAGGTCGCTAATTTACAATATAACGCAGAGCTTTTTAGACGAGAATTTGCGAGGCCGGGTCGATGTTCCATGAATCGGGCGAAGCTCAGGCCATCCTCCTCCGCTCTTGGCGGACAACCCGGCGTGACAATCAAACGCATCGCGAATGGTCCCTCCCATCCGGGAGAGTTTTTGGCCTTCGATGTGTCCTGAATCCGCCGCAGGGACGAGGTCGCCGACCGCAGAGCGCTGGGCGTAATGCGCTTGGCCGCGAAGTTTGTGGAGGGTTTGTTGGTAGACGGCCGGCCGAGTCGTGCCTTTAGACGAGCTTCTTCGGCAAGGTCGAGGTCAAGGCGACGTTCGCGCTTCTTGGTGGATGTCGTCGCCGAGTTCACTCTTGGTGACCCGAAAACGATTTCTTCGGCGGGAAGGACGGCCTCGGCACCATAGACGAGCCGAAGGGTGTTTACGCCAGAGCTCGGCTTGCAGGCAGTCGTGACCCACCAAAGGACGGAAGAGAGCTTCGCCCACCCACGAACCGCCTTTGTCGGGAAAGTTCCTCAAGACTCTTTTCTTGATCCTTGGAGTAATTGGTCGCTGGCCGCTCGGGTCGCTCCGCTGTTCGCTGGTGAGCTACAGAGGCGGCAGTATTTTTGTGCCGATATCTTCGCGAAGAGGCTTGAAACAAACTCACCGGTGAACTGGTGCCGTTATTCCGTGATGAGGCGATTGGGTACCCCAAAGCGTGTCACCACATTGCTTGCGAAAAAACTTTTGGTCGCTGGAGCCGAGATGGTTGATACGGGCTCGCCTCGATCCACTTAGAGAAAGTGTCGATGGCGACGAGCAAGAATTTAGAACCCTTTCGATCATGGGGAAAGGCCCGAGAATGTCAGCCCCCCAGGTCGAGAATGGCCATGAGAGTGGGATGGTTTGCAGCGCGTACGCTGGCTGGTGGGATTTACGGGCGTGAAACTGGCACGCCCGACAGGTCGCCACGATTACCCGAGCGTCATCTAGCGCTGTTGGCCAATAGTATCCCAACCGGAACGCCTTGCTCACGATCGTCCGAAAGGATGAGTGGGCTCCGCACGTTCCTTCATGGATATCTCTGAGGAGGAACGGCCTCTTCGAGATATGCACTTGAGAGGACTCCAAGTGCCCCTTTTGTAGGCGCCGCTCTACTAGCTTGTAGAGCGGATGACCGCTTTGCAAATTGAACGCGGCTTTTTCCTCGGGCAATGTCCCGTGGGCGAATATTGACCTAATGGCGCCATCCAATCCGCACCTTGCTCGAGGAAGGAGACGCCGCCCTGCGTCTCGGGCGCCTCTTCTTGAGGGAATGGAGGGCTTTTGAGATGTTTCGGCTAGCGCCTGGTCGGCGGGCATCTCAGGTTAATGCCTCCTCTGAGGGAATGGAGGGCTTGTGCAGATGCTCGACTAGCGCCCCCGGGGGGGCGGGCATCTGCGAGGAACCGACCTTGGAAAGTTGGTCGGCCAGGGAATTATCCTTCCTGGGGATGTAGAGTACTTCGAAATTTCTGAAGTACCGCTCCATCTTCCTGACCTCAACCAAGTAAAGCGCCATTGAGCGATCGGAACACTGATACTCCTTGTTGACTTGGTTGACGATCACCGTGAATCGCCTTTCCGGTGGCACCGGACTCGAAGCGCTTTGACGCCGTGAGGTCGCCAAGAGGCTCTTCGTGACTACCGCATTGTTCGCTATGGGAAGTGTAATTGAATGATGTACTAGAGTTGGTCCCCGAGGATACCAATAGCCACTTCGAGCTGCTCAAAGCTCGGGACCCGCCGGCACATGGTCCGGCGGACGCCTCGATTCATGGTCCTGGTGGTGGGTGATTTGGGTTCGCCCATTCCACCACGAAGTCCGCCAGAATCGAGATTTGATCGCGGTCGCGGCAGAGAAGTGGATATCGAACTCGCTAGTTCCATAGCCCACTTCGCTATCCGCCGGCGGCCCAGATTTTAGGATCTCCTAAGGGAAAGTCGGTCGATGACGACCTCGGCGCTTGGAAATAGTGGCTACTTCCTCGAGGCTACGAAAGCGAGTATAGGAGCTTCGACCTCTAGGTAACGCTTATTTGGCTGCGTGCAACACCGCGACGAGTATTAACGGACGCTGCGTCCCTTCTCGCTCTACCACCAGTACCGCGCTTACGGCCTGGGGCGTTCTTCGCGAGGTACAACAAGAGTGGCTCCCCGACCTCGGTGTGGCCAAGATCGGGGCTAGACAGTACCGCTTTAGCTCCTCGAGGAACGATTAGCCTCGGGCTCGTCCGTGATGAAACCATCGTGTTTATGAGCGCCTTAAAGAAGGGTAGGCGCGCTACGCCAAGACCGGGAAATGAAGCGGCCAGTATATGCCATTCGTCCGGCCGGTTCCAGACCTCCTTTACCGATCTCGGGATGCATCCTCTCGATGGCTTCGATCTTCTTCGGTTGGCACCGGCGTTCTGCGTCCGATGATGTACCCGAGTACTTTGCTCGATCTTACACCAAAACACACTTTTCGTTAAGCTTTATTCGATGCCTTCGGAGGTTACAAAAGGTCTCCTCAAGGTCGGACACGTGGCCCGAGGATTTTAGTCTTAACTACGATATCATCTACATAAACTTCCGTGTTCCGCCTATCTCACCGCCGGAAAGTCTTTTGCATCAAGCGCCGAAGGTCGCCGCTGCCCGCATGAGACCGGCGACATGGTCGTAGCGTAACGCACTGGCGGGCGTGATGAAGGAAGTCTTCTCTCGTCCCCGAAACAAGCCAACTGATGATAGCCCTAATAGGCATCCAAAAACTCATTACTCGACTCGCCGTCCGCCGTCTACCACCGGGTCAATGCGCCGCAAAGGAAGTTGTCCTGGGGCACGCAGCTGCTTCAAGCGGTGTGGTCGGCATACACATGCGCCCATTTGCCCCTTTCTTTTGGACGATGACCGAAGTTTGCTACCACTCAGTGTGCCCGACTTCTGGACGGCCGGCCTTGAGGAGCTTGTCGAGTTCCTCCGGATTATTGCTCAAGCTCTCGGGAAAATCGCCGAGCCTGCCAAGACGGGTCTTTTGCCAGTCGACGGCTAGTCTCGGCTCGATCACCTCCTTGGGACCGGGCATATCGGACGGCTCCTGTGCGAACACGTCAGACTTCCTCCGGGAAGGTGATGAGCTTCGAGTTCTATTTGGGGTCTAAGGAAGACCCCAAATGGAGAACCTTGGCGGGTCGGCCTCGTGAGGGGACCGCTGGTTTCTCCCCGGCCGAGGGTAACTTTAGGTCGGGAAAGGCGCCGCGCTGGTCCGGGCCACGCCAGGCTTGTTGCCCACCATGTCGAGGGACTTCTCATCGCACTCAGGGGCATACCTGTGGTCGCTTTTTATGATGATGGCGCCTTTCGCCCGGGGACCTTGAGCATTGGTAGGCGTGGTGCGTGGCGGCTATGAACCTCGAAAGGGCTTACGCCAAGAATGGCGTTATAGGCCGACACAAGTCCACGACTCAAATTGACTAGCTCGTCCTCAAGTTCATGGTGTCCCCGGCGTCACGGGCAAGACGATCCGCCCAAAGGCTTGATCGAGGTGTCGGGGGCGATCCCAAAGAACGGGACAGCGATGCTCTTGATCTTAGAACGAGGAACCTGCATCTCGTCCAGGACCTTAACAGATATGAGGTCCAGGGAGCTTCCGCCGTCGACGAGAACCCGGCCGACTTTTTATGTTCTTGATGGTCTGCTTCACGACCAACGGAGCTTCGGGTTTAGTCCTTCCAAGGGACAATCATCCTTGGAGAACGTGACGATGACTCGGACCACCGTGTTGCACGGTGGCTTGCCTTGGGCGATGTGGCCAACCTCCGCTGCTGCCTCCTTCAAGTCCCTACGGGTTTGTAGGCCGAGGAGCCCCCGAATATGACGGCGATGTGATTGTGGGGCTCGATAAGCCATGTCGCCGCTGTCTTCCGTGGGATCCTTGCCTTTACCACTCTCTTCCTTGCTCGGAGAGTCGGCATGGGTCCCTCGCCCTCAGAGAACTTCTCCAGTGCAGCGCCCAAGTTCTGCGATTCTGCGGAGGTAAATGGCCGATTACTTGGTGGAAGCGGGCGTAAGCGATGCCGCCGGCGCCTTGCCGCGATCTGGCCGCCGCCTTTCTTGGTCAGTCCGGACCTCGGCATGCGCGACCTTTGTTCGAGATCGCCACAATCAGCGGCCATTGCTGGCGGCCGATGGCATGCCATCCGCCCATCACGCCTTTCCGGCGGGCGCGGAAATCGCTTTGGGCCGACAGCCGCCAAATATCAAAAGTCGCGACTTCTTTCTTGTTTGCCTTTTGCCGCGGGACCGAGGGTCTCGTGCTCGGAGAAACCCTCGGGCGGTGGGCGGCAACTTGCCCTCGCCGAGCGCCTCTTCCATTGTGCGGCCTCATCGGCGTTGGCGTGGATGCGGCCATCTGAATACTCGTTGGCGGCAGTCCGTGGATCTCCAAGTCTTGTGTGAAGCGGACGTCGCGGACCCCGAACTTGAAGGCCCGGACTACCGCCTCGTCCGAGATGCTCGGAATGGAGTTCCTCACCTTGATGAACCTTTGGACAAAATCACGTAACGTTTCTTTGTCGATCGGATCACCGCCGAGGTCGCGCAAGTTCGGCGGTATAGCAACTCGAAAGTTTGATTCGCAGGCCTTCGAGAGCCGCCCCATGAGCGGATTGATCCCTCCTTCTGGTTGAAGAGCCACGTTCGGGCGGAGCCGTCGAGGACCGTAGGGAGGTAGTTGACCATGACCCCCTCATCCCCGCCGGCCGCCTGGATGGCGGTGGAGTAGATCGAGAGAAACTCGTCCGGGTTCTGAGTCCCGTTGAAGCGCTCGATGTGGCCGGGCTTGAACTTGCTCGCCACGTGACCTCCGGAGGGCCGCTGAGAACCGAATCTGCGGCCCATCATGGCGGCCCCTCGGCTTAGCGATCGTGGCGACCGGGCCAAGCGGTCCTTCTGCGCACAAGGCGAGGCGAAAAAACGCCCTCGCGCCAGGCAGCAGGCTGGTTCGAGGTGGAGCACGCGAAACGCTCGCGGACGGGCGAGACATGACCGCGAGCCCGAGGGGGCGGCCGGGGACTGCTCCGAACGTCCTCGCGACGCCGATGCTGCTTCCCGTGGTCCCCCCGAGCAGGGCTTCGGGAGACACCGGCCGGGGAATGGCGCTTTCGGTCCCGGGAAACGCTCCGAGCCCCTGGAACGCCGGTAGGCGCAGGGAGGCCCATGTCAGTGGCGAGCATTTCTAGGTTCTCGGCCACTAGGGCTCCCATGGCCGCCAAATCCGCAGGGTTGGAGAGGCTTCGAGGCCGCGCCACTGCCGCCATGGTGCGAAGACGCTTTCGGCGCCTGGGAGCGACGGAGGCGACCTCGATACTGATGGCGAAGCGTGTTCCTAGGAGTGATAATCGCTGGTCTCGCTGCGGGCTGTCGCCCGACCCGCTCGCGTCCTCCTCCGGTTGACTGGGTCGGCCACGGGAGCATGCTCGGGACAATTCGGATGGTGCCGTTGGCACCATCTCGGCGATGGGGAGATCCCGGAGATTGCTCCTCCGGATCTCATTTCTCCCGTCCGCGCTGACATCTGCGGGCACCAGACCGCGAACACGACTCCGAGGAGGTGTCATATGCCGCGTCCTCGGCCGAGCTCAGACGGTCGGGAGCATCGGGATCGTTCGGCCGCCGGACTCCTCTCCCGGACGAGGGTATCGATCTATGAAGCGGAGGAATCGCTCTCATGCTGCGGCCGCGGAAAGACTCCGGTTTCGGTGTAGCCCGGCTGGGTCGCATCCGCCCACCATCGCCGCGTAAGTACGCATCGTCGTCCCTTCACGTCGCCGAAGACGCAAAGGTCTTGGTTGTCTTGCGAAGTTCGGCATCCTCGGATTCCTGCGCAGAGGACTTCGATCGATCCCCACAGACGGCGCCAAATATCGGCGATTCGGGACAGGGGGTCCTTCACCGAGCTTACTTGTCGAATGAGGGATCAACTTCGGGCCCTTTCCCGCAAGGGTCGTACGTCCGAGGGCGTGCCGAGCTACGGGTCGAGGCAAGCGGGACAACCGGAGAACTCGGGGGGACGTTTTTACATGGTTCGGGCCTCTCGCGGGGGAGATAATAACCCTACGTCCAGTGATTGTACTAGTATGCGAAAACGGGTTACAAAGCACTTGCCCGGGGCCCGATCAATGCTAAGGGCTCCGTGAGCAAGCGGTGTGCAAGTATGGGTGTAATCTGAAGGTCCAACCCTAATACATTGTGCCAGGGGGGTATTTATAGGGAATTTACAGGAGACAAGTCAGTAATTACAGGGCGTTCTCTGCGCAGAGGGCGTGGCGTGTAGTGGTGCCTTGCCCGCCACGCACCACGGGCGTGGGTGCGATGGCGCAGAACCCAAGTTAGCGCAGACCGTGGCAGCAGTAGTCCCTGGCGAGGCGATCCCTCGAGCATGCGGCATTTAATGCCACGTCCGCTTGTCGCGGGCCCCTTGGCTTGGCTCGCTCGGGCGGGGTAGTTCGTGGAGCCGGGCTAGCCGAAGGTCGACCTCATGAAGCGACATCCGGAGCAAGAGCATGGTCGGCTTAGTCCCGACCTTTGGATGGTCGTACCGGTACAGTGTAACCAATCCCCGACAACAATAACAGAACATAGTTCTTACAACATGGCCTAAGGGATGGATACAAAATGCAGCGGAAAATACAAGGCCCAGCGATATGCCTTTGCCCAAATACCACAGGCAACTGATAATAAGTACTCCCTAGAAAAGCTCGTCGGTATAGTCCTTGTAACCTACAGTGAAGTATACATCATCAGGAACCACATTTTTCTTATCCACTAAACCAATAATTTAAGCAAGATTGAGTACTTTTGTACTCAACAAGACTTGTAATACATCACAAATGCATGTATATTAGAATTCATGCTACATTAATAGAGAAGGTCCTAAGGTTACTTTGCTGTAGCAAGAAATGAACATGGATACCAAGCAGTAATTTGCAAGCGAAATTTGTAAGAGCAAGATTAACCAATATGTAAATAACAAGTAAACGTAACATAACAACTTACAACCCTCTATGATTATGAGTATTGCAACAACCTTACCAATCCTTGGCATGATACCTAAAATATAGACTTTCCAACAATATTTTCCATATTCATCCCTGTTTGTAAAAGTGATAGAATTTCTAACTATGTGATGACTTTACCAAGTACCCATGACCACTGGCTTGGCTTTTCGAAAAGTTTTATACTATGTAGAGGCGTACATATTTACCCACAAATTATGACTGGATCTTTGTGCAAGCTATTAGCACACTTCCTTTAGTGTGTCACAGAAAGTCATGAAATAACCGTTACATTATCTAACCTAACTTTGTACCAGCCAGGTGATGACAAACCCTTACTATAGCGGCAGAAGATATCGGTGCTCTCAATACAACAAATGGTTTCAAATCCTACTGTCCTACTTCTCCTCATAGTAAAGCGTACACCATTGTATTGGCAAGTATCGTTCCCATCACCATGGTGTGAGTGCCCTTTTGAGCAATCCGTCTCAGAAAGCCCGTACTATCCCGCCCTTCCAACATGCAAAGTTAGACCTAGATAACTTAGGTTAAGCTTATCCCATACAATGACTTATGGTTACATAAATTTTTTTAGCTTAAAAACAACACAATAGTTCGGTCCTTAACCAACCCAGACGAGAATATTCCCCCTATACTATGTGCAAGGCCCATGCATATTCGGCTACTGCCATATTTCACCCGCGTCAAGCTATAGTTTTATTTTAAGCTTTTAAGTAAAAATACCAACACCCTTGATTTTCATATCCAACATTTTAAATTCTCAAGGAACCATTTAATCTGATTATTTCGATTTCAAAGCTAAAGCATGGCTAAGCATGACTAGTTTGCAATCGCATATGCCCATATCAATATTATGTATTGTCTAACCTTGTTCTAGGGTTATCAAGGTTCACATATCCATACTTATCAAGGAAGTTCCATAAGATTACAGGTATATCTACCAGTACCCGCAAACTAGCAATTTTAATGAAATTACATGCATGCTTAATAGATTTGAAAAATCAATATAAATTAATTGAAATATTGGGATCAACATGTTCAATGAAGTTATTTCCTTACTCGTTGGGTTCAGCGATGAAGTCAGAGTCGATGATAGCAGTGTCGGGGATGTCGGTGTCTATACGCAATTCGATGCATTGCAGCAATAAGAGGCAAAAGAAATCAAATAACATCAACTCCGATGAAATTTCAAAGACAGAGAGCTCAGGTTATACATTAAGTTTTTCTTTGTAAATTCATAATTTTTAGAGTTTGTTTAAATAAGTTAAGCTTTTATTTAAATGTTAATTTGGGGCAACAAACTTACTTGATGAGTAATAAGTGCAAACCACTTTTGATTTTACTCATTTTTATGGAGACACAAGATCATGATTTTTGTGAGTTTTAGCCACTGGTGTTACTAATTTTTGAATTTATTTGCAAAAGTTATTAAATTTTGAATAAAGAATACATTGAATGCTAATCCTATTTAAAGTTTATAGTAAATTTGGTTTAAATTAAAAAAATTTTGCATCAATGAAGTACTTAGGGGTGTAAATGGGTCGGGTACGAATGGGTAGTAGATCATCCCATACTCTACCCTATTATTTTTTCTTCGGGTACGGGTACGGACACGGGTAGTAAAAATTGGATAGGGTACGAGTAACAGGTAGCATTTTCTATGAACGGATAGAAATCGGATTCCGGGTAGTGTGCGGACGGGTATAATACAGATAACAGTTACTTCATCGGGTAGTGCACGAAATACCTAGTATCAAAACATGCGATGAAAACAATCCAACTATCACACTAGGACATCACATAATATAATAGATAATGTCGTATAGTCTAACAAACATACATAGTCCAACAAAGAGTTCAAATAGTACATAATCAAACACATTGAGTTCAATAAACACACAAAGTCCAATACATAAAGTGAAATTCACATACATAGTTCAACACATATAGTTAAATTATACTAAACAAATTTCTTCAAGCATATATCAAGATCTCAAGTCTCAACATCGTCATTCGTCCCCATGGCATTCAGATCTTCAATTAAGGTTGCTATTTTGTTCTTCGAATCTGAAATGGGTAAATAAAAAATTAGTAGTTATGAACCAAGAAATTTTCTTAATGCATTAGCGAAGCCACATAAATAAAATAAAATTTTACCTTTTTGTGAAACAATCATCCAATCCTTTATACAAACTAAAGCCTCAACAATGTCGGCATCAAGACGTCTACGAAATGGATAAATAGCGTGTCCACCGGCGCTAAATGCTGACTCTGAAGCAACGGTAGACACTTGCATAGATAGCACATCACGAGCAAGACATGAAAGAATAGGAAAAGTTGTCATTTGTCCCTTCCACCATGAGAGCACACCAAATTCTTCATCTCCATCACTAAGCTTCAATAGTCCCTCACTCATGTACACATCCAACTCTGACATCTTCTTATCATTGCTTAGGCCTTGACGCCTTGTGATTATATCCTGCACCGGATTAGAGAATTATTCGGTGCGAATCCGACCGCACCTTCCGGGTATTACCGATCCTGCATCTGACCGAACCCGAACCTAACCTACAAGGGTACTACTGTACCGTGCAGTCACTGGTAGTATAAAATAGTTTTCCATTAGGGTAATTTTACATCCTGATCACGATGCAGAGGCCGGATAATACTCGACCCATTTACACCCCTAGAAGTACTTATGGTCTCCGGAGTGCTCAAAAAATTTTCCATCAAATTTTGAATTAGGATGCAAAAATTTGTAATAGCATATATTCTAGGTTCCATTCAAATTTTAAATTCAAAAATTCACAACAGAGGTCAAAATTTAAATATTTTTGGATATTCAAAAATATCATGATTTTAGATGAATTTAAATACTTGTTTGACTAAATTTGGATAAAAAATGCAGAAGATATTTGAGTTTGAATTTAGCCGGTTTGAAAAAAAGCTTGAAAAAAAATGGAAAATACACTTTCAGAGTGTAGGAGACATCTTTTCCATTTTTTCCAAATTTCCTTGGCATTTCTTGTATAAAACCTGGTCACTGCCACTTGGGATCCACATGCCATAGATACATGATTGAGTATTTGGTTCAAATGAAACACTAGCAAGTGGGGTCGGCCAGGCAGAGACTCGAGTGAGGGAGAGGCACTGACGAGCGGGGCCCATAGCATAGCGAGTGGAAAATAGGGGGAGCTCACTAGAGCCGATCAGCCGGTGATCGAGCTCAGCGGTTGGTGCGGCTAGGTCTAGGGAAGGACGGTGATCACACGAGAAGTGTTGGAGGAGGTCGATGATGGTCCAAGATGGCCAATGGTGAGTTCGGGTGCCAGAGGTGAGCTCGGGTGGCTGCGAGAGGAATGCCAGCGAACTCAAGCTCGGGAAAACATGGAATAAGCATCAAGGCGTCACAAGAGACCCATTTAGCACTTGCCTTCGCTGGAGGTTGGCCGAGGCAGCTTGCCACCGATCGCTGGGGTTAAGGAAGAAGGGAGGCGGTGCAGTAACGCTTCGGGTGAGCGCAGCTGAAAAACGAGATAGGTGTGAGTCTAGGGGATTAATTAATCGGAATTTGCCCCCAAATTGGTACTCTCACCGGCAATGGAGGGCTTTGCGGATGGGAGGCTGGTGCTTGTGCCAGGGAGGTCAACCATTTATAGCCAGGAAAAAGGGGGTTCGACAGTCGACACGGTAGTAAGGCTGGCAACCAGGGGAAATGGCGCTGGATTGGCTTCTTCTTCACGGAAACCACATGCACACGCGAGCTCAGTGGGGCAGCAGGGATTTGACAGAAGTCCATGAAGGGGGCATGGGCGGTGGAGCATACTGACCAAGCAATGGCGTGAGTTCCACTATGATGCGATCGTGCTGTGGCTGGAGAGGTGAGCTGCTAGCCTTGTCGCGGCAAGGGATTGTCGAGGATGGGCGGCAAAGCTTAGAATGGTGCTGGAGAGCTGAGGCGTGCGAGCTACTACCACACTAAGGAATCACTTTGCATTTGGCTACCACGACGAGATTTGGCAGCTCGGCTGAAGGGGTACCGTGGCAAGCTTTCGGCCGGGAAAAGGTTGCCATGGCAAGGATTGGGCAACGAGGGCGGTAGCCTTGGCACAAGAAGACTGGCTGCCTTGGCCTGCCCAAGTGTTGCCATGGCGAGGAAACACCGGCGAAATTGTTGCCGTGGCAAAGGTTTGGCAGACGGCTCGAGCAGCGGCAAGGAAGAAGAGGGAGAGGCACTAGCAGGTGGGGCCCGCGGGAAAATCAAGACTTGAAATCTTTGCAGCAGTGATGGCAGGTGGCATTGGCCTCGGGCAAAGGAAGAAAAGAGGGGAAAGGGGGAGGCCAGGAGTAGCTAGTCGGTGGGACCAAGGGGCTTTACTGCAGCTGCCAGTGAGCTAGGTGAGGTCAGCGAAGCAGAATGCTGGCAGATGGACCCACGGTGGCAGAGACACATAGATATGGAAAAAAAAGAAAAACATGATCCAATTTTCTGCAGCTGGGGATTTCCGAATTGTTTGAGCCCACAAATCAAGCTTACAATTTTCGAAACTTTTTTGGAGAATCCTGATGAGATAATAATTCTACCATAAAAATTTTAGATTATGACCAAACATGTAAAATTTTATAAAATTCTGACAATATTGCTGGGCCAAATAAGTCTTCTCTGTTATTTTTGTATTTTCTAAAGGCACTAAATTAGGTCAAAATATTTTTAAAATTTTACCTGATTTATCTGAGATACTTAGGAATGATACTTTAAAATTTTTAGAGCATGATCAGGCTCAAGGATTTTAACAAAAATCTGACAAGTTCTCCGCTCCAAATTTCAACTTATTGTTTTTAATTATTCATAAATAAAAAATGGGTTCAAAATTCTATAAAACTTTTAGGAGGTGATATTGGGATCATATAGGATTTAAATAAATTATTTCTAGGAGATGTTGTATTTAAATATTTGGATGTTGAATTTTAGAACCCATAATTAGGTTATTAGAAACTCTTTACGTTAAATACAGAAGATCCAAAAATTCTAGAAAAAGCTACAAATTCAAATGTAAACCAAATTCAACTCAAATATTCAAACTTCACTTTTATTCAGATTTGGGATGTTATAGTGCCTGCACGGTACGGCCCCGTTGCCTAAATTGTGCTGAGCCGCCATGGCTCGACCGACCTGGTTCGTCTTCGGTAAGCCTAGACATGGCTTATTTGAGATTCATGCTATACCGGCCTAGGCCTAGCATATTTGTACTATTACAACGAGAGGAAAGAAACTAGAGACGTATGGAGCTGAGATCGTAGATATAATTATTGGAGAAAAAAGAATTAAATTTTATTTATTTTTGAATAAATACAGAATTATTGTCTTGTTAAAAACCTTACACTCAGTGTGGGGTACACCAATGAGGAGCAGCTCAGTGCACGTGCTCGGTGTCAGTGAGCATGTACTCTCTAGCCTCCATTTTCCACCTTTTAGTATCTCCATTGTCTTCTATTTCTTTGCATACGAGGTTCACAAAAAATGTCGACCATAGGGTGAGCCACAACATAACACAATATCATGGCGAGTGCCTGTCCGTCTGAGTACTGCTTTGGGTTCGAGCATGTTTCATCTTTGTCTTGGCTTATACTGAGCGTGCTTGTGCTATCTTGTGCCACCTATCATACCTATCATTCATGCATGTGTCGACCCAGCATGGCCCTGTCATTTGCGCCGTGTACATATGCATGTTGTGCCATGGGCGAGCCCAAAAAATCCTAACCCAATGCCCAGATCTAACTTGCCTAGTTTCGCATAGAGGTGGGCACTAGGCTAGGCTTTTTTAGGCTGGACATGGCACGACATGAACGGCACGGCCCACGCCATAGTACTGCACTGCTTTGTTCGAGTCGTGCTGGCACGGCATGTTGACCAGGTGGGGCCAGGCCTCGTGGCTGGGCATAACGGGTGGCATGGCATGGCACATGTCCATGGGTTGGGCTCAGGCCAGCACGGCCTATTTTAGCCCATGACGACATGTGGTAGAGCCTGTAGCAGCCCTAGTAGGGACACAAGGAGGAGGCGGCTAGAGGAGACAAGGGAGGTGGCCATGCCGTGGAGGCTAGAGTGGCCGAGAAGGTAGCCGGGACGAGCGAGGCGGCGAGAGGCGGAGGTTGGAGGCTAGGGACGAGGAGGTGGCCGGGGTGGAGAAGATGGAAGGCGGCCGAGGTAGGGGATGTCAGGGCGGAGAGGAAGAGGGAGGCGGTAACTTCATACCTGTTTAAGAATGAATACAATTAGTTCTTTTCTCCAGTATTTGTGTCCACTACCTCAGCTCCATAAGTCTTCAGCTCTTTTCCTCTCGTTATAATAGTGTAAATGGGTCGAGCCTAGACCGGTATGGTATGAAGGCGGCATGAATCATAAATAGGCCATGCCTGAGCTCGCCGAAGATAATCCAGGCCGGCTGGGTCGTGGTGGTATGGCAGTATGGCACGGTTTAAATTCGTAGCCCAATGAACCCGTACGCCCACGTCTAGTTAAGCATGTTCCTTCCTTGCTTCTGTTACGTGTAAGCGGTTCATGACCTGTTACTGGCTAGAACACTCGACTGAGAATTGAGTTCCAATTGCAGGATCAATTTTGGAATATAGCAGGGAGGCTAGTGATTCAGGAATGATATGAATTTGCCACGTGTCATGTTTTGGGTTCCAGCTTGACATGTCGTGTGTTAAAAGCGCCAACCCGATATGTAAAAAGGACTCGGTCTAGTGGGATTATTTTCTGAGTACCACCTCCAAACCATAGTGATTATATACATTATATCATAAGATTGATCTGGAGTTGTTTGTTCAATGAGTTCCTGTATTCCGGACATCCAAAGCCAAGACAGGTAGTCACCGTCAAGACTTCATTTTTCATTGAAAACCGCTCGAAATTTGTGAAATTCACTCGTACTGCTCCAGTTCAGAAAAGTATTTCGATCGGTTTACTGCTCAAGTTCAAATTCAAATTTAAAAATTTTGAAAAATTTTAAAAATTTATCCAAAAGTTTTCTAAAATTAGTATGAATAGATTTATGACATCTGGTGTGAATATTTTTGAAAAAAATAAAGTTTTGAATTTTACAACATTTTTTGCAATTTTTCCTTTTTCCAAAATTTTCAACCTATCGCCAATTTTTATAAGCTTCAAATTATTTGCTTTTAAGTGATTTTTGACCTTTTCGTTCGAATTTCACTCCGCTCTTTGACCAGATTTCAAATCCGTTTGGCTTTCGAAATCGTTTGTTTTTTCTAAATTTCGTTCAATTTTTCTCGAATTTCGATACCTCAAAATAGTATTGTTAACCTAGTCACCGCATAGATAATCATGCATTATTCATATGGATTTTCATCCTTTGCTTTGCTTCATTGAAGGCAGAGGAGCAAGATATCCACAATAAGACCTTATTTAGGGCACATTTTGTTTACGCTTTGGATTCTCTAAAAGCGATTCGGATTGTGATTGTAGAAGTTCGATTCTCCAAAATTGGAATCCAAAAGCACATATGAAGTGGATTGTGGATTCTAGTGTATATGGGTGGACCTGGATTCGAGAATCGGATTCTAGAATCGGTATTTGTTTTTTTTATTCGCTTTTAAGACCAGAATCTAGAATCAAAAGCTGAAACAAACAGACTCTTAGGAGGTCTAATTCTGACCGGGACCTATGTGAATGAAATGGGATTTTAAGTCTAAAAGGTGCAAAGAGAATAATGGTACGTATAGTACGGTAGCCAAATATTACCGCACAAGAATCACTGTGCCCAAGCACTTGTGCTGTAGCGCCCGGTCTGTATCTCGACCTTTGCAACACGACGAAACTAAACACTGCCCGCCATTAACAATTTTGCAATCACTGAATAACTGCAGTACCTATCGATACAAGTATTATTTACTGCTATAAGCTTTTAAATCATATCGAACAAACTTGTTGATCTCCTCTGAAAAATAATAATAACTTGTTGATTATCTCCAGTCCAGGCTTGAGCTAGCTAGCCTCTGAAAAATAATATTCCTTGTACGTACGTATAGATTGAGTGTGCGGATGGAGGGCTAGTCATACGACGAGGAATTAATCACCATTCAGCATCACATGGTCGCCCTTGTACCGCCGATGAGCCGCCCGCACCCCGCCACCGCGTAGCTCTTGCGGCACGTGTCCCGGCACACCGCCATCATCTTGCCGCCCGGGTGGAGCTGGCCGCACATGGAGAGCACGCACGACTGCTCGCAGCCACCGGCGCGAGCCGGCGCGCGGCCGGCGCACCTGTGGTAGCAGGAGAACTGGCAGAACCAGAACTCCTCGCGCGGCACGCACTGGTCGAAGCACGCGTCGAAGCACGGTCTGGCCACAGCTAAGCGTACGTGCCTAGTGCACGTCTCAGATCGCAGAGACGGGCAGATCCATGGGCATCTTTGCTTGAACAGGTTGGGTCTTCGATTTATACGGTTGCGCGCGTAGTTGGCCCGCGCGCGGCAGGCATGCAGTTCATGGTTTCAGCGTGACCATGACCGTTCGAGGCTGGTTCTCTTCTTCCTCCTCGTGTTTCTTTCTCGGAAACTGCTCTCCAATTCTTGCTGCCCCTGTTCCGGAAGCAGAAGGCATCGTCGGCGCAGAATCAGGGATCAGTTTGGCGTTTGCTGACATGATACCCAATCTCCGGCTGTTAAACCGGGAAACTCAGAGGCTAGGAAGTTGTTGGGACCCGAATATATATAAGTCTGAATTTTCTATGTATATCATCTGTTCAATATAGATGAATATATGTTACAATTATGCATAGTAGAAATACAATAAAGAACTTTATATAATAATTATTAATCTATTAATTGACCTTATAATCGACCTTATATGAATATTTCTCGCAAGGTTAAACTGTGAATAACAAATTAAACTGCAGCGGAATGAAAATATAGATAAACCCTCGGTATACCGTAGGCGACTAACAAGACTTACCTTAAAGGTTCGTCTCTCCTGGACGTTTCTCCAAAACTAGTGTAGACTTGTTCTAAACCAGTGATTATATTGTTGACAAGGGTGAGTACTTAAAACACTTAACAAGTTGTGCACAAAGTGCAAGTCTAATATAACTATATGCAACGCTCATTCTAAATGAATGCCTGATATAGTTGTTTTGTAGTAAAGCAGTATTTACAAATGAATACAATAAATAGATTGAAAAAACAATCAGAGGGGGGTGAATAATTGAGCGGAAGCTAAAACAAATTTTTAGTGATTCTTTTAAACCCCCTAAATAACATAAAAAAAACTGCTTCGGTTTGGACAAAAACAGATTAACCTATGTTCACTAAAACAGTAATTACCGAAGATCCCACCGTTGGATTGATGTGAAATTTTAACTGTAGAAACTAGATTCAATTTCGAAATTAACAAAATAGGAATCAGTTTGATTGGATCTACGGATCTAAAGATATTACCTTCGCAATTTTACTGTATCAAGAATGACGCAAATATGAATCAATCCAAAAAGGAAATAAGCATGCAAACAAAGATCAAGAACGAAGAACAAAATTCACCTTGCGCCGGATTAAAACACCTCAGCTACGCTCTGACCGAACGTCTTCTTGCATGCATGCACGATCAAGCCCTCAACTTCTAGTCACCACAATCAACACCAAAACCTGCATGCATGGAAGCCTCCGAATTTTCTAGTCGCCAGAACTTTTCCTGAGTCAAGGGACATGCATGCATGCGACCCTAGAGCCGTCGGCCGAAAACTCTTCTAGCCACAAGACCTGCAAAATATATTATATGGATGATACAATCTAGTCTGGAAAGTTCATCCCGACAAAGTTTGTTGTAACTCTTCAAATCGGGATCGACTCATTCGTGTCTTCTCTTCTCTGTGATCATGCCCAAGTCTGAAGCTTGTTGCCGAAAGCTTGAGAAAGCACGTAAGCGCAACTCAAACAATGAGAAAGCAAATGAACGAACAATCTTCTAGTCGACAAGAAACTCACGCCTAAGCACAAGGCGTCGGAAAAAGCTCTCGGCCGCGTGACAGGACATCAAAACGCCCAGTAAATTATCTAGTCGATCTCTACACTTTGCATGTGCAGGACGTCACCAAAACATGCATCACAAACGCTAGCAAAACTTCTAGTCGTTCATGCAAGGAAGCGATCTGATCTTCTAGTCGCCATGCACGCCAGGAGGGTCTCGGCCAGGAACCGCAAGCCAAAACACAGCCGCCAGTAGCTAGTTCTTCTTTCTAGTCGCAAGGAACTCTCCGGCCGCAAAACAATGACGCGTAAAAACGGCGAACATCCCAGCCGCCGCAAAAAGCCACCAAAAAGGCCAATCCATTGATTAGGTTTTCAAATCCTTTTATACAACTCAAAACCCTAACTTCTTATCTCTAATACATGTATGCATATCCACCTGGCCCAATAACACATGGCCCAATATATGCATACAACCCAAAATTCACACATGCACGTGTACGGCCTGCCTGCCGCACTCACGTGACTAACCAGCTTCCGTGTGCACCGTTCTCTAGCCCGAACGTTCCGCATGACATCCTCGACCACCAGGATCTCGATTCCTCCCTGAACCTAGTCCCGAACCTCAGCTCCTCCATGAACCTAGTTCCGGTCCCGTCATCGACCACGTTCGCCCTCGAGCAACACCTACACACGAATAAACACCAAACGAATCCGAGCACAAGTCCACGACTTGACTCAAAATCAATCCATGCAACCACTCACACGAGCGCATTGCATCAAGCAAAAACATCTTCCACAAACAAGTTCATCCCAACTTGATCCACATTAGCTTTATTAACTCTTTTTACCACTTATTCATCACATCAAAATCTCGCCAATTGTTCATCACAAATATATCATGTACCATGATCTTACAAAATAAATAACAATAATAATAACTTTCAAGTATTTCTCAATAGAAAACTGGCTCACAGCCTTAAATCAAATTCCAAACCTTCCATGGCCCACTGCCTTCCTTGTCAAGTTTTATTTTTCAAAATCTAATCATTCACTGAAATTCCTGAGCATTGTCCATAACCGCAGACACAGATATCCGAATAGATTTTACACTCTGCAGAGGTTATACATTATACCCACATGATATGATTGTCTCTTGCCGCCATGCAATTAACACACTTTCTTTGGTGTGTCGGCAGAGAGATAATGACAAAAACTTTTAGAAACATTTATCCTAACACCGATCCTCCTGGTAAGCCATACACTATATTTTCCCTCAACGGAAGTGAAGTATAGATCTGACATACCGTTGGATTGATGTGAGACTGAAGTCCACATCCTCTGCGATAACCACATTTTTATGTAACCATACTTCCATGTGATTATCCGCCTGAGGTATCACATATCAAGACATCAGTACTCCTACTAGTTAGGCTCGTTCTATACCAGATATGTGGTTGCATATTTGACTCAGTTCAAAGGCTTACAAGGTTAAATCCTTAGATTGATCGAGGCAAGACTTTCACAATCCAACCACCATACTGGCCCACCTTGGCAAACGACCCCTTGCTACTTGTTTCAATCTAAATTATTTACCATCCCAGTTCATTATCATGCACCACGTGCCATCAATAAGTCAATATTATTTCTTAACACATGTCACTACAACTCAATATTATTGTGTTACAACACCTGACACACCAATTTTATAAACATGTTACAAATTCTATTAGTCAAGATTGATTTTGATATTTCAAAAGATATGAATCACATGTGGCATGGCTAAGCAGACTATTCATGATGTAACCATTTTATGTTGGTATCTATTAGCAATCAACTAATAATAAACCATTCTAGGATAACAAATAATTATGGCATACAAATGACAAGGTAGGGCTATTCCAATTGCGTTGAATAAATAGATCCCAAACTAATTTGAAATCAATTAATGTACACATGAAATAACATGCAATAATTTGAATCAACGTAGCAATGTTGTAAAACTAGGCTCAATATGATCAAAGCACAACTTGCCTTAGAAAAACTCTTATTCCTATTCTATACTTTGCTCTTGAATCAAATTTGAACTCTTGTGTGATCCGAGCACTTCAATGCCTAAGCAAAATGCCAAAATAGAAAGTAATAAACTCTAAAAATAAACTAAAATTCACCATTAAATAGATCTCAATTTTATAAATTTTTAAAAATTTGCATCATCTCAATCGAAGCTCATATGAAAAAGGGCTCTCAAAATATTCAAAAATCAGAAAATATCGAATTAATTGAATATTTTTATACTGAAAAATCTATTTATGATGTCATCTAACATTAGCATCAGATTAAATAAATCCAGAAATTACATGGGCTGACACATGACAACTGTCCATGGATTTAGTCAATAGCCAACTCCGGTTCACCAAAAACCCGGAGTGCCAACATGTGGGACCCATGATGCTGACTCGCCTTGCTGACCAGACCACCACCCGAGTAGCCATGATGGACACAGACGTGATGAGGTGCTCACGCAGCAACGACGTGGCATCCACGCAGCACTCATCAACGCATGCCACGTTGGCTCACTGGACAAAAGGACCCATGGCCATCACCGACGAGCATACCAACCGCTAGCTATGGACATCGTGTACCTGATGTCACGCTCGGATCTTCCTCTGGTGCTTTGAAAGAGTGACGACAGTGAGTTGAATAGCGATGGCTTCGGGTCCACAACGATGACAATGCTCCAACGACTCCTCGACCAATCAAGCGCATGCACCAGGTGCGGTAGGGAACATCGATCTTCACAGAGTAGAAAACGACCCGACTAAACCTTCCATGGCGACAAATCGATAGAATCCCTCTCACGATAGCACACAGTGAAGATCTCCGATTACGGCCAAAAGACAACAAAACTCAACAATTAGACCTGGGGCTTTGGTTACTTGGGTCCTTGCGCTGCTAGTGTGCACCATTTAGGTCCTGTTTGGAAGCAATGTATTTCAAAACCATGGTTTTAGTATCTTATGGTTCTGATTGTTTTGTCGTGAATCTGTGGTTTCTCAAACTCCTTTAAAACCATAGTATTTCTTGGAACTACCAACCTGTTTGGATCTGACATCACAAACCATGGTATTTAGTGGAAATAGACAAAGCTAGCCAAAACCATGAAAACTTTGGGTTGGAGTGGAGTTTCAAATACTCAAAAAATCCATGGTATCTACCAAACCATGGTTTTTAATACATAGTTTTGGCATAGTAACCAAAGCATTTCGTGGTATAAAATCTTATGGTATTCTTAAAAACCATGGTATTGTCAAAGCTATGAAAATCATTCTTTCAAAGGCGCCTTAATGGGTCAAGCGTCCACACCGTGCAAGGGAGGGACTCCATGTCCATGGCGGGCGGTGGCCACGGTGACGGGAATCTGAGTCCTGATTGAAGATGATGACTAGGCAGTCGCCACATGTTGCAATAGACAGTTGGATGAACGCTAGGGCTTGAGTTGATCTCACCCACACATGAAGATCCAATGGCTCTAGACGCTAGGGTTTCTGATCCACTCTCAGCCGCTCGACTTAGATCCGACGGTGGAGATTCGACCACGCGAGTGAGTAGGCTGAACAGAAGAACGGGCTGGCTCTTAGGGTTCTAACCAGATACTTTTGGTTAAATTTTCCAAAGCCTTTTGAATTAAAATAATTTCCATAAATAGAATAATGCAAATAAAATAGAAAAACACTACAAAAATTCTAGAAAAATTCCTAAACATATTTTTGAGATATTTAGAACTCAAATAAAATATTTTTCAAAATTTCATTTAAAATTTTTATAGAATAAATAATATCTATATTAAACATAGTTCAAAAGTACAAAATAAATTCCAAAAAAAATCTAGAAATTCCCAAAAATTTAGAAAATACATAAATAATAATATTAAATCCAAATGAGCCAAAAATTGGGATGTTACATAAGTAGAGGCCTTATGGTCTATTTGGTAGAGCTCCAGATCCTAGCTTCACCTGAGATCTGAAACTTGTAGGCTAAAATAAAGTGAATTAAGTTTATATTTTCGTTCTAAAATGTAAACAAGATGATCCATCTGAACATTCTTAATGTATTCACAGCTCCAGCTCTATGGATCTGGTGGAGCTAGCAATACCCAGCTCCATCAGATCCACAAATCTGGTGGAGCTGGAGCCCTACCAAACACACCCTTAATATAGTTGTGGAGCTAGAAATTTTTCAAAACTTGGGCAAGCCTAATTACGACTAATAAGCACGAATAAGTCCATATTCACATGACTAGTGGTAGAATGGGAATGAAAATGAAGGAAGTCATGTTACATATCAATATATCACAATGCAATGGTAGACACGGGACAAATTCCAAACTTAGGCATATGGCTAATATGTAGCAAATTTATTGTAGCTAGTGTACAATTTGTGCTTTATGGTAGTTGTATTTCCAATGGTTCTATTACTTTCTAGAGTTTTATTATCTACCAAAACCTTCTCATTTTGAAATTTACAAATTCGAATCAATACCAAAGCCAAATTCTAAATCACTTTGTCTGTCTCCTCTCTAACTCTAACTCTAACTAAGTGATATAATCAATAGAGCAAATGATCAATTACAGATTTACAACTATGAATTAACAAGTAAATGAACTATCCATTCCAATTTTCTAGTTCAATTTTTGAATTCGGACTAAGTTCAAAAGGGAATTTGGGATTTCCAGTACAGCCTCCAATCACTAATACCAAAATATTAGTATTAGCTTCCACGACTATTATTGACGAGCCCGGGCAGCTGCCTGCGCTCGCTAGGAGGTGGCTCCATCCCTACCTTAATGGGCCCCCATCCTAGCTGTGATACACTGGGCCACAAGGGGGACATGGCCCAATAATAACAAGATCACCGATTTATTTATTTTGAGACGAGCATCGAAAACGTCTTGAAGACTAGTGGCGAAAGGGACGAGTGGTAGCAAATAGATATGGAGTGAAGAGGAGATCGAATGGGAAGAGCCTTTTAATAAATGATATTTGGTGGGTAATGTGGAGTATATGGACCCCGGGTATCTGCATGATGGACCAAGCCGACTACATGAAGATGGGTATTGCTCAGGAGGCAGGCCGCCATGCGCAAACAAGGAAACCCCGAAGATGGAAACCAACCCTGCTTAGGGAGGATACAATTGTAATCCTAGCCGCTATCATATATAACGGATAAGGAAAGAGATACAATCTCCACCTCGTATCCGAGTGGGATTCCATATTATAACCGCCACCTCTGCGCTATATAAAGGGAGGCGGGGAACCAAAGGAGACAACATCATCGACTATAAGCTAGCCACATATAATTCGAGCACATGACTAGGGTATTATCTCCACCGCGAGCAGAACACAGATACATCGTGTGTCTTGTGCTACCATTGAGTTTCCGATCCAGTAACTTAGCCCCCTTTTAATTATTGTCGGTAACAAACCTCGACAGTTGGCGCGCCAGGTAGGAGCTACGCTAAGATCAATCTCGACGAGCTTGATGGCAATCTTCAACGAAATCGGCTTTTCGGTGGTGGGTCGTGGCCGCTTTTCATGTGCTAGAGCTTTTTTGGGCGGCAGTGGTGGCTTGCGTGGCGCTTGCTCCTGGCGATCGGAGTCTTGCTATGCATGCGTGACTAGTTCTTGCACTCTTGTGCCGCATGCATCGCGTGTGGAAGAAAAAATCAAGGCCGACTAGATGTTCTTGTCTTGCATGCATGCATGAGTTCGGGAGATTTTTGGCCGTGATTTTCCTTGTGTTTTGTGGTAGGCGGCGTGAAGAAGAAATCGACTGCTTGGCTGGTGTTTCTTGACGAGAGCTTCTGTCTGCGACAAAAAATTGAGTGATCCGATCGCGAATTGAGTCATCGATTGCTTCCAACGAGCATGCATGCGGCGTGAGTCGGTCGACTAGAAGTTCTTATCTTGCATGCATGCAAGAGTGCGTGAAGAAAAATCGAGAACTGAAGTTCTTACTACTGATTTGTCTCTTTCCTTGCAAGAGCTACCTATGGTCTGTTTTCTCTGGCGGTATGCATGCATATCTGGCGGTGACAAAGAAAGCATAAGAAGGCACAAACAGAATTTGCCAAAGCCGCTTGATTTCTTCAAGGGAAGCATCGTCTGTTAGGTCAAAGCATCGGCAACTCCATCCTCTGGAATAGAGTCATGAAGATTGATTAATGCAGACGGTAGAGGCGAGATTGATTAATTAATCTCGTCCTTCACTTTATTTTCGAGAGACGTCTTCGTGGTTTTATCTTTGCGATCCTTGGTTCAACACGTGCGGCGGCATGCGGCGTGAATTCCTTGCTTTTGATCCTTCGTGTCGCAATTCTTGCGGCTAGAAGGCAGAAGCAATGGCGATTTTCCTTTTTGCTCTTGAAAGCTGGTCGCCGCATGCTTGCATGAGTCCTGGCATTGCTGATTGCTCCAGGCATCGAATCACTTCCTGGTGTTTAGTGCTGGTTGGTTTTCCACGCCGGCAACAAGAAGGGGCGACTAGAAGATTGGTTCGCATGCATGTGAAGACCGGCGACCAGAAGATTTGCGCCACAAGATCAGATTTTGAAGATTGCTTTTGAGAATCTTGTGAACACATCTCGGCAACAAAATTCGAGATTTGCAAATCGATGTCTTTGGCGACTAGAAAATCTCTGCGATCATCTTGCGCTCGGCGCTATACTTTACGATCCGAAGCCGCGCTGCGCTCCGGCGCCAACCGGCACGACCAAAAGCCGCGCTGCGCCCGGCGCCAACCGGCACGGCCAAGAGCCACGCCACGCGCCGGCGCCAACCGGCGCGACCACGAAACCACGCCAGCGCCGAAGCGCCAACCGGCTGCGGCCAAGAGCCTCGCATGCGTCCGGCGCCAACCGCACGACCGAGCCACGCGCGCGCCGAAGCGCCAACCGGCGCGACCAGAGCTAACGCCGCCTGCGCCACAGCGCCAACCGGCACGGCTCGAAAACCATGCCAACGCCGGCGCCAACCGGCACGACCAAAAAGCCACGCCGGCGCCGACACCACCTTCAGCCACGGCCAAGAGCCTATACTGCGCCCGGCGCCAACCGCCGGACCAGAACCACACTGCGTCGGCGCCAACCGACGCGCCACGAAACCATGCCCGGCGCCGGCGCCAACCGGCCTGACCAAAAGCCACGCCAGCGCCAGCGCCACCGCCGGCTGCGACCACGAGCCAACGCCAAAGACCGGCGCCACCTTCGGCACGACCACGAGCCTACGCGCCCGAAGCGCCACCGCCGCTTCATTGCAAGCCTCGCCACGAGCAAAAACGGCACGATCGTCACTAACACATGAAGCATAAACGCTAAGTCGCTTTTACTCAATTATGTCATTATGAATAAAATTATTGACTTTCTTGACTTGCTACTTAGTTGATCCTCAACTAAGCAGTAAGTCGGGGGCTACACCTAATAGTGTGCGCATCGCGCACATCTATTTTTGAGTTGTATTTTTCTTCTTTTTCCTAACGATTGCAAATGATCCCGAGTGCGTTAATTCCGAGTTGTGAAGCTCTGACCCTATGAACGGCGAACTTTAGTCACCCAAAGTGCGTGCCTGGGAAAAAGAGCCATGAGCCGACTCGGCGCGGGGGCTAGACTAGTCGGGCGAGTGCTTAAACAAAAAAGAGTCAAAACCACTCGGATGAATTCAAAATCAATAAGGAAAAGGAGTAAAAATTCTAAAATTATATATAAACCGATCGGACATCACATCCGAGTGAGTTGTTTTTACATGGCTTAAGTTATACATATTCATGATTTCAGGGCTACTAAATTTGGATGCGACGCGTGTGGGCCAACACTTCAACGACGACATCAGCAACTTCGGCGGCGAATGAATTTAAAGGGAGCGGCGCTGAATTTCGCCTTGAGCGGGAAAAGCGTTTTGACTTCTGTATATCGTTTGGGATACGATATACCCCATGATGAGCCACGGTTGTATGCATGACAATCGGATATAATTCAAACGCGTGGAGCTCTATTGAGTCCTTCACGATCTCTTTGCCTACAATGGGCACTTTCGGTGGAAAGAAAAACAAGTCGGAAGTCGCATCAAGCTGGAAGCACTCGGCGTGAAGTATGACTTCGGTTAATTTGCAACCAAGAGGGCGGCAATTCGATCGCAAAGCACTCGGGGGCTACTGTGGAGTATATGGACCCCGGGTATCTGCATGATGGGCCAAGCCGACTACATGAAGATAGGTATTGCTCAGGAGGCAGGCTGCCATGCGCAAACAAGGAAACCCCGAAGATGGAAACCAACCCTGCTTAGGGAGGATACAATTGTAATCCTAGCCGCTATCATATATAACGGATAAGGAAAGAGATACAATCTCCACCTCGTATCCGAGTGGGATTCCATATTGTAACCGCCCACCTCTGCTATATAAAGGGAGGGGCGGGGGAACCAAAAGGAGACAACATCATCAGCTATAAGCTAGCCACATATAATTCCAGAGCACAGGACTAGGGTATTATCTCCACCGCGAGAGCCCGAACCTGTATACATCGTGTGTCTTGTGCTACCATCGAGTTTTCGATCCAGCGCTTAGCCCCCTTTTAATTATTGTCGGTAACAAACCTCGACAGGTAATTTCTTTGATGTTCTTGTAACAAATAGCTATACCACTCCTACAATAAGCCAGAAAAGTTGGTGAAGAGGTGCTTCGACTTTCAGGTGGGCTTGGGATGTGGCTTAAATGTTAATCTACTGTGAAGCTATCCCATATGGGGGCTTATGACTTTTCCAAATACAAAGCCAACTTAAAGCTTCTCAAATAGGGCATACGTTTAGAGTCCTAGTCCAAATCCAAGCCAGCTTAATATCTCTGTATATCACTAACGGTTTTAATGTATAACCGTCAGTGATGGCCATCATCACAGATGGTTTTGATGAACCGTTTGTGATGAGGCTCTAATATAAGCCTTTCTATAGTAGTGAGTTTAACGAATAAGTTATATACTTATTGATCGATACTAATGATATTTATTCAAGGGATAAAATAATCATATTATTCCATAAATATAGATACGATACAATCATATCCTTGATTGCTTCAAAGGCATATCACTAACAAAAATTTTGCACCCTTGAATCTCAATCCAACGGATCTAGCACCTCTTTCCATTTCTATAACCCTAGCCATCTCACTCCTTCCTCCCAACTCACCCCCCTCGCTTCCTACTTGCACCACCCATAGCCACGACATGTCACCGCCCCACTACCTCGTTGGCAAGCCTTTGCCGCCTACCACTGCACCTACTCCATGCATGCTCCTCCCCTAAGAGTATTCGTTGCCTCTCCACCACCACCGGCCTCCATCTCCCCCATCCTGCCCTTCTTCCTTGTCTCTGGCAGCTACTGTGGTTGGATCTACCACCCCCGCCCCGTCGCCTCCTAATTGCTCATTGTTCTCGTAGCCCCCGCCGTCTCCGCCACCCACCACCCTCCTTTGACCGGCTACAGGCGACACCACCCCATCCACCATCGGTCCTCCCCCACCCCTAGCCTCCTTCTAAGTTCAGGGGACATTGGTTAATCCTGAACCCAGTTGTGGCGGGATACGATAGCACCAGAGGGAGGAGGACGACAAGCCTGCCGCAGAAGATGACCTCGCCAGTCGAAGCATGAACCTCTAAGCTAATCACAATGTCAGAATTTGAATGATTTGCACAAAAATTATCATTTGAATGATGTATGGCAATTATGAAGTTTCAATAGTCAGAAAATTTACACAATCACATGACAAGCATGTTCTCCTTGGAAATAATTCTACGGCTCTGCCTAGTGACAAATTCAGGATGAAAATAGAGGGTGGGCTCAAAGTGCTAAACTAAAGTGAGGTAAATATACTAAATATAGTACTATGCAACTGAAAGTCTAAAATTAATACATAAATAAAAGAGAAACATAGCAAGAAAGCAAAAGTACAATGAAAGAAGGTACCTCGCTAGTTCCTATCGAAACGCATCCAAAAACACATTAATATGCATCCAAAATGATCTGTATATTGAAATTTGCAAAATTAGTGATATAATAATAAATTGTAAATAATTATGAACATTCAAAATAAAAAAATGTACCACTAAGACGCTAGCTTGAATTACGAGGCAAATTCATTCTAAAAGTATTCATCACAACAGTACTGCCATTCTACAGTCCATAGACCTTCTACTGTCATTAATAACAGTACTGCTCTCGGTGTCCCGGTCGATCTCCTAAGTCTCCTTGGTCCTCAAGTCACTCCACTCAGCAGTGCTCAGTTTAGTTTAGTTTAGTTCCTCACTTCCTTAAGTCAGAGTTTAGTTGGCTCCTAACTTCCTCCGTTCCTCTGTATTGTACAAGTGTACAGAGAGACCCCAAATCAGCAATTCCAGATCTAGCGCCGCCCCGCCTAACACCTGGGCGCCCTGTCCCGAAGGCCGACACCTGACCACCCCGTCCACTCCTCCCCTCCTCGTCGCCAACGCTTGGCTGACACACACGATGCTTTGCTTCTCGCTAAGCCGCACTTTGAGCCTTGCCCTTTCATCACGCGTAGCTACGTCGCCACTAGGGATGGCAATTGGATGAGTACGTTTGGGTATGACTACCATCTATCCAAACTCAAAACCATACCGTTCACTCAAACTCATTAGATTTATCGGGTACAGATCTGAGATCTGTGTACATACCCAAATCCGATGAGTGCTCAATACCCAATAGATACCTATGGGTAGCAGGCTGTGCTAAAAACAGACAGTTAACAAGGGTTATAGGCATTGGCGGAGCCACCGGGGGGGGGGCGTGATGGGGCCTGGCCCCCCCGGTCGGCATTTGCTACCTTTGTAAGATTTGTTGACTAACTCACCACAAAGATTTAATTGCTTGTTTGTAGTATATACATACTCTATCGATTAGTAATTAATTAATTATTTAATGGCTGTGATGATCAGAGCAGACTATAAAACAACACTGAATCGATGTGTTCCAACAAATCACAAGGATAACCAAGAAGAATGTCTTCTAGCATATATTTTTGCTCCATTTCTCATATTAAAGAACCTAGTTTAGAATATTTCTTTGGCGTAAGGGAATATAAGTAGGCTAATTTAAGAACATTTGGACTGGTATATATTTGTATTAGAATTTGAGGCTACAAATAAATAGTACGGGCATGTAGATATGCAGGTATATGTATCATCTGTTTTCTCTGGTTAAAGAAGTCTCATATAGAATGTACAGGGTTAACGTCGGTGAGATCACACAAGAGTCCAATTCTTAAGCTGCAGTTGTACCTTCTAAAGCGTTTATATATTGTACTTACTATATTAAGTGGTACGTTTCCTAAATCCTTGCAAGCTACAAGCGTTACATATTGTACTTATTATATATTAAACTTTGAATATCAATGAATCAATTATTAGTAGAGGTTCACTTTATTCTTAGGCCCCCTCCTTTAAAAATTTCTGGCTCCGCCACTGGTTATAGGTGACTAACGATACTCCAGTTTATTTCATTTAATCAATATATCATGATGGGCTGATGGCCTATAGGTAATCAATGATACTACAAGTTCAAGTGAGTATATATAAGATATTTGATGGCAAATATTACACCATTCTATAGTGTTTTCATAGAAGCAAATATGTTTTTCACAGATATTGTATTTGGTTTCGATGAACAAGATGATAAGCATTAGAGTAAAATGTGGGACAGTGATATGTAAGCTCATTCAATGAATAAGATAAAATAGAAAACTCAATTGACCTGTATTTAACTCAGCCACATAGCATACACTTAACATTTATGACTACGGTGATAGCAGAGACGCCAGTACAGAATAGAGCATCGTTTAAAAGAAAGATCATGATATATACACAACAAATTCAGAGTATGACATATGTTCAACAAATTTCTTAACATAGTATTATCTTTTAAATCCTTATGTGTGTCTCAGCCTCTCATTTAGGTAGTTACGGTTTCAATTTTCTAATATATATCTTATAAAAAGTGGGGCCTACATATTATAGGATACCCATCGGGTACCCATGGATATAAATTGACACCCACATCTATCCTGTGTTCTTATCGGGTACTCAAACCCAAAAATATATGAGTCTGAAGTGCTACCCATACCCACTCTTATCGGATCGGGTACCCGCGGGTACTCAAACCCATAGGTAAAATCGCCATCCCTATACGCCACCAACGGTTGCTATCTTGGGGCGCCTAAGCATGTAACAAAATCTCGGCAAAATTTCACGAGATCTTGGATTTTATCCGGAGATGGGATACAAAATCCCGGTTGGATAAAAAATTTTTTAAAAAAAATCAAATTGCTACAGTATTTTTTAGACATTTCGACGAAATTTCACCAAATCTCACTGAAATCTCAAATTGTTTAACTGGATTTTGATTTTTTTACCAGATTTGGCCCAATAATCTGTGATGAAAATTCATTGAAAAATCAAAATTTTGAGATATTGTATAATTTGATAGAAAACTACTAGATTTTTATAAAATTTTACAAGCTTGATAATGCTCTAAAAAATTTATGTACTATCTTTAGTTGTGTAGGATCATATAGAAAAATTTTCAAAGAATTTAACTTCATTTGTTATCTTTTAAAAAACCAAAAATAAAATAAACATAGCTAAGACAGAATAAACATAACTGAAATAGTAACCTTATCAGAATTGTATAAATTTGCTCAAGTGTGATCATGATCCAAAATTTTTATGAGAGCATAATAATTATCTCAGAACCCTTCTCTAAAATTTTTAAAAATTTTAAACTGTGTTTTGTTTGCTCAATCAAATCTATGGATACATTGAACTTTATTTGTTATCTTTTAAAATAAAAAACACAAGGAACACAAATGGTACAATACTATTGTAAGAATTTTATAAATTCACTAGAGTGTGATTATGATCCAAAATTTTTATGAGAGCTTAAGCGTTGCCTCAGCACCTTTCTCTAGAAGTTTCAAAAGTTCTAACCCTTTTTTGGTTATTCAATCAAATCTATCTATTGATCATTAGGCTTTTATGAGGATAATAGCATTGTCATAATTTCCTAAAATTTCTTATACTTGTTCCTCAAATGAATTTTTTTTGAGAATATTAGTGATTCTTTAGGACTATACATAAAATGTTTTAAAATTTTCTAATATGGTTTGAATTATTTTTCATCATGTTGAAAATTGCAGGTTAGTTTTAGTAGCTCTATCGTAATTTTTAAAATTTCTTAGGCTTGACCATCATCTAAAAATTTTATGGAAATATTATTGATGCGTCAGAACCATCTACAAAAATTTGAAAATTTTGTAACATGGTTTGTACTTTTTTCATTCGGTTGAAATTTTGTCGGTTAGTCTTTTATCAGGACAGTAGCACTATCAGAATTTTTAAAAATTCCTCAGTCTTGGTTATCATCTGAAATTTTTATGAGAATATTAGTGATGTGTCAGAACTATCCATAAAAAATTTCAAATACTTTTAACATCGTTTCGACTATTTTTTGTTTGGTTGAATTTCGCTGAGATTTCAGCATTTCTCGGCGAAATTTTGGTAATTTGGTCGAATTTTGGTTAAAAATTCTGAATTTTAAAATTTCTTTTTGAATTTTTGACCAGATTTCATCTAAAATCCTGGGATTTCACCCACCTTCAAAATGTGAACCGAAAACAAAATTTGAAACCAGCGCCTTTGCTACCTCCGAATTAGCTCTACGTACACGAAATCCCCTGTTTTGCGTGGTTTGCTTCTTTTGATTCGGTGGTCTCCTAGATGGGAATGTGGAGGGGGCCATGGGATGAACGTGAGACCGCGCTTGGGACTAGCGGATAAAAAAAGCCCAAACTTAGCTTTTCTTCTTCCCCCATTCTTCCGTTCATCCTCTGTTCTTGTTCGACCAGGACAACCATGGAGCAGACTTGCCATCCGAGAAGGGAGGGGGTTCCGTCGTAGCCACGAAGTCTCTCGGTGGATTCGCCGTTGGCTCTGCCTATTATTAGAACAGAACGCATAGCACATACTACCGCATTTTTGTCGCATTTTTCCCGAGATCGAAATCAACGTAGTGAGAGACATTGAATCATTGGCACACCAATCTTCGAGTACGTCTAGAAGGACTCCTAGCGCCAAGTGTGAGTAAAACATTGCGCCTTTCTCCATCCGACGAACACTGCAAAACTAACGTCTGAACTTTGGAGATTTCTAGTTAGAACGCCCTGGGAATTTTAGCTTTGACGTGGTAATTAATTCTCCATTAATTGGATGATGATATCGCTATACCAGCTGCTTAATTATCTTTGAAAGAAGACAGCGGAATCAAAGGAGATTCTGGCTGCAAGGATATACCTCATGTAGCAAATCATAACTAGAAAAAGAAAATCAGAGTTGTTTGAGAAGTTCAGAGAGGTCGCGCTGCTTGCCATAATACGACCAACTAGCACATGCATACGGATAAACACGTCGTAAAGTGTAGTAGTAGCCTGTGCATGGCGGGCCAGCGCTGATCAAGGCACCAAGTTAACCAACGCCATCACTAGCGTGATCTAGGCAACGCAGGCGTGCAAGGCCGGAGGCCATGGCAGCTCACAGAGAAAGTTCTCCAAGTCCAAGCAACCTTCAAGGCTTCAACAAGCCGCACCTCCATGGTGTCGAGGTCCACAGAGAACTCCCAGTGCCGTCACCGCGGTGTCAACACGACAAGCCCCACTTGTGTCGTGCAGATAATTAAAGGCATCCTCCTAGAGATATGACAGTGCGTACCCCAGCAGCCCGCGGCTCGATCGCTTCCGACAACTGCGTCGTCTTCTCCAGCGCCCACTCGCCGCCGCTGCCCTGGAGCCGTGCAAAGACCTTGAGGTTGCCGTCACGGCCTCCGGTGATCCGCAGGCCCCACCTCCGGACGATGTTATCCCAATCCTCGTTGTCCGGCAGCGTCTAACTCGACAGCTCGGCGGTGCTGCTGTCAAGAACAGCCATTGTCCTGCCTGCGGTGAACCAGTACAGGTGTACAGGGAGCGCCCCCGGCGCGCCCTACGAAAGCCATGCGGTCGTGGATGGCCGTTTCGTGGCAGTTGCGCTGGTCGGTGTCGCTGCCTCAGGTGGACAAGTAGGCGTGGGCGCGCGAAGCAGGTGTTGAGGATAATCTTGTGCGTGACGTTCAGTTGAAGTCAGGAGTCCAAGCTGTTTGGGTTTTGTGTTTCATTTGTTCTTTCGGTTCATTACTCAGGTTTCAGTATTGCCGGATACGGGTAAGAAGAAACCTGAATAAAGACGTTGCTGAGTCTGTTTGAAGTTTTCAGAGTTTGTGCCGGAAACCAACAGTGGTTAATCTCGGCTGGAGTCTTTAAAGTACAGAGCCCAGTTAGTTTGCAATCCGGATTGGCAGTTATAACTAAGTTCTGTTTATGCTTTTGTAATCTCTGACTACATTAGCAATAGAAGAGAAAACCAGAAAAGGCTACAGGAAGTTTTTGCAGCACCAAAATAGTGCTCTGAAATTGCTTTTGCTGTATTTGTTTTTGCCGTTTTGTTGTTCTGCTGTGCGCAGGTATCTAGCCTTCCGTGCTGAAGTATTCAGAAAACTTCTGTACAGGGAATCGGCAATACTGAAGGCAGGCAGAATACTTCCGTGTTGTATTCTGGCAATGCGGTACCGTAGTCCGACAATACGAGGTATTGTTCAGGCTACTACAGGGAAGGAATTCAGACAACTTTGAAGGAGATTGTTCCAACATTTGGTATCAGAGCCGAAGGCGATCTGCATTGACGTCATGATGTCTAGGTGAAGTTCTTCACAGTCACCACCGCCGCCATTGAGGAGCCACGGAGGAGCCGATGGCAATGGCAACGGTGGCCACAACAGTGTGGTCCAACAAGTGGTGAGGGAAGCTAGGGGTAGCATCGACTATCCTTTGTTGTTGCGGATGAATTATAGTGACTGGGCTCTTCTAATGAGGTTAAATCTTTAGGCGTAAGGCTTATGGGAAGCTATCGAATCTGGAGATGCCGAGTACCGCAATGATGGGATGGCCTTGGCTGCGATTCTTCGTGCCGTACAGCGAGAGATGTTGGCAACCTTGGCAGTGAAAGATACGGCGCAGCAAGAGTGGGAGGCCATCAAGACAATGCAGATGGGCTTAGAATGCGTCCGTGAAGCAAATGCACAAAGATTGCGCACGGAGTTTGAATCAATCACGTTCAAGGAAGAGGAGTCTATTGATGATTTCTCGATGAGGATCACGGGTCTTGCCAATAATCTTCATGTTCTTGGCGGCACACTGGATGAAGAGCAAGTAGTAAAGAAATTTCTTTGCATCGTGCCAGCAAAGTTTACTCTAGTAGCGATTTCAATTGAGACGCTACTTAACAAAGAGCATGTCGATTGAGGAATTCACTGGGTGTCCGAGATCGGTTGAGGAGCGCTATAGGCTTGGAGATGCTACTGGTGCAAGCTCTGGGAGCTGACTGCTACTCATCGAAGAAGAGTGGCTAGCACGTTCAAAGAAGAAGGAGCATACTGCAAGTTTTGCTGGTGGAGAGAGAGCTCACAACAACGACAACAGGCGTCGTGGTGGCAAGCAGTATAGCCGAGGTCGTGGTGATCGCGGCCACAACATGAAGAGAGATGCTGGGCCATCAAATAGAAGATTTGACAAATCAAAAATTAAGTGCTTCAACTGTGATACTTACGACTACTACACGAAAGAGTGTCACAAGCCGCAGCGGAAGCGCCGGCATGAGCGGCAAGAGGCGAATTTGCTGAGAACACAAGAGGAGCATCCTGCTCTTCTCCTGGCTGTGACACAACTGGACATGTCGCAGTCAGCCATGATATTGTAGGACAAGATGCGGCAGTTCGGGACGCAGCAGGAGGACGAGTCACACCTAGCCGTGACATTGCAGGCCATGACTCAGCAGTTCGGGCCACAACAAGAAGGCAAGCAAAAGCAACAAACCGGTACGAGGCGAGGTGACATGCCGTGAGACTTGATGCAACAAGGAGGACCACAGCTAGAAAAAACAGCATACGGCTGTGCAGCAGGCGGTGCTCTTGAATGAAGAGAAAGTGATTCCGGTGAAAGCTGATGAGGGTATCTGGTACCTCGACTCTGGTGTGAGCAACCACATGACCATCTACCGAGCTGCATTTACATCACTTGATGAATCTATGACTGGAACAGTGAAGTTTGCCTCTACTAAGGATGGTGCTTTGTCCATCTTTGACTGAGACAGATTAATGTTTGCGCATGTGCTGTGGTCAAGCAACAGATTGTATTCTCTAAGGTTGAATCTTGCAACGCCCATTTGTTTGCTTGCAAATGCACATGATAGTGAATGGCTATGGCATGAGCGCTACGGCTATTTGAATTTCCGAGCTCTTCGCAATCTTGGCCTCAAGAAGATGGTGGACGGTGTTCCTCTCATTACGCACATTGAGCAGTTTTGTGAAGAATGTACGCTCGGCAAGCAACACCGCATTCCGTTTCCAAAAGCGTCAACATATCGAGCTGATTGTGGATTGCAGCTCGTACGTGGCGATCTCTGTGGATCGATCTCTCCACCAACACCGGTGGGAAATCGATATTTTTTGTTAATCATTGATGACTTTAGCAAGTTTACGTGGATTAAGCTAATAAAGTCCAAAGATGAAGCTTTTAAAGTCTTTAAGAAGATCAAAGTGATGGCTGAAAACGAGCATGATGTGAAGCTCAAAGCTTTCAGGATAGATCGAGGAGGCGAGTTCAATTCTCTTGAGTTCAAGTGCTATTGTGATGAACTGGGGATCAAGAGGTACACAACTGTGCCCTATTCTCCACAACAAAATGGCGTTGTCGAGAGACGCAACCAAACAATTGTGCAGATGGCGTGAAGTTTACTTAAGAACATGAGAGTGCCTTGTGAATTTTGGGGCAAAGCGGTAAAAACGGTGGTGCATATTCTCAATCATGCGCCAACTCGCAGCCTCGACGGTATAACTCCCTATGGCGCAAAGTTTGCAAAGCAACCTATCAAAAGGCCAATGGGATGTGGTCTACTCCAAATGGTGAACAAACACTAGTATACTTACGTACTTTTCAAATCTCTTTTTTAAAAGACATATGTTGCTTCTCTGAGTAGAAGTATTTCACCCAATTTTTGAAATAGTTAATTAATGCTTCCATAGAGGGATATAAAAATGGTTTATGAGTTTGCCTCTAGTGCTTGCTAAATTAGTTCACATGCCACACCAATTAAGCAATATTTTACGCATGGTGCACTAATAAATTATCCTAGTCTATAAAGGATCGTTATGTACAATTCTACATATTTGTTTGGCCTAGCGCATGATTAGGTTGCTATTATATGTCACTTTGAATAAAAATAACAGTGTTGGTAAAAGCAACTTTGTTGTAGAAAAAATACTTGATATGAGGTGTTAGTCAATCATGTGCTTACCCTTCATTTTATCTTGTAATATACAGGCCGAACTTTACAAAGTTGTAGAGGCAGAGCGACAAAGGATTTCTTCTGCGCCGATACCATTAGTTGAGCACTTTGCACTAGTCCTTAGTAGAAAAGCAAACCATTCACATGGTGTCGGTATTCCTGTAGTCAATCGAGTGGCTGAAGAAAGGTTTAGGCTACATGCGCAACTTCAGGCTGCAGAACAGCGTGTAGCTATTGTCAAACAACGTACTGATGTTGCTAAACAACGTGCAGAAGTTATGGAGATTCAAGTCCAATTATTAGGGGATGAGAATTCACGATTGCATGAAGAGCAACAATCTCAACATGATCAGTTGGATTCTCAGAGAAAAGTAGTAGAGGAACAAGGTGCATAAGTAAAACGTTTAGTAGAACAGAAATTTGATTAGTATATGGCCTTGTATTTGGCACGCATCACCTCTTCTGGTGCTGTTCCATTTTCTCAATCTTCATTGGCTACAACAATCGACCATGTATGATAATGTCTTTCATAATTATTTTTATTCAATGATTTCTCAAATATGTAAATGCATAATAATTTGAAAATTTTCTATATTTAATATTTGCAGGACTGTACAAGTGGAAAAGACTGAAGTTCACAAGTTTGACTCATCCGATTGGTACAAGAGTCATCTTATGCATTTTACCTATACACAGTTGATTTAGTTATAGTTTAAATTTTAATCACTAGGTTTAGTTGTCAGATTCACGAGATAAATGTTACATGTCCAGTTTCTATGTTTGTGGCGAGTCCAATGTTCTTGTATATAAATAATACTTCAATGTTTCATTATTCTCCCATTTTGCCCAATTCCATATATTCAATATTTTTATTCTAGATTGAGTGATTTTGAAATAAAATTGGATGTGCAATTGTTGTGGTTCGTGAGGACGGAATTATCATGTAAAAATAATGACAATAATTTCATCACTATAGAATTGATAAATTATGAAAAATTATTGTCACAATTGTTTTGTGTGGCACATATTTTTATCACAATTACCACAATTCAGCCCAATTCAGCCCAGTAGAACAATGGCTAATAGTGGTATAAATTCTTCCACACATACTTTTGCTCCACACTAATGCATCTCTTATTTTGTAGGGTTGGGGTTATCACAAAAAAATGTCTGCACTGCCACAGATATTTTGAGATTTATGAGAGATGTTGCTACATCTTAATCTTATTTTGCCACAAATAGATGTGCATTTGTGATGATAGTACCACCACTTTTACAAAATATAAGTGTGATAATTTAATTGACACAAATGTAAATGAAATAGTGAGAAAAGACATCACCACAAAAAGCGTTAATAGTGGTAAAACTACTGCCACTAACATGAACTAATTTGTGACTACATAATTCATCACTTTTACAAAATGTAATTGTGATGATTTAATGGTAACAAATGTTAATAAAATGTGGGAATTTCCTCCATCACTACAAGAATCATTAGTGACGAACATGTTATCACTATTTGAAGTTTATTTGTAGCGAGTTAGGTCATCTCTAATGTACCAGTTATTAGTGATAATTTTTTACTATCACTATTGAACATGGTTATTTGCAGGGAACAAAAAATATCACTGTGTTAGTAGTGATTTGAGTATTAGTGACAACCAGTAGCAAACGAGAAAATCGCCACCAGCACTCATTTATGACGAAAAAATAGGTCTTTGTGATAAAACAAAAACCGATTTTCCTTATAGAATTCCTAGAGCTCGTCCTAACTGTTTTCAGTGGTAAAACCCATCAAAATTTGGTAGACGCTACCGAAGTCATGACGTGATGGATTCACATCCGAAGAAAATTTTGATAGATATCGCCGTATCCCTTCAAGCTAAAGAATTAAACACAAATCATTTTCATCTGCTTGGTTAGATTCAAGCATTTGCTCTCCAGCAAGGGTCCCTAAAACAGGGTCTCTATTTTGAATTTAGGACTCTCTATTTTTTGGGGTCCTATTTTGAGTCTGAAGTCAAAGACATCCTCTAAATCTCAAATTTCTATTTTACTTTTTCTCCTATTTTGACATATCCGCTATGTATAATCTTCATTTGACACCACTAAAATTCAATCAAAAATATTTGTAATACATAAAACATAAGCATATTAACATTTACAATTTAAAAACATGATACTTAAAATTTAAATTTAAAATTTTCAAAACATGATAAATAGATAAATAGAAACTCCGAACAATGAATCAAACTACGAAGCGCTGTGAATTGCCCACAAATGCTCAATAAGATCATCTCGAAACCTCTCATGTATTTCTTTATCTTCAATCTCCTGGTGTATCTTTAAGAACTTTCTATTTTAAGGTTTAGGAAATTTGGTTTAGGGCTCCCAGAATTGAAATGAGGAGCAAATTTAGGGCCTCCTAATTTTAGGGGCTGGATTAGAGTTCTTTGACTGTATTTTTACTAAACTCCCTATTTTACTTTAGAAATTTGGTTTAGGAGCTTTGGAGATGCTCTAATAGACATACAAACATAGTTATCTGTTCCGATTACAACCCGATTAGAAACAAAACGCAACCGACCAACTGCTCGTGCCGCCTCTAATCGAAGATAAAAACAAAACAGAACAAAACAAAGCCACGAAACGAAACCAGTGTTCCACGACTCGCCCCGCACCGCACCCGCTGTCCCGTGCTCGCTGCCTCGCTCGTCGCTTCCCCCTTCAATCCCAAATCTAGGGTTGCTTCGCGTTCGCTCGCCCATGGACGACCCGCCCCTCCCGGACGCGCAGCCGGAGCAGCCTGCCGCCGCCGCCGACAAGCCCCCTGCTGCGCTGCTGACGCCGGAGCACGAGGAGGCGGCGGAGATGGTGGAGGGGATGGAGGAGGAGGAGGAGGAGTACGTGAGCGACCCCGACGACGCGCCGCTCCCGGCGATGCGGCGCCGGGAGGCCAGCGACGACGAGGGGTCCGAGGAGGGGAGGCGCCCGCCCAGGGCGCGGATCGGGCCCGACCACGACGACGACGGCCAGGGCGCCCCGGAGGTGTACGAGGACGAGGTGGATGACGAGGAGGACGACGAGGAGTACTACGATGACTTAGAGGAGGAGGAGGACGTCGACGGGGGTTTCGAGGAGGAGTACGACGGCCGGGCGGTGCCGCCCAAGGAGGCCGGCGGCGGCCAGGGGGACGAGGGCGAGAAGGTTGGGGAGGAGGGAGCGGAGCCGGAGGTCGAGGGGGAGGAGAAGGAGAGGAGAAGGAGCAAGAGCCGTTCGCGGTGCCCACGTCCGGCGCCTTCTACATGCACGACGACCGCTTCCAGGAGGAGGGCCGTGGCCGACGTAGGTGTGATTTCCAAGATCTAATTCTAGTTTCTTATTATGTAGTGGAAACGCCTCACAATCTTCAGTTTTACGCTTACGCTTAAGGGAAGAAATGTTCTTGGTGGATGCAGGCCCTGGTAACCCCAAAATTTGCATGAGAGCATTGTGATCGGAAAGGGTAATGTTAGTTTAGTGCTAGAGTTATGTTGGGACAATGCTGCTAATGTTTGATGTTAAGTACTCTATGCATATTTGTAGCTATCGAAGGTGGTTTTGCTGGGACAAACTGTCAAGGCAATTCTGACTCCATTATATGCCTTAAGAGGGTGTCATCAAGGTTGCCTTAGGCATTGCAATATGTAGGACAGAGCTTTCAATAGATTCAGATGGTTAACCATTACTTTTAGTAGAATGGAGTGACTGTGGTGGGCACACAATGTTCGAAACCTTGTAGCTATAAATATCAACTCGTCTTCATGGGGTTCAGCACAAACTTCTTTTAACTCTTTCTGGCAAAATTATGCTGGCATTGTTGATATGGTCATGGTTCACTAAGGTGCTAGGCACTAGTCGGGTGGTGGGGGGTCGACTACCTAGGCGCTGCCTAGGCTCATTAGCAAACAAGGGAGGGAGGAGCAGCGGCACACCTCCATCTCCAAGTTGTCGGCGGTGTGGAGGTGAGGTGGATTTGGCTGGCTGCGAGGTGGATTAGGCGATGGCGAGGGGGATCGTGCAGCTGCCACTTGGTGCCTCTGCCTCAATCGAAGGGTAACCCATATATGCTCACATGACTTTCTTCCTCGGCCTCTACCCTTGCTTGTCTTTCTCGGCCTCCAGAAGCCCAGGCAGCCACCCTTGCTTGTTTTGTCCCCTCTTGGTGCCTCTGCCTCTAGAGGCGTCACCTTGGTGGCCGCCCAACGCCACAACGCCCACACAAGCCAGCCACGCCAAGCTCTGCCCAGGCTGCCTTTGACTGATCGGGACCGCCTAGGCGGCTTCCCCGCCTAGCTCGCAGACTTTGGTGAAATCGTGGTGGGAGGCCGTCGCCGAGATCCTGCATGCCGCCTAGGTGGTCTAGGCAGCCGCCTAGGGGAATACTGGATATGATATGTGGGAAGAGCGAGCTGTGAGCGAACCTTTTGTTCATCTGCTAATGGCTTTCAGTGCAACTTGCAACTGAACATGGTCAACCTTCTTCTGCCACTGTATGCTTTTAGTTTCCTGAGTCAATATGGTGTTGTATTTTCCCCTACAAACTGATCCTTTGGTTGGTAAAAGTCCAGTGACTAGTGGCTATAATAAATCTGGCTAATGTTTGCTTTTGTCATAGTTTTGACTGGTTTTTGGTTTTTTTGTTTAGTCATTTACTTTGTTTCCAGTCTGTCATCATGGCTTTTTTGTTTAGTCATTTACTTTGTTTCCAGTCTGTCATCATGATAGCATTTGAAATATCGAGTAACAGTGGCTTATCCTACAATTGTGCTGATCTTTTCTTTCTGTTTTAACCTAGGCGAATGTTTGGTGGGAGGAAGTTATGGGATGCAAAGGATGATCAAGCTTGGGTGCATGACAGATTTGAGGAGATGAATTTGCAAGAGGAGCGCTATGAAGTAATCACTCATTACCTTTAATGTGCAAAAAAAAAAAGGGTTTTTTTTTTCCTGTTAAGCCAATATTGAGGTGAAATCTCTATATTTCAGGATAAGCGAATGTCAAGAGGTCGTTTTAGAGGTCGTGGCGGTGGAGGTAGAACCCGAGGCACTACTCGTGGGTTTTCGAGAGGTGGGAAGCACCATGGTTACCACGAAGATGGCAGCAACCAAAACCGGCCCCAAAAGGTTGTAAGAGGTAGAGGACCTCGGCGATATGAAGCTGTTGCAAAATACAACCGAGAGGTTGGATTCCAACGTAAACAGTAAGTGATAATTATCTTTGGACAATTGAACGTAAATAAGCCTGTTCAGTATTGCAGCTTTGCTTGTGATGTTTTTTTCTCACATAATTGTCTTATTACTTGCTCAGACCAGCAAGATCTCGACAACCTTCTGCAAATGCTGCAGCCGTCAGGGAGCCTGGCCAAATTTCAAATGCACAGTCAGAAGCAGGCCTTCCTAAAAAGAATGTTGTCAGTTCAAGCTTAAATTCTGCATCACCACCGTTTTATCCCTCTGGCGCATCCAACCAAGATTTCTCTGTGGCAGCTCAAAGAATGGACATACAATCAAGTGGTTCCAGTAAGGTTCATCCATATTCCATGAAAATGGATGGTAACTTGAAGCTACAATCTGGTCATGTAGTTAGAGGGAGAACAACCATGGATTATGGTGGACGGGAAAGGTTTCATGCTGAGGGCCTTGTTAGACCATCTTCTGCAAGGGCTGCAGGAACATCATTGGGTTCATCAGGATTTACAGCACCATCAGTTAATGCTGGGCAATCCCCTATTGTCAGGGCTCAAGGGGGAAATTCAAGCATCGGAATTCCTTCGAATAATCAGCTCACTCCATCACTTCACCAAACATCTAGGATTTCCAGACAACAGCAAAATCACACCTCAGTCATGCACCAGAAGTCAGGCCAAGTACCTAATCAACCTGCAATGAGAATACCAACCCAGCAGTTAAGCCATCGGACTGGCAATTCATCACCAACTGCTCAGCATCTATCTGTTAGATCAACTGAAAGTGGTGAGAATGGTTCATATCCTAGTTCAAATAAATCCAAGACTCTATCATCTGGGGCAGGAAAAACCAACAACCAGGAAACTGGAAGGGGCTCCTTTATGTATGGTGGAGCCCAGGTTCTTGGGGCTGCTGGAGCTTTTGGTCTTTCCCAGGGTGAGCAAAATTTTCCTGGAACTCCAGCTCTCCTGCCAGGTTTGCTCAATTTGCCTAGTTTTCTTGTAATAATTTGATTTTTGTTATCTTCCTAATGAAATCACTTTTAACTCATAGCATTTCCTGTTTATTGCAGTGATGCAATTTGGTGGGCAGCATCCTAGTGGGCCTGGAGTTCCTACTGTTGGTATGGCCCTCCCTGGCTATGTGGCTCAACAGCAGCTGGGAATGGGAAATGACGAAATGGCATGGTATACTTCACAATGTCTTGCTAGATTTGCAATTCTGTTCGTTTGATTTTCATTTCTGTCTACGAAATAATGTTTTGTGGTGTTACATGCTGTAGCCCTGCAAGGTTCATAAGACAACAAATAGGTTAAACTCAGCTGTATTGGCACTTGAATCCTTGTGAATGCATGTTCTTGTTTCTCACTACTGGCTACATTTGCTTAAAATGTATTTTTTATATCATTAAACTATAACAGAGTGAGTTGATAACTTTCACTTTATTGTACTTGAAAGATAATATGAAGGGGATATTTAAATACTAAATAGCTTAAATTGCTTCGCAATATTTGTTCATCACACTCACTATCTTGTAGTTTCTTTTTTGTATTGTTGAAGGTCTTAGTTGGACTTTTCATGTATTTTTATAGTTCTTTTGATTTGCTGCCCTCCTTGAGTCACATGAATTCATCGACGCTGTCTTAATTAGATTACTGACAGATGCCCTTATATTTTCTGCATGATATTTTGGTCTCTTAACTTACAACACTTTCAAAAATGCTGGTAATAGGTTGCCAGTATTGGCTGGTGCAGCTGGTGCTTTTGGAGGATCATATCCACCTTATTTCGCTCTTGATCCGAGCTTTTACTCTAGGTCTTCAGGACAGACGTCATCATCAGTTCCATCCAGGTAATACTAGTATTGATTAAGTAAGACACAATTTGCTTTTTGAATCGGGCACATCTAGAATAGGCTGGCCTCACTTCTGGTAAGCTGTGTAATTATAAACAGCTATTAGCAATTGCTTGTAGATGGGAACCATTTGCATTGCTCACAAGTTTTCTCTACCCTTATTCCTGTCTGACTATTTGGCAATGTATTTGTTGCATCATCCATGAAGTTTCTTTTAAGAATAAGGGCATTAAGATATATTTATTTATCATTACAGGGAACCAAGTACTAACAAAGGGACTAAATCTCCTCCTCGAAATGGTAAGTCGTGCTGCATCCCTATTATGCAATACTACCGATCATGAACTATTAGCTCGTGCAACAACTTGTTTGTTTTGCTTTCATGAATAATTTATCTATAACTTGCACTGCAGATATTGTTAATGAAGAGCTTGATCAGCGCCAGAACAAGCCTAGGAGGCAAGATTCTCATGACATTTTGACACTCAAAATTATTTTGGTGTTTTACTGTTTTTTGTACAGCAATTGTTAGCTTACGTACACTTGTACTGCAGATACTCGGAGATGAACTTCAGTCAGTGAAGCACCATGTAAGTTGTATTGCATCCAAATAAGCTGCTTATGGTAAGTGACATATTGTTTCTAATATTGCTTATTTCTTTTCTGTTCTGTAAACTCACTTGTGGTATATGCTTACGCAGGCCCTATTTTAGGCCCTTTGTGATCTCCGGTTTTGATCTGGAGCACTTCGGGTGGTTTCTTGTCCTAAATTATGTTAGGTAACGTCCTATTTTGACATTTTTGAATCCCTTACTAATTGTACATGGTACATAAATTTGAGTGAACATCATACATGACCTATGTATTCCACACTTCGTAATTTTAAGTGCAGCATCATTACATGCCTCATCGTATGAATAGTTTTGTTATTTTTTCTTTCCAATCACCGTTATTTCTTTCTCAAATGAATTACTTACACGTTGATCATCAATTTCTAGATTTTTTTTGGGCAAAAAGACATGCTTAGTTGCCAGTCGTGATACCTCATTGATCTATTGGTGGTTGTTTTGATTTGATTGGAAATTTGGAATGTATCAGGTAGCTATCATGCTCCGTTTTTTTACGAATAACACGTTCCAGTCTGATTTAGATGTCATTTAGCTCACATAGAAGTACAGGACATGGAAAGAATTATTACCTCAAAATTTTTAGGGTTAATTCCCTATTGCACCACTAGAGATTTCCAAAATCCCTGATTGTGTCACTGACGTGGAGGTTTGGGCCCGTATGTCAGTGAATGAGTGGCATATAAGGGATGATGCAAATTTTCGATGGCAAATAAGGAATTGCCCATTTATTTTATGTTTGCCGCCCCAACTACTTATTGAGAAAATTCCTTATTTGCAACGTGGAGGTTTGGGCCCATATGTCAGTGAATGAGTGGGATATAAGGGATGGTGCAAATTTTCGATGGCAAATAAGGAGTTTCCCATTTATTTTATGTTTGCCACTCAACTACTTATTGAGAAAATTCCTTGTTTGCCACTGAAAGTTGGCCGAATTCCTAAAATACCATTGTGGCAAGTATTTGCAAGCACAAATGACTTTGCTAAAAGGACATGTAAATTAGACAGGAGGCAGTACTATTCTCCAGAACCATTCTTATATATACTTTTGATTGGCAGTTGGATACCTTGGGCGTGCTTTCTGCCTTCACTTGATCACTATTGTGCACCAGCCAGGTCTTATAAATGCCTGTTCGCAGTGGAGTTATCTGACTGGGGTCACTTCACAGCAGAGCAGGGGTGGCATTTGTTACTTGAATTGTGGTAAGCCTTTTTTTAAGGGTAACACTCTCAGAAAATGTGCTTCCAGCTTTGATGTTACGTGATTTCAGTTTTGATAAAATGTGATTGACAGCATCATAAATGTTATGTTTTGCTTGGTTGTGATGTGCCTAGAAATGTCAAATTCGTTGGTTGCGTCTGAAGATGTGGGCGGTTCTTGAAGATAGCTTGGAATAATGATATGCATTGGTTGATATAGTTTGGGTTTTTTTAGTACATCTTGTTAGTGACTGCAGTTTGTGTCAGTCTGATGTACCTATAGTGGTATTGGTAAGAACAAGTGGCTCTATTGCTGCAGCTTGTATCTTTTGGAACATGTGGAAATGAGGGTGTGATTTGTGACAATTTCCTGCTTGAGTGTGTCCAGTTTGTTTTTATTTTTGTGGCATTACTTTTTAACTGTCTGTCTGTTTATCCATTGAGCTATTGGTTTCTGGGGTACAATTTAAGTTGTGAAGACGCTCAAAAGCCGAAACAGGTACCCAGAAAACGGTAATTGTGCTTCTGATATATCTGGGATCACAAAACTGGCTCGAAGTACTGGACTCGGATCAAAATGTTATTAAGGAAAAACTGAGGAATGTTACTCGCTTCTTTTTCTGTCAGTGCCTATTGCCAGAAACCAGACTGTCTGTTTGAATCGTTGCAAGAACAGGATAGCTGTTCGTGCATCTCTTTGGTTCTTCTATGCTCAGAATAGTCACCATGGTGTGCTTTGAATTCTGAGGAGGCCCTTTGCTTTTGCGGAGTCATTGCTGCGAAATTGTCTTTTACAGAATTGACACCCCTTCTCTGATAAATGGCTCGCCTCATTCTGTTAGTCACCTTTTATCAGGGATTTAAATAGCCTGTTAAAGCTCTGCGATAGCTTTTTCGAGTGTAAAACGCTACGCGGTTGAATTAAACTAGGTTGAGTCACGCGTGATGTCGTATCGTGAGGAAAAATTTTGGCACGAGTTTTTTGCAAATTGAAATTGTGAAACCACGGTCTCTTTTTTCAAAATAACCGGTGGAGAGATCTATTTACGATTCAAATTTTTTTTATATCTTCCGTGTCGAAAGAACTGGTGTTTTTTTTGCAAAATAATCGGTATTATAAACCTTCGACGAATCTGTATTTTTTTTTAGAAAACCCTGCCCTTGACGAATCTGCGTTTTTTTAGAAAACTACGTGGAGGGAGATAAACGTAATTTCAATTTTTTTAGGTCTATTCTACTAAAAAATCGACGAAATGATCTAAACGCGATTTTCAATTTGGCTATAAACCTACGACGAATATGTGTTTTTTAGAAAACCGTGCCCCCGAAGAATTTGCGTTTTTTTAGAAAACCGCGTGGAGGATATAATCATATAAACGTATTTTTTTTAGGGTCTATTTCACAAAAAAAAATCAACGAAAAAACCTAAACACGATTTCTAATTCAGCTATAAATCTTTGATAAATATATGTTTTTCTAGAAAACCACGTGGAGGGATCTAAACGTAATTTCGATATTTTTGGTCTATTTTACTAAAAAAACTGCCGTAAGACATAAACACGATTTTCAATTTTTCGAAGAGCCTTTCCACGAGCACAACACGTGACTCACCTCACAGCCGGTATTCCTTGGCGCTATTATATAGGTAATATTCTAAGAACAAAGTTACAACTGCTATAGTCATTATAATTGAACGTTATTTATGCTATTTTTGTAGCTGTGATTGTTCTCTATGCTACATGTGTTAATTCTCTTTATATTTGTTCATAATCTTTGTCTTTTACCATATTTGTTATACTTTAATTGAATTAATTTGGCTCCTAGAAATAATAAATATTAGTTAAAATCTAAATCCATCTCCTAAATTTAAATATTTATATAGATTATTTTCCATTACACATGTACGGCTAATATATAACAATCATAATATATACTCCAAGTTTACATGTAGTTCATTATATATATAAATTACCGATATCACACACTTGAAATAGTAAAAAATATGTATATTATAGTAAACCACCAGTTATGTGCTCCGTGCATTACAATGAAAACTTAATTTGTGACAAAAAAATGTATTTACAAAGAATACTAACTTCGTCTGAATGATACTGTTCACTTCGAATGTGCAATGGTTGAATGTTTAAATCAATTCATAAAAACGTACAATTCCAAATACTTGTTTACAAACTCGAATTTAAAATTATCTTTAATTTTACAATCTTAAATAATAACATCATAGCACTTGGAATTGTAAATTTGTAATGCCATAATTTGAGATCGATCAATCGAGAGAGGTATTACCTGTTGTCCTATAGGCGTAAAGATATTGAAGAAGTAGGCATCATCTATCCAATACTAGAGATCTCCGATCCATAGGGACTTGATCTCCTCGCTTACAGGCACGGGCTCACCCACCACCTGCGCCCCGTGCTACGACGGCGATGGTGCGTGCTACTGCGGCGAAGGCGCGTACTGGTGAGGAGGTGAAGACGTGTACAGCTGCAGTGGCAAGGCCGTGTATTGTGAAGGAAACTGCTGTTGCGGCTGGCCCTACATCGCCGACGGAGAAGCATGGGGGGACCGGCTAGTAGTACTACGACGGCTCCTGGTAGTACTTGTAGCGTTGGGGCGTATTGTCCGTTCATTGGCAGTTGCATCGCGTTTCATCTCCGGTGAGGTGGTTGCCGCCGCGAAACTCTATACCTAGGAGAAAGGAGATGAGAAAGGGTTTGGGATTTCAACAACTTGATACATAGAGACGGAGAGAAAGCGGCGACAAAAAGAGTAGAACGGGTTAAATCCTCTTCCATCTCAGTCGTGCATGTTAGATTCAATAGATCATGTATTTTGAAGAAGAACGGACGACCGCTACCAACTTCTAATTAGAAGTAATAGAGATGACTTGTAGCATAGTTTCTGCGATAGCCTGTTGTAGTTGCAATAGCTTTTTCATCTCTCACCTTGATAAACCGTGATATAAATCCTTGCCTTTTATAACCAATTGCTATCTTTTCTGACACGGCAGGCAAAGTACGTATGCATACCTGTTTACAAATACGTCTTGTGCTGTCACTCCTATAGGTCACCCAACACCCACCGAGACGACAAGATTTCCTCAGACAAGCAGGTAGAGAGGCTTGTCTATTCGTTTTAACTAGCAAGTGGTTGAACGGATGGATCTACCATTGAGCTTCTGGGAACTTCTGTATTCCTTGGTGGTTGATCTCATTGGATTCAGGCATCTTCTCTTATCCCTCTAGAACATTGTCTTGTCTTTCAGCTGTAGTTCTGAAAAAGCAATACAATAATAATATTGGAGAAGGATTGTCATTGGCTGCCTGATGCATGTAGATTAGCAGATCACACACATGCCTCCTGCACCGCTGCTACCGTCTCTATATAAGTAACTTTTAATTGATCTGATCAACTGCTTGGTGTTGTGTTTATGCCTGGGAGATCCACACCACATGGGTGCAAGAGGTTTCAAGAAAGCTTTGCGTTGGTTTCCGCGTTCTGCTGCAGGTTCCCGGGAGGAAGAAGACGATGGCAGCAACGAGAGGAACGGATTGCTGAGGAGCCATTTGGATCAGATTGTGCCGATTACTGATCTTGATGAGCAACCCAGGGCGTCAGCTGTGCATGTGGAACCAAAGGTGATGATCTATACATGCGATTTCTGAAGCATTTTCAATCTGGTCTTACGTCTCACTCTCTCTTGACTTCTGGCACGTCAATTGTTTTCTTGTAATGGCAGACTGTGGCCCTGAAAGTGTCCATGCACTGCCATGGCTGTGCAAGGAAGGTTGAGAAGCAGATTTCAAAGCTGGAAGGTAGGCCAATCCGATGGCGCAGCTCATCTTACTACATCGTCGCAATCGCAAGCAATTGAACACTGTTTATCTCCTATATCTTCCGGTGACAATTCTGAATTCTCTCTCCTGGATGAACTTGTGCAGGAGTCGTGTCCTTCAAAGTGGAGCTGGAGAGCAAGAAGGTGACTGTGGTGGGGAATGTTACCCCCACGGAAGTCTTGGAGAGCATCTCCAAGGTGATGAAGTATGCGCAGATTTTGGCTGTTCCCTAGTAATCCAGTTTTGCGCGCGACTTGTGAGTGTGCACTGCGTATTATCACAGGATAATATATACTGTTCCATAGCAGAAAAATGCCGTATACGTACTAAGTTGTAAGGGTAACATCTCCAGTCTGAATCTGAAGTAGACAGAGATTCTCCTTTGGACCAAACTATGTCATAGGAAGCAACGTTTTTTTTCCCTTCTTTCGCGAAAATGTACATGGATATATAGGGGAAATGCAGGAGTAAGAACGGAACGCAGATGCAAAACAGAGGCGCGAAAACCACACGGAAAAACAGGGGCGGATCTACAAGGTCGGGGTCAAGCGATACGGACGCTTTTTAGTTCAGCAAATATGGTTCATTTAGTATCTAAGCATATAATTATCTTATTATAAGTTATAAGTTGGTGTTATGAGTTTATAATAACCTCAGTGACCCTGATGATCTTTTCTCCTAGATCCACCCCTAGGGAAAATAGATGTCTGATACCCAAACGAAGACCTCTTTAAGATATCGCCGCGTCATTTGATCTTCCGGTTTCTTAGATTACTATTAAGTGCCTATACGTTACAATGGAAATACAGTTTGAACTTGATAATAAAATCATTTCACATATTTACAAAAATAATCACTTTTGAATTGCTACCGATAAGGAAAAGTGAGGAATGGTCTGGCTAGAGAAGCGGATGTGAGTGGAAAGTGTGAGATACAATTGTTTTTTTTATTCACGAGAAGTGAGGTGAGAGTATCGCAACCCAAGATAGCTGCTTCTTTTAGAGAGGATAAGATGGACGATAGATAACCATCGCTGACTGGTATTTACATTTTAGTAAATATTAAACTGTTCAGGCGAAATCAATTCAAATCGTCATTTGAACGGGCTATTCTCCGATTCTCGTTCCGATCTGCATGTGGACTGGGCATCGCTGAACAAAGATATGGTTCGCCTTATCGCGGGGCGCGTGCTGGCATGCGACGTGGAGGACTACCTCCGCTTCTGGCCCGTCGTCGATGGCCTCTGCATCGGGACAAGACATGACCGTCCGCCTCGTCCATCCCTTCACCGGTGATATCGTCGACCTCCCGTCGCTTGCAACACTCCGGCCACAGGTGGCGGCGCTTTTCACCGGAGCGCAGGTTGTTTGTGCTAAAGTACAATTGAATTGCTCATATTTCCTCATCAACTTAACTTTTAGAGTAAACTGGCTAACACATGTAACTCAATAAGTTATCAGAGCCAAGAGATCTTGAGTTTAAGACAATAAGAGAGAGTATTGAACTATAAATAGACTGCTCACATCTCCTCGTCAAGTTAAACTTATATGTGAAAATTTTGACCGCTAGATCCTCACAGCCGTTTCATACCATCCATTGGATTTAAACGCCGGAACGCGATCATTCGATCCCATCCGAACGAACGTTCACACACCAAATAACTCCCGCGCGGCCGGACGCAGCTTGAATTTTCAATCCTCAACTGACGCCTACCAAGTTCCTATCTCTTCCTCAATCTGAACAACGCCCTTCCTTTTCATTCAACCGCTATGCTTTCTCAGCGAGTTCTTTTCTACGGTACTCTAAATCCAATATGGAAACGGTTGTCCAGCTTTGTCAAGAGCCAGCTTTACTTTGGTCGGGACGGGAACAAGGCAAAGCGGCGGTACGGTGATGTGATGCGCCAGCCGAGGATCCTGGGTACTACGTAGCTAAGCACGTACGTACTGGATCGAGTGCATCCGTCAGATGGTCAGATTCCGAAGCATGTACAATGTAGGCTTTTGGAAGGTTAATTCGCAGATGACATCTTAATGGACTCCATGATGTTCGCGATGACATTGTATCTATTAGATTAGTGTTGCCACCAGGGTTTTACCAAAGAGCTAGGAGATACGAAAAGAAATGTGATCTGCACCAAAGATGAAAGGTACATATACCAATAGTTCCATGACAATATTAGAGGCAAATAGCCCAATATCCACTCTCTCTGGTCTCTCTCTCTCTCTCTCTCTCTCTCTCTAGTAACACAACATATTAAAACTATCAGTGTGCACTGAAGATGTTAGCGTGTTAGTACCGAATCAAGAAGTTTGTGCTGCATATGTCCCCCCATCCAAATATATATAAGAATTATGAGGAGATTCACAGCAACCACTACTACAGAAAGATATATATTAAACGTCTCATCACAGATGGTTTAGAAAAATCGTCTGTGATGAGGAACATCACGATGGTTCTATAGTGCAACTATCAGTGACTTCATCATAGACGGTACTCTTCATAAACCGTTAGTGATATACAACAATATCACAGATAGTTTTAGTACCAAACTGTCAATGATTGTATCATAGACGGTTTTAAACTAAAACCGTCTGTGATATCCCAGACGGTTTTAATACCAAACTATCCGTGATATATCATTGATGGTTTGGTACTAAAATTGTTTGGGATTCTATATAAATTACTGATGGTTTATGAATAAAACCGTCTATGATATCTCCCAACGATATATAATACAGAGACCTGAGCCATTTAGTGCTTTTTAGGGTTTCGGGATCTATCTTTCATGTGGCTGCGGCTATGAGGCGATATTGTGAAAGAAGTCAATTGATTTTCAAGGGTGATTGTAGATCCATGTGTTTTTGGTGATCTAAGGTTAGTAATGGGTTCTAATTGTATTATATTCAAGATCTAGATTGGTAAGAAGAATTTAAAGATTGTTTAGAACTAGCTTGTATATCCATATGTTCTTTTGATCTAAGATTAGTAATATGTATTCTAATTGCATCATATTCAAGGTCTAACTAGTTTGGTAAGGAGAGAATTTGAAGATTATTTAGATCTAGCTTGTAGATCTATGTGTTCTTGGTAATCTAAGGATATTAATGGGTTCTAATTGCATTATATTCAAGATCTAGCTTGGTAAGGAGAGAATTTGAAAATTGTTTAGATCTAGCTTGTAGATCTATGTGTTCTTGGTGATCTAAGGTTAGTAATGGGTTCTAATTGTATAATATTCAAGATCTAGCTTGGTAAGGAGAGAATTTCAAGATTGTTTTCCATGTGTTTTTGGTGATCTAATGTTAGTAATTGGTTTTAACTGCATTATTATATTTAAGATTTAGGTAGCTAGTTTGGTGAAGAGAGAATTTGAAGACTATGTTTAGATCTAGCTTGTAGATCCATTTGTTTGGTATTCTAAGGTAGTAATTGGATATATAATTGCATCATATTCAAGAATTAGCTAGCAGTGCATAATTTAAGAATGTGTGCATGTTCACACCTAGTGTACTTCAATATTTAACACTAAATGTTATATGCGTAGCGTAGATGGGCCGAAAATGGATGTATGCTGAGAACCGGGCAAGTACTGAGTACATTAATGGTGTCTCCGCTTTTAGAAGAGCTGCAGAGTAGGATATATTTAATAAGGGGGTGTAGTTTATGTCGTGTTTGTGCATTGACTACGAGAATCTGAAAATGTTTCAAAAATATACTAAAATCGAAGCACACTTGATTCTGAGGGGTTTCAAAAGGGGTATATATGTTGGACCAGTTACGGTGAAGAATAGGATATACAAGAAGTAGGTAGTATTAACATCATCATTGAAGTTAATGATATACCGGATGATCATATCGATTGTGTTTCTGATAAGGATGGGTTGCAGGACGATAATCTGAATTAGATGCTGCACGACGCAGAAGGGAACCATGATGACAGAGAATATGATAAATTTCAGGGCTTGATGGAGGACTCGTAGAAACCTTCGTTCCCAAGCTACAAATCGAAATACACAAGGTTATCATCCGTGCTTGAACTGTTGAAATTAAAGGCAAGCAACAGTTGATCCGACAAGAGTTTCACAACACTATTATGTCTATTGGCGGACACGCTTCTAAAGGGAAATGAGTTGTCGATAACCACCTATAAAGATAAGAAGGTTCTTTGTCCCTTAGGAATAGATGTAGAAAGAATATATGTATGTCCAAACGACTGTATTCTGTATCACAAAGAGTATACAAATTTGCATGTCTGTCCTATGTGCAACACATCCTGTACAAGCGTAAGAGTCATTCAGATGATGACAGCGAGAGCATTGAGATGAAGAAAGGACTTCCTGCTATGGTGGCATGGTATCTGCCTGCAATTCCTCATTTGAAGTGTTTGTTTGCGAACCCAAATAAAGCAAAATTGTTGCATTAGTATTCGGAGGAGTGTAAGAACGATGGAATGCTAAGGCACCCTGCTGATTCCATCCAGTAGAGAAATATCGATAGGAGGTTTAAAGAATTTACTGCGGATCCAAAGAATATAAGATTTAGATTGAGTACAGATGGAATGAATCCTTTCAGTAACATGAGCAGTTGGCACAGCACTTGGCCCGTGAATCTCTGTTTATACAATCTTCCTCCTTGGTTGTTTATGAAGCGGAAGTACATTTTATTGTCTGTACTAATTCAAGGATCGAAACAACCTAGCAACAATATTGATGTGTACCTAGCACTATTGGTGAAAGATCTGAAAACACTATGGGTTTCCAAGGTATTAGTATGGGATGCATACAAACGAAAGAACTTCACTTTGCACTGCCTGTCGTTTTACACCATAAATATTTATACTGCCCTTGCTAACCTATCAGGCCAGAGTACAAAATAAACCAAAACCTGCACTCACTGAATAGATGATACCGAGAGTGTATGGCTGAATCACTCGCACAAACCGTATGTATGTGTCACTGTAGATTTATTCGGAGGAATCACCCATACCGCAAGATGAAGAAACAATTCGATGGAATGAATGAAGATGGTTCAGCTCTAAGCCTTTAAGTAGGATAGATGTTTATGATATGGTTAAGAATTTAGATGTTGCATTTGAAAAGGGACGTAAATTGAGGTCCCATGGAAGAGCATGTGGAAGAAGAGATCAATATTTTGGTACCTACCTTATTGGAAGCACCTAGAAGTTCGATACTGCATCGATGTCATGCACGTAGAGAAGAATGTCTGCGATAGCTTGATTGGTCTCTTACTGAATATTAAGGGCAAAACAAAAGACAGTATCAATGCACGACTTAACTTGGTCAATATGGGTATAAGACCTGAGTTAGCATTGAAAGAGACCGATAAAGGACTAACGTACTGTGAACCTGCTTGTTACAATTTATCTAAGGCCGAAAGAATTGAACTGTGCCAGTGCTTGCATGGTATGAAAGTTTTGTCCGGTTACTCTTCCAACACGAAGAGACTTGTTTCGATGCAAGATTTGAAATTAACTGGCATGAAGTATGCTGATGACACAAATGCTTCCTGTGGCAATTAGAAGTATTTTGTTGGTCAAGATTCAGGAGACAATCACAAGGCTATGTTATTTCTTTAATATAGTTGCTTAGAAGGTCATCGATCCTGAAGCACTAAATGCTCTGCAGGCTGAGGTGGTGATGACTCTATGTAATTTTGAGATGTATTTTTCTCTGTTATTGAAGGATCGATAAAGTCGCCTAGAGGGGGGGTGAATAGGCGTTTATAAAAATAAAACCTAATTTGCAGCGGAAACACCGGACTATCCGACTTGGATATCGGACTATCCGATCTATATATCGGACTATCCGATATGAGCAGTCGGACTATCCGATCAGAGCGCAAGAAAACCCTAAAAAGTAGATCTGAGCAATTTGGAGGGCTAGAAAGCTATCAAATGAAGTTTTAGAGTTAAGACAACTTCTAGAGTATTAGATCACACCAATATCTACTGCAAGAAGCTATCAAATACTTGAATCCCCAAAAGATGAGGCTAAGCGAAAGGGAGACAAGTAGACAACTCACAAACCAAAGGGATGCAGTGATTTTTCCCGAAGTTCGGATCTTTGAGGAGATCCTACGTCTCCGTTGAGGAGGCACAAAGCCCGGGTCCCTCTTGACCACTTTCCTCCCGGTGTTGCACCAAGCACTCGCTGGTTTCACTTCTTGATTCCTTCCCTTGCGGAGGTGGAATCGAACCTTTACAAACTCCGGCGGCTTCCCACACGTAGATCGGGAGCTCACCGGTGACTCCTAGCCGTCTAGGAGACTTCAATCTCCAAGAGTAATAAATGGAGTGTAGACCCGCTCTTGAAAATCACCCTAGTGCTCAAAAGAACTTTCACGGTTTGCAACAAAGCACTAGAGACCCACTTGCTCAAATCTCTCAACAAATATCACAAAGATGAACACAAGAGAGAGCAAGAGAATAGCAAGAGTGAAATAAATGCTCAACACACTGGTTAGGTGGGAGTAAATGAGGGAGAGAGTGGGGCATTTATAGCCAAGACACAAAATATAGCCGTTCTGCCCTGTGTCAGACCCCACATCGGACTATCCGATGTCAGACATCGGATTATCCGATCAGAAGAAATCTCCAGATCAACTCCACTCGAAAGTTCAAATTATTTGAGAGAAAACACACATCGGACTATCCGATGACAGACATCGGATGTTCCGATGATTCCAGAGAGTTTCCAACAATCTCAGCAGCCTTAAAAAATTTCTAAGTGTATATCGGACTGTCCGATATGGGACATCGGACATTCCGATAATTCCCGAGAGTTTCAGAGAAAAATTTCCAGACAACATCGGATGTTCCGATATAAACTATCGGACAGTCTGATGTTTCCCGAGAGATCCAAAGACAGCAACTACACTCACACCGGAAAATCCGATACTATCGGACTATCCGATATACACATCGGATATTCCGATATTATCAGCACAAAATGAAAACGAAGTGAGTGTCGTGCTTGGAGACTACCAAAACTCATTTTGTAAAACATGTTCATTCTGAGCACAGAGGTCATTTCTAAAGCATCTACAACCCATCCCTCTTAATAGTACGGCAAACCTATCGACTCAACAAAATGAAAAATCTACGCTAAGTCGACGCCGTTCTTCTTTTCACTTTTAAGGGTCGTCATTGTCCGTAGATGTATTCCTTTTGGGATTAACACCTGCTTATACACTCATTTAAGCCATTAGTCCTTTAATCGTTTGTCATTAATCATCCAAAACACAATTAGGGGCCTAGATGCACTTTTAATCTCCCCCTTTTTGGTGATTGATGACAACACGATTAAAACTTGATAGAAATAAGTGAATAAAGAGTTTGTGAATGACCAAGATATGTGGAGCTCCCCCTAAGTGTATGCATTAGAGGTAAAATACATAAAGAGGAGCTCCCCCTATATCTCGGCATTCGGGTAGGTGACAACAATAATATTATGAAAAGCATTCATAAATTATCAGAATGGAGGTATAATATATCAAAGCAAACGTTGAGCATGACATAATGTATCAGAGCATAATGCATCAGAGCTAGAGTATACAAAGTCTAACCGATAACAATTAACACCAATAACCAAAAACCAAGTTCAAAACAACCAACACAGCAACAATGTTCACATGCCATAACAGAGAAGATATCTTTTCTCTCCCCCTTTGGCATCAAGGCACCAAAAAGGGAAAGAAGAACAGGGAAAAAGAATCAATCTTCGGACTCATCATCAGAGGCAGCGTATTCATCAGATGAGGAAGGATCAGCAGCCGCCGGAGAGTCGAAGGGATCCGCCAAGGAGTCATCGCTGCCACTGGAGCAAGGAAGGTTGAGATGCTTCTGGATAGACTTGAGCCTCTTCGCGTTCTTCTTCGCCATCTTGACAAGATACTGCAGGACTCTGTCGGTGGAGGAAGAAGACTGCGAAGGCACAGTAGGAGCAGCTGAGCCAGAACGAGTGGAAACTGAAGGAGCTGAAGCAGGAGGAGGAGCTTGAGGCTGATCTGCAGCCCTAGGTGCTTTGCATCGCACTCAAACTTCAATTTGGTGACACCCTCAATCACCCTCATAATATATGGAGCAAATCCACAGCTACGCTTGGGATCAAGGGAGTTAGCATGAATTTGTAACATCCCAATTTTTGAGTTTTTAATTAATTAATATCATTTTAATGCAATTTGTGATTTTTGTGAATTTTCTGGATTTAATTGGATTTTCTGAGATTTATTGGAATTATGTTAATTTAAAGAATATTGCCTTTTGTTAAAGAATTATTTATAAATAGATAATTTTAAAATAAAGTTCGGTCGGAAATATTTTATTTAATCCATAAGGTCTCAAAGTATTTTTGAGAATTTTCGTGGAATTTTCCTGGTGTTTAAAGGGGCTCAAGTAAATCAAATATATTTGGAGTATTTATTTAAAAAAAAGAAAATTGGAAAAATCTTTGTGAGTAGCGATGGGCTTAGCCCAGTTACCATGCACGATCGGTACTGGAACGAAGCAACCCGTCGGCCTTTTCTAGAAGCAGCGACGTGGCCGTCGGTTTTGCTGTGGAAGCTCCTACGTGGCCAGGATCGATCGAGATTCACCGAAGACCAGGCGTGCGAAGGAAATTTTCCAGCGTGACCGATTCAAACTCTGGCAAGCGGCGCTGAATTCGGTAAGGAATACTGAGTCCGGCTCGGTCGGGGTAGGACGTGCGCTGGCACCGAAGCAATCCAGGACTCGGAGCCGTTCGGGCGGGAGAAGGACAGCCGGCCCTATTTAAGCAGCGCGTGGCACCACCGAAGGGAGGGAGCAACCAGAAAAGAAATCGCCAGGGGAAGCGAGCAGCAGAGAAAAATCGTGGACCAAGGTGTCGCCGAGGAGTCGTGCGGGAGATTCGCGAGGAACAGCAGGCGTCGTCAGGAGATCTCCGAGCGCGCACTACCGGGTTGCCGTTGAGAAGCCTTGGGCACCGTGTCGCCTTGTCGAGAAGCATCCCGTGCGCCGTAGTTCTGCCGGAGCATCGCCAGGTAAGGAGATCGCCGTTGGGATCGTCGTCTTCTTCGAGTCCGGCGAGTTTCGCACGCAGTCCAGCCATCGCCGATCGGAAGCTTCGTCAGTCGTCGGATCTTAATCAAGCGCACGGAATTCGTCCACGTCGCGTCGGAATCAGTAAGCGTCTCATATTAAATATCAATCGTTAGATCTAGATCGGACGGTTAATATTAGGCCACGTAGTAGATTTACCCGTAACCGTTAGATTGAGTTCATCAGTCTAGATTTCGCCGCGTTTCGTCCGTACAAGCCGGGGCAGGAAAATTCGGATTTTATTTATAAAAATAATTCGGAAAGATTTAGAATTTCTAATTCCAGAATGTAGTTTATTTTCAAAACTTCTAAATGTTATAAACTTTTGCGTATGAACTCCGATTTGGGTGATTCAAGTTTTCAAAAAAATTGTAAAATTGGGATCTTTCCAATGGTGATCTTTATTTGAATTTTCGAGTTTATTTGCTATTTGGTTTTGGTGTTTATTTGCTATTTCTCTCGATTCGCGTAGACGTTCAATTATGCGAGGGTTCCGGAGAGAGAATTAACAACTCAAGAGCAATCTTCGGAGCAATACCAGGAGCTTAAGCAAGGCAAGTTGTGCTTTGATCATGTTGCACCCATAGTTTAGATTGCATGCTATTTTGATTTACTTTATCACTTGTTATTTTATGTGAACAAAGGATTTTAAAATAAATTTGGGATTAGCTATTGTACCCTTTGAATTATACCCTACCTTGATATTTATATGCCATGATCCACTTGTCACCTTAGGATGGTTAATTATAGTTGATTAATACTGAAATCAACATGGATGGTTAGACCGGATTAGAGATGCTTAGCCATGCCACGTCATCACATGTACATGAAATGTTGACTATTAAACTTGACTAATGGAATATGGAACAATGATGATAACTTGTGGGCCATGTGTGGTCGCACAAAGAGATTGAGTTGTTGTGACGGCGGAGTCGCGCAACGATGTTGATTTGTGAAGAGCACGTGGTGCTTGGTAATCAACTGGGTGGGAAAATGATTTAGACTGGGACAAGTGGCGAGATTGTTTTGGTGGGCCAAGAGTGACAATCGGGCGGTCGCATTTGGTTTTTGGCGGGCCAAGAGTAGCAATTGGGCGGTCGCATTTGGTTTTTGGTGGGCCAAGAGTGGCAATTGGGCGGTCGCATTTGGTGGGCCAAGAGTGGCAATTGGGCGGTCGTATTTGGTTTTATGATGAACTTTTGGTTAGTCTTGCCTTGGTCAACTAAGAATTACAGTCAAGGGTAGTTAATTTAAAATGAACAACTGGATGGGATGGCGGGATGCCATGAGGATAATGGAACTTGATTTAGGATGAAGAACTTGGGTTTATTTGAGAATCACTGAATCTATTTACTGGTTATTATTTGTTTTACTGTCTTTTCAATCTATTAATGTATGTGTTTCAAATGCTGCTTTACTGCTTATGAACCATAAGCCTTCCTTTGGAATAAGCCTGTATGTAGTTATAATAGAAATGCATTCTGCGCATAACTTGTTGAGTACGTGTTGGTGTACTCACCCTTACTTACAAACCAACAACAGTGGAGGAATCATCGCCTGTGCTTGAGGAGGACTTTCAGGTGGACGCGAGTCACTAGGCCAATCCTAGTCAGCTGCCTGTGGTGTGCTGATGGGACATCTACGTTTTCTACTGTTTTCCGCTGCATTCGTCTTACTTTATCTTAGACTTGCCCATGTGGCTGAATAAATGTAAGTGATCATAAGATCATACACTAGTTATATTGAATAAATAAAGTTTTATTATTATTATCGTTGTGTATGATGTGATGCTTACCGATGTTAAGCTGTGTGCACTAGCGATTGATCCTGGGACTAGTGCGGTAAACACAGTGGGTCCGAATTGGTGAATTCGGGTCCTTACAGAATTTCATTCCACAGATAAAGCGCCACCATGAACGGTCGTCCACCCGGTAGCATCCGACTCAAGATATCACGGGTATAGGATAAGATATGAGATGCATCACCTTCCTTGGGAGCAATAGTCTTGCGAAGAAGTCTGTTGGCGGCTGCAATCATTGGCTTCAAGAATTTGGTGTTCCCTGGCTCAAAAGCGGAATCCTCGATGTACAAGGGACTCAAGTTTTCAGCAACCAAAGATCGATTGTTATGAAGGTCATCCTTATCCATGCTATCTTCGGCTCTAAACCCCAGAAGAGTGCCAAAACGACCAACAAACATCCTGAATTGCTCACCCTCAGTCATCCAGGTCATAGTATCATTTGAGACATGCAGGGTAGCATAAAATTGAGCAATGACCTCGGTGTTCCAATCTTGCTTCATCCCCATGATTCTTTTTATGCCAAGTCTTTCACATGCTTCGATGACATCGTTGAAGACAGGGTCATCACAAGACTCCATGTAGTCCCAGTCAATCCACTGCATGCTGACAATCGGATTCTTGCGAGGAAGAATAACTGTCTCATAGAAATCTTGCTGAAAGAAATCCCAAAAACGCTTGTCGGAGGAGAATTGCCTTCTATTATAGGGGTTGGATGCTCTGGCCTTGGTAACCATCCCTGACTTGCCTTTGTAACTTACAACTGCTCTCTGAAGATCGGGACGACGACTCGGCTTGAACATCATCGGAAAAGGAAGATAGTCTTCGTCTTCTAGAGCAGGACCTTTGCCCTTGTCAACTGCTGATGGGGCACTGGAAGAGGGTCCTTTGCCCTTGCCTGATGGAGGAGGAGGACGGGCAGGAGGTGCATCATCTTGACTGCGAGGCTCAGAGATTTTGATGCCCTGAGACTTGGGCCTGGTGACAACTTTCTTCTTTACTTTGCCACCAGCAGGAGTTGGAGCAGGAGCAGTCTCAATCTCAGGCGGAGAGGCTGAAACATCCGGAGGATTTCCTCGATTTGCAGTTGCCTTGGTCCGGGTGTTCGTCGGAGTCTTCCTTTTGAACTGCCCTTGCTCGTCTGTATGAAGGGCCCTCTTCAATTTCTCCCCCTTGTCATCGCCGGCAGCCATTGCAGATATCTAGAGGGGACGACGAATAGAAAGTGAAACGATAACGGAGGGAAACAGAAAGAAATTCACAATTTTGTTATTCCCTGAAAACATCGGATAGTCCGATATCTTGGGTCGGACTGTCCGATGATGAGGTCGGACAGTCCGATACCAACGATCGGATAATCCGATATTTGCGGGAGAATGCAAAAAGGTGATTTCTTGAAGATTGACCACGCATTTCGCAAGAAATTTGTGGGATACAAAGCCTAGGGTCAAGGGAAATACATCTACCGAAAAAGATTAACAAATAATCAAAGGAGATGAAAAGCCCTAGAAAAGAGGGGAAAAGATTACCTTGAGACCAAATTCGAGAAGAGGAGGGAATGAGGATGAGAAACTCCACCAAGAGAGATCAAATCCGCCGAGGGAGACCCTTGGAAAGAGGAGGATGAATTTGGAACTCCAAAATCGCCCGAAGATGAGAGACCCGAGAGGATATGAGACTAGTAACCGCAGGGAGAGAGAAAAACCCCTGGGCTTTATTTAAACCTCCCCACATCGGATAGTCCGATAAGGACATCGGACAGTCCGATGTGTGCGATCACCCAGATATCGGACAGTCCGATATAGAACATCGGATAATCCGATATGTGCTGGTTTACAGAAATCGGATAGTCCGATGATTTAGGTCGGACAGTCCGATCTGTAAACTAGCAGCACAAGGAGAGATGATTTGAAGGATAGGAAAGATATGACTTGTGAACACTTTTGCCATCTCCCCACTTGTGATCAGCAAACACAAAGGCAATAGGAGCTATGATCACCAGTGGCTTGACACGAACCAAGAATCAAATCCAAACAATTTTAAAGAAAAAGATGAAAACTTTTGAAATCCATTTTGACAGACAACCAAAATGTTGAGAGGTATGCAATCCTTTAAGCCACATTCCGAGAGTCTAAAATATTTAGCCCACTCCTCAACTCGCAAAATCTCTTTTCATCAAGAGGCTTGGTGAAAATATCGGCTAATTGGTCATTCGTGCTCACATGTTGAATATCGATATCGCCTTTAGTGGAATGGTCTCTTAGAAAATGATGGCGGATATCAATATGCTTTGTGCGGGAATGTTGGACAGGATTGTTGGCAATTTTTATGGCGCTCTCATTGTCACACAAAAGTGGAACACGGTTATAGGTGAGGCCATAATCATTTAGGGTTTGTCTCATCCAAAGCAATTGGGCACAACAACTCCCGGCAGCAATGTATTCGGCTTCGGCTGTAGATAAAGCTACGGAATTTTGTTTCTTAGAAGACCCTGAAACTAGGGATCTACCTAAGAATTGGCATGTTCCCGAAGTACTCTTCCTATCCACTTTACATCCGGCATAATCCGCATCGGAATAGCCAACTAATTCAAATGATGAACCTTTTGGATACCAAAGCCCAAAATGAGGAGTGTGCACTAAATATCTCAAGATTCTCTTTACGGCCACCATGTGGCACTCTTTAGGAGCGGCTTGAAATCTTGCACACATGCATACACTGAGCATAATATCGGGCCTAGATGCACAAAGATAAAGTAGAGAACCGATCATCGAGCGATATACCTTTTGGACGACCGGTTTACCTTCTTTGTTGAGGTCTAGATGCCCGTTGGCTTGCATTGGCGTCTTGATTGGCTTGGCGTTCTCCATACCGAACTTCTTGAGCATGTCCTTGATGTACTTCGTTTGGCATATGAAGGTTCCTTCTTTGAGTTGCTTGACTTGAAAACCGAGAAAGAACTTCAACTCGCCCATCATGGACATCTCGAATCTCTTAGTCATAATCCTGCTAAAATCCTTGCACAAATGTTCATTATTAGATCCGAAAATAATGTCATCAACATAGATTTGACACACAAATAAATCATCATCAATATGTTTAGTAAAGAGAGTGGGGTCGGCCTTTCCGACTATAAAACCTTGACCGAGAAGAAAATCGCGAAGGCATTCGAACCACGCTCTCGGTGCTTGCTTAAGCCCATAGAGAGCCTTGTGTAGGAAGTAGACGTGGTCCGGATGATCTGGGTCTTCGAAACCGGGTGGTTGCTCAACGTAAACCATTTCAGAGAGAGGTCCATTCAAGAAGGCGCTCTTTACGTCCATTTGATATAACTTGAAATCATGGTGAGTAGCAAAGGCAAGTAATATTCTAATTGATTCAAGCCTAGCTACTGGAGCGTATGTTTCATTGAAATTCAAACCTTCAATTTGTGTGAAGCCTTGAGTGACCAACCGGGCTTTGTTTCTTGTCACGATTCCATTCTCGTCTTGCTTGTTCCGAAACACCCATCTAGTTCCAATCACGTTTTGCTTGGGCCTTTCGACAAGTTTCCACACTTGGTTCCGTTCAAAGTTATTTAACTCCTCTTGCATGGCCATCACCCAATCCGGATCTTGAAGTGCTTCTTCTACCTTAAGCGGTTCAAGAGAAGAAACGAAAAAGTAAAATTCACAAAAATTTACGACTCGAGATCTAGTCGATACTCCCTTGTTAATGTCTCCAAGTATGTTGTCGACCGGATGATCTCGTTGCACGCTCTGATGGACTCTTGGATGAGGTACGGTTGCACTCGACCTTTGAATTGGGTCCTCATCGTCTTGTCCGGTTTTTGATCCATCTTGAGCTTGTATTGAAGACGATGGAGCTTCATCCAACTGAACATCTCGAGTAGGAGTGCATGGGGCTTCTTCTTGCTCATGAGGTCTTACTTCTCCAATTGCCAACCTCTTGATGGCTTCGCATGGAGGTTCTTCCCTGTCAATCACATCACAATCAACTTGCTCTACTTGAGAGCCGTTAGTTTCATCAAAGGTTACATCACGCGAGATTTCAACTACACCGGTGGTGTTGTTGAAAACCCGGTATGCATAAGCATTAGACCCATAACCAAGTAAGAAACCTTCATCTACTTTAGGAGCAAATTTAGACGACTTAGCTTTCTTGTTAAGGATATAGCATTTGCTACCAAAAACTCGGAAGTAGGATACATTTGGCTTCTTGCCGGTGAGGAGCTCGTACGTCGTCTTTTTCAACAATTTGTGAAGATAAAGGCGGTTGGAGCTATGGCACGCGGTGTTAATGGCCTCCGCCCAGAAGATGTCGGAGACCTTGTACTCGTCAAGCATTGTGCGCGCCATCTCGATGAGGGTTCGATTCTTCCGTTCGGCTACCCCATTCTGTTGAGGAGAATAGGGAGCCGAAAACTCATGCTTGATGCCTTCTTCATCGAGAAACTCCTCCACACCGGTGTTCTTGAATTCGGTGCCGTTGTCGCTCCGAATTCTCTTGATCTTCACTTCGAACTCATTTTGAGCCCTTCTCATGAACTTCTTCAAAGATCCTTGGGCTTCACTTTTATCATGCAAGAAAAACACCCAAGTAAAGCGAGAAAAATCATCAACGATAACTAAACCATACTTGTTTCCTCCAATGCTTATGTAGGCAATTGGGCCAAACAAGTCCATGTGAAGCATTTCCAATGGTCTTGAGGTGGTCATCACATTCTTGGCGGGGTGAGAGGCTCCAACTTGCTTCCCGGCTTGACATGCGCTACACACCCTATCTTTCTCAAACACAATATTCGTTAGTCCAAGGATGTGATTGCCCTTAATGAGTTTATGAAGGTTCCTCATACCAACATGGGCAAGCCGGCGATGCCATAGCCAACCCATGCTTGATTTAGCCATTAAACATGTTTCAAGGTTAATTCTATCCGTAGAAAAGTCTATAAGATAGAGATTACCCTTTAAACGCCCTTTAACGGCTATTGAACCATCATTCCTCTTAACAACATCCACACCCTTATCACTAAATACACAATTGTTGCCCGCTTCACATAATTGAGCAACGGACAACAAATTGTAGCTTAGTGATTCAACAAGTAAAACATTATTTATATAGAAATCATTTGTGATTAGAATCTTACCTAACCCTACCACTTCACCTTTGCCATTATCGCCAAAAATGATGCTTTCACTATTTGATCCATTTGCTTCTAAATATGCGAACATTGCCCTTTCTCTGGTCATATGATGTGTACATCCGCTATCCAAGATCCAACTTGATCCACCGGAGATGTAGGCCTACAAAATGAAATTTAGTTTTTGCTCTTTGGTACCCAAACTTGTTTAGGTCCGCGCACGTTAGTAACAAGTGATTTAGGGACCCAAATAGATCGCACATAAGAGTTATCTTTGGGCTTACCCCCAATGTGACATGCAACTACCCGACCTAAGTTAGTTTTCTTAAGTACATAGGACGCAAAGAATGTAGAGTGAGTTTTGTACTTAGCGTTTTCCTTGCTCTTAACAAATTGGATGGGCTTGTTTAAAGGAGCAACCACAATATTGCTCTTTTTCCCTTTTGGTGGAGTATATCCAAGCTCATGCTTCATAGTGTTACCTTGTCGCTTACCTAGGAACTCCTCTAGTCCCTTACTTGCCTTGTAGGACTTTTGAAGTCCATCTTCGAGCATCCCCTTGAGCTTTTCATTTTCATATGCTAACACTTGCAATGTCTCAAGGTTAGTGGCATAAGTATTAATATCTATATTGAAGCATCTAGCACAACCATTGCTAGTAGAGGGTAGTGAATCATTGGAGTCTTTGTCAATGATCGTGAGGGAGCTATTCGAGAGATCAACAAGCTTCAGCTCTAGAGCCTTGCAAGCGTCGTTTGCCTGAGCAAGTTGCTCTAATAGTGAAGCATTGGTGATCTCAAGACTAACCACCTCGGACTTGGTCACTTTTGAGCTATCGATCAAATCCACATTTTTCTTTTTTTCAAAAGACAAGCTCTTCTCTAGCTCACGATTTTTCTCTTTTTCGAGGATGAGCAAATCCTCTTGAGCTTCGAGAGTAGCTTCCTTTTGCTCTAACACTTCCTCCAATCTTTCAATATCCTTTAGAAGCAAGTTTAGTTTTTGAATATCGAAATTCTTCATAGACTTAAGCATGGTGTTAATGACGTCATCATCATCACTATCGCTATCGTGCTCATCTAGGCTTTCATTAGCAATGGAGGGAGTGGAGGCAATTGATGATACCTTGTGCCCCTTTGCCATAAGGCACATAGGAGCAACTTCTTCGTCATCGCTTAAATTGTCGAAGAGGTTCTTTGACGTTGTCGGAGTAGAGGGAACGGCGATGGCGACGGAGGCAATCCCACCTTCTTCTTCAGACTCGGAGCTTGAGTCGGAGTTGGAGTCGGTGTCAGAGCTCCACTCCTTTCCAATGTAGGCACGGCCCTTGCCCTTGTACTTCTTGCTCTTCTCCTTGTCTTTGCTCCGGTACTTGTCCTTCTTGTGCGACTTCTCATCCTTGTTCTCCTTATGCGGACATTCGGCAATGAAATGGCCGGTTTCGCCGCATTCATAACATCTTCTTGTAGAATGTCTCCCTTTTGACTTTCTTCTAAAGTTTCTCGATTGACCTCCTTGTTTGAAGTTCTTCTTCTTGAAGAATTTGTTGAATCTTCTTACGAATAGGGTCATGTCTTCATTTGTTAATGGACCACAGGACTCTTCATCTTCACTTGTGCTTTCTTCAGCTTGGCGCACAGCCTTGACGGCTTTCAAGGCAATACCCTTGTTCTTGCCTGACTTAAGCTCTTCCACAACTTCCGCCTCCTTAATCATCATTTCATCCATCATTAGTCGGCCAATCACATCATGAGGCGTCAAAGTATCAAAGTTTGGCCGGTCACGGATGAGTTGAACCAAATTTCGGTTGGTGGGGGTGATCACACGAAGAATAATTTTGACGACGGCTTTGTCGGTGAGATCAGTGCACCCAAGACCTTTTGCTTGATTCACAAGCACAATCAAGCGGTCAAACATCTTAGTATATGATTCACCATCTTCCAAGGTGAACCGACTTAGCTCACCAATGATGAGCTCGATCTTTGATTCCTTGACACTTGATATTCCTTCATGTGTGACCATGAGTCTGTCCCAGATTGCCTTTGCTTCTTCGATCCCATCTACACGGTTGAACTCAGAATCACTTAAGGCATTGAATAAAGCATTGACAGCTAGATCGTTGAAGTGTTGAGCTTTGTCTTCTTCAGGGGTGAGGTTGTCTGGATCGACGGGTTGAAAACCTGTTTGCACAATCTTCCAAATAGAAGGGTGAAGTGATCTCAAGTGCATCTTCATCTTATGTTTCCACGCGGCATAGTGAGTGCCATCAAAATGAGGCGCTCGACCGGTGGGCACGGAAACATATGATGAGGAGCTTGAGACACCGAGGGAATTATAATCAAATGGAATTGCAACCCCAATACCGTCACCCGTACCCTTAGGTTGGGTAAGGCCTTCGATAGTCTTATCTCCTTGCGACATATTGATTCTCCAAGCGGTTAAGCCAAACTATGGAGACTTGGCTCTGATACCAATTGAAGGATCGATAAAGTCGCCTAGAGGGGGGGTGAATAGGTGTTTATAAAAATAAAACCTAATTTACAGCGAAAACACCGGACTATCCGACTTGGATATCGGACTATCCAATCTATATATCGGACTATCCGATATGAGCAGTCGGACTATCCGATCAGAGCGCAAGAAAACCCTAAAAAGTAGATCTGAGCAATTTGGAGGGCTAGAAAGCTATCAAATGAAATTTTAGAGTTAAGACAACTTCTAGAGTATTAGATCACACCAATATCTACTGCAAGAAGCTATCAAATACTTGAATCCCCAAAAGATGAGGCTAAGCAAAAGGGAGACAAGTAGACAACTCACAAACCAAAGGGATGCAGTGATTTTTCCCGAAGTTCGGATCTTTGAGGAGATCCTACGTCTCCGTTGAGGAGGCACAAAGCCCGGGTCCCTCTTGACCACTTTCCTCCCGGTGTTGCACCAAGCACTCGCCGGTTTCACTTCTTGATTCCTTTCCTTGCGGAGGTGGAATCGAACCTTCACAAACTCCGGCAGCTTCCCACACGTAGATCGGGAGCTCACCGGTGACTCCTAGCCGTCTAGGAGACCTCAATCTCCAAGAGTAATAAATGGAGTGTAGACCCGCTCTTGAAAATCACCCTAGTGCTCAAAAGAACTTTCACGGTTTGCAACAAAGCACTAGAGACCCACTTGCTCAAATCTCTCAACAAATATCACAAAGATGAACACAAGAGAGAGCAAGAGAATAGCAAGAGTGAAATAAATGCTCAACACACTGGTTAGGTGGGAGTAAATGAGGGAGAGAGTGGGGCATTTATAGCCAAGACACAAAATATAGCCGTTCTGCCATATGTCAGACCCCACATCGGACTATCCGATGTCAGACATCGGATTATCCGATCAGAAGAAATCTCCAGATCAACTCCACTCGAAAGTTCAAATTATTTGAGAGAAAACACACATCGGACTATCCGATGACAGACATCGGATGTTCCGATGATTCCAGAGAGTTTCCAACAATCTCAGCAGCCTTAAAAAATTTCTAAGTGTATATCGGACTGTCCGATATGGGACATCAGACATTCCGATAATTTCCGAGAGTTTCAGAGCGAGAACACTTTTCAAAATCTTTCTAAGTCCACATCGAACTATCCGATACCTGACATCGGACTATCCGATAAATACCGAGAGTTCCAGCTAAGGGACTTAGAAAAATTTCCAGACAACATCGGATGTTCCGATATAAACTATCGGACAGTCCGATGTTTCCCGAGAGATCCAAAGACAGCAACTACACTCACACCGGAAAATCCGATACTATCGGACTATCCGATATACACATCGGATATTCCGATATTATCAGCACAAAATGAAAACGAAGTGAGTGTCGTGCTTGGAGACTACCAAAACTCATTTTGTAAAACATGTTCATTCTGAGCACAGAGGTCATTTCTAAAGCATCTACAACCCATCCCTCTTAATAGTACGGCAAACCTATCGACTCAACAAAATGAAAAATCTACGCTAAGTCGACGCCGTTCTTCTTTTCACTTTTGAGGGTCATCATTGTCCGTAGATGCATTCCTTTTGGGACTAACACCTGCTTATACACTCATTTAAGCCATTAGTCCTTTAATCGTTTGTCATTAATCATCCAAAACACAATTCGGGGCCTAGATGCACTTTCAGTTATTTTTTGATATCATGGTCCATCTCGTTGTTCACCTTGTGAAAGTGATAAAGATATGCGGGGTCGTGTTCCTACGTAGCATATACCCATTCGAGAGGTATTTGGGAATTCTCAAGTCCTATGTATGGAATCGATCTTGGTCAGAGAGTAGCATCGTCGAAGATTATGCAGCCGAAGAGATCATTGAGTTATTCATCGATTACATGGCTCAGGTTGAACCAATAACTGTTGGATGTATTAACTAAGTATGTACCATTATGTAGGTGGCCATGTGGTGAACTCTCCAAGTGAGACTTGCCCATGGCTCCATTCCTCTTTCAGCTGCTTGGGGGCTTGCGTATCCGTCCATTGAAGAGGCACTGATGCACAGTACCCTAGTGGCGCTGGGTTTCACGAAGGTTAATGTGGACAGTGTACATGATAGTTTCAAGGCTGTCCCACTACCGATGCCCTCGAACGACAAGATCGTGATACTAGGGGACGCCATTTGCACTTTCACTCAGTGGCCCAACAGTGACATCTCCCTGGATGCCCATCCTCCATCACCGAAGCTACCCCAACTACCTGAGTCATCTGCGACACCTCAGCAGGCCACCAAATCGGCTTCTATGCCCCTTGCATCAAAGTATTTTTAGTAGGATGGTGCCTACTCGTCTCCTATGAAGACTCTCTATAGTAGAAAGTAATTCAAGGGCAAAGCAAAGCGGATCATAAAGAAATTGGACTATCTGATTGCCCCGCTAGCCCGATTATACTAGTTAGGAGAGCCTTTTGTAACGGAAGAGCGCTTGGCGAATTGTTCTATAGCTTGTGTTAGATTACATAATTGGTACTTGGAACAAGCTAACAAGTCAGTGCAAGACCGCATAACGAGTATCTCATTCAATTTCACGCCTAAGCATTTATTCAACGAGTCATCGGGGGGATTCTTCGCAATCGACTTCAAAGGGCTATTTGACGACTTCAACCTCGACACCCTCGACGCTGCGCTCTTGAGATGATGTGTAACACCCCGGCACTCGTATGCCCAGAATGCTACACCACACACCACTTCTAACAAGACTTTAACTATTTAAAGCTTGATCTAAGAACAAATAAAGCACACATGGCATAAGAAGCTAATGACTCTCTAATTTCTACAAAACAAAAAAAAAATTCGACATGACCTTCCCTAATAAAAGGACATCCACTCAGCAGGCAAAGAGATGACAATAATAATTTCAATCATAAACATCTAGGCATCTAATCAAGACATTCTAGTAGTTACCCTCTAGCAACCATTAATCTTTAACAACACAATTATTACAATGATCTGAACTAGTTATCAAGTGAACCATTTAACCAAACTAATCCCTTAACATGTCATGCGCGTGAGTGGAAGTGCAGCTAAGTCCCTTCCCGACAAGACGTCCTCAGAGTACCTAAAACATTTAAACAACAAGCGTGAGTTCGAAAACTCAGCAAAGTGCATCAAATCAACATAATTAACCAATTAACACAGTCGAACCAACAACAAGATTAGAACTCATATGAATCGACCAATACATGAAACAAAGTATATCAATACATTTACCTCGTGAGTATCTCACATACATACCTCATTAACCCCTTTGGATGAGTCCACGACTCCATCCCAACTTCTCACATTTTCATTTAACACACAAAGCTTTATCATTAACGATGCAAAGGCAATGCACATGCTCATGAATGCATCTTTTGGAGCTCATATACTTCCTCACCACATTCTCATTTATGCAATGCAATGCAATGCATCATGCCTCTTTTCTTAGCACATACCGGTATTGCCGAGCACCACCCGTCGATGCGTGCCCTCAAACCCAACCATCCCGTGGAAGGGGCCTGCCGAAACAGGACTTGCCCGCTACCCAGTAGCGGGTCCTACGCTTAACACCGCTCCCATCCATGCCAATGGATGGGACTACGGGGTAGGATCTCTGAGCACTCCGGATTAGTTATATATTCCATATGACTTTCTCACCGACCTAGCTCGATGCACTTTTCATGAATGCATTTATGCAAATGCCATTCCCAACAGTCTTATGCATATTCTCCCCATTTATATCTTTATGATCACAATTAACTTCTATACTCTTATAAATACCATATTCGAAAACTAGGCTCATTGGTTATACTTAATCATTACCAATTACATAAGCATCAATCACTTCTTTCATCCCTGAATTACCGTTCTTATTAGTCTAATCAAATTCAAGAATAAAGCAGGTAGCACATCATAATCATTTAACAATTCCTTCAACCTTAACATATTCACCACTTACCATTATGACTCACATAAACATTGGTATAAAGGTTAGCAAGGAATCGCCATCCTAGCAATCATACTATGGATACACTTGCCTTAATCATGAGGAGGGGGTGGCGTGAGGAAGAGGCCACACCAAACTACTCCACCTGAAAGCAAATAGCATTTGCATACTCATTTGCAAAAGTTATTAAAGTTCACAACAAAACAAATAACACTTCTACTCACTTCCCAAAATAGCCCGAAATTCTGAATTTCAACCCCAAATTCTGAATTTCCAGAAAGACAGATTTCTGGACAGCAAGCTCAGAATAGCATAACTTTTGCTATACAACTCCAAATGGAGCAAACCAAATATTTTCTGAATCTATAGGAAGTTACCTAGCTTTCTCCAGGCAAACGAAAAGACTAAATCTGCTTGCAACTAGCTTGAAATATCTGTTGAACAATTCAGCCTCCACTACAAACCAATATGGACAGCAAGCACTACAAAATAGCATATCCTTCAATTGGCTAAATGAAAAATTATGTTCTTGAGCTCTACATGACCATAAGAGGATAACCTATGATTTCCCCACAGCCATTAGTTCAGAATATGAATTTTAAGCCCTCGAACTGCTCTCTGAATCTGGACCAAACTCTGAACTTTTCAGAAAAAACAAGTTTCTGGACAGAAACTTCATCTGAACATAACTTTTGATTCATTAACTCAAATCAAGCAAACAAATACATTTTATTGATCTACAGGAAATAACCTAACTTTCTCTAGGCAATTGGAAAATCTAATTCAGCCTGTAGCTATGCTTACTCTTCAGTTGAACATTTCTGCCCCTACTAGAACCAGATCTGGACAGCAAACACTAAAAATGGCATAACTTTTAATTGGCTTCATGGATTTTCGTGTTCTTGTACTCAAATTAAAGGAGATTCGACGATATACAACTTTCTCTATAGCCAAATATTCAGAAAATGACTTTACCTTGCCCAAATCGACGCTACAAAAACCGGGCAGATTCCAGCTCGAAAATCAGAACAGCCTTCCCTCCACTCTAGACCTAGTTTCCCTCCAAAATCCCCAAATCCAGGAACCCTAGGACCACACTACCCAGCTAGGACCTCCATTAGAGCAGCAAGCACACCTCCAAACCAAGAAATCTCACCTTCTTGCACATGAAGAAGGGGAAGAGGGGGAGGGGGTGCTGCAGCTCGCTGCTGCTCCTGCCTTTGCTGCTGCTGCCGCTGCTACAAGTGGAAGGAAGGGAGGAGGCTGGCTTGGAGGAGGAGGGCTGCAAGGGCGCTGGCCATGGGAGGAGGCTCTGCTGGGGTGGGAGCAGGAGGAGGCGCCAGCAAGGGTGGAGTCGAGTGGAGAAGGAGCAAAAGCCAGGAAAAAGAAAGAAGGGAGGGAGGCTGTCGGGTGGAGGGAAGGAACCGGTGGGGAAAAAGTAGGGAAATAAATAGGTGGAGAGAGGGAAAACTTCACCCACGACCAGAAAAAATTCATCTGCGACGAATTAAATCTTCTGGGATATTACATGATGTACATTGTAAGTGTGTGCAATCACAGTCTACATTCGTGTAATATCGATAAATGTCATATATATATAATTCATTACTTTCATATATATAGATACATGATTTGTGAAGCGAGACAAAACAAACAATCAGTGGGTTTTTTGGATCCACAGATAGTCTCCAAGTAAACAATAGACAAAGATTTAGAATATGTCAATGAATATGTCGCACAAGCCTTGGTGGCTCAAAAAGATAAAGAATTTATACTTTTACCACACAACTCAGGGTAAGCTCTAACGTGGAAGTAGGAGCTTGTCTCTGAACCATGGGAAAAATTTCTTATGTCCCTCCTTTTACTTTCAGTTTTTGGCTTTTCTCTATTTATTTCCTGCAGTCGATCCTTGCTCTCCAGTGTGCTAGTTCTTGCTATTTTGTGTTATCTGTGCTTTCTTGTTAAATTTCTTAGATCATCAGTATTTGAGCAATTGAGATTCATTTTAACTAGAGCTAAAATCTGTTACTTGAATATAAAATTTTTAAAGTTGCTTATTCACCCCCCTCTAGGCCAACTCGATCCTTTCACCTATCCACCTCTCTTCATCAGTATCTCCTTGAGCAGGGTACCCTTCCTCAGTACTATCGTACTGGTGCTCATAAGCAGAATGGTGTCTCTGAGCGCAAGCATCATCACCTTCTTGAGACTGCTCGAGCGATGATGTTGTCTTCCTCTGTTCCGCCCCACTTCTTGGCTGGGGTTGTCTCTACTGTTGTCTACCTTGTGAACCTTCAGCCTTTTACTATTCTTCAGGGTGCAACCCCTGTTGAGCGTCTCTTTGGCAGGACTCCTCAGTACAGTTATCTTCGTGCATTCGGGTGTGTTGTCTTTGTGCTTCTTCAGCCTCGTGAGCGGACGAAGCTGACTTCTCAATCTGTTGAGTGCGTTTTTCTTAGCTACGATGCTGAGCGCAAGGGTTATAGCTATTGGGACCCTGTGGCTCGCATGATCCGGGTCTCCTGAGATGTCAGCTTTGATGAGTCTCGATCCTTCTTCACTCGTGATCCTTCCTCTAGCCCGTACTCTACTTCTGATTCACTCTCCTTCCTCACTCTACCTGATGCCAAGGATTCGAATTTCGTTTTGGATGAAATTTCGCTGCGGGTCGAAATCCGAAATTTTGGCGAAATTTCATTATTTTGGACAAAATTCATTCAAAATTCAAAAAGAAAAATTCAAATCCGGTTTTTTTATAACCGAAATTTCCAAAATTTCGGCTAAAAATCCGAAATTTTGGCAGAATTGAACTGATCAAAAAATAGTTCAAACGATGTCAAAATTTTTTAAATTTTTTTTGAAGGCTCCTGACATATCAGAGATCTTCTTATTGAAGTTTTAGATGATTATCAAATCTGAGGAATTTATAAAAATTCAAACATTACTACTATCCTGATAAAACGTTGACCGACAAGATTGAACCAAATGAAAATTAGAACAAATGACGTTATAAAATTTTGAATTTTTTTTATGGTTTTGAAACATATATAAAATTTTCAGATGATTATCAAATATTATGAATTTTTAAAAATTTGAACAGTGCTACTGTCCTGTTAAAAGGCTTATCGACAAATTTGAACGAAATGAAAAATTTTCCAAACCATGCTATAAAATTTTGAAAATTTTTGTCGATGATCTTGATGTAGCATTAATGGTTATATAAAAGTTTTAGATGATTATCATGCTTAAATAATTTTAAAAAATTTTGACAGTGCTACATCCTGATAAAATCCCAATGATCAATATATAAATTTGCTTTAGCAAACAAAAAATATTTATAAAATTTTTACAAAAGGTTGATAAGGAAATTCTTAATATCTAATAAAAATTTTGAATCATGATCATCCTCCAGTGAATTTATAAAATTATTACAATGCACAGTACCATTTATGTTCTTTCTCTTTTGATTTTTGAAATATAATACAACAAATGAAGTTCAGTGCTTACATATATTTGATTGAGCAAACAAAAAAAGTTAAATTTTTTTGAAAATTTTATATAATGGTACTAATGCAATTATTAATCTCTCATAAAAATTTTAGATCATGATCACACTTAAGAAAATTTATAAATTTCTGACAATGTAACTGTCCCAATTATGTTCATTCAATTTTTGATTTTTTAAAGATAACAAATGAACTTCAATTATTCTTAAAATTTTTTTGTATGATTCTACGCTACTCAAGATAGTATCATAAAATATTTGGATCATTATCAAGCTTGTAAAATTTTATAAAAATCTAACAGTGTTTCTAGAAAATTTTTAAAATGGCTTAAAAATTCATTTTTTCAACAAATTTTCATAGAAGATCACTTTATTATGGGTTATTGGACCAAATCTGGTCAAATTCGGCCCTAAAAGTTCAAATTCCGATCAAAATTCACTAAATTTCGGCTAAATTTACTGAAATTTCTAAAATTACTGTAGTAATTTCAGTTTTTTTTTTTTTTATTTGGCCAGTAGTTTAGATTTTGTAGAGGCCTGAAATCCAGAACTTTGGTGAAAATTTACCACAATTTGTAACACTGCCTGATGCTTCCTCCTATCCACCACCACCCCCTCCTCCGTCCCTACCTTTACCTCCATCCTCGCCACCATCACCCTCACCTTCCATTCCAGTCTCTTCGCCCGATACTCCACCCTCTCCCTCGCCACCTCAGCAGTCTCCCTTTGCCTTTACGCCTCCTCCTGTCCATTTCCACTACACTCGTTGTCTACGTCCTCCCAGTTCCTCCTCCCTTCTAGTTCTAGCTCCTACTCCCACTCAGAGTCTTCTCCCACTTCAGAGTCCTCTTCCTTTGCTCCTACTTCAGAGTCTACTTCTCCTGCTCCTTCACCGTGGTATGCTCTTCATGATCGGAGTACGATTCCTCATCCCGATCGCTATGGTTTTGTTGCAACTGCTACCGTTTCCTCTGAGCCTACTTCCTATCGCGATGCTGTTACTCATCCTGAATGGCAGTTTGCCATGGCTGAGGAGCTTGCTGCTGCTCTAGAGCGCATTAGAACTTGGGACCTTGCTCCTCTTCCTACTTCTGTCACTCCTATCACGTGCAAGTGAGTCTACAAGATCAAGACTTGCTCTGATGGCTCTATTGAGCGCTATAAGGCGCATCTCGTTGCACGTGGTTTCCAGCAGGAATGGGCATGACTATGAGGAGACCTTCGCTCCTGTTGCTCACAGGACCACTGTGCACACACTTGTGGCCGTTGCTTCTGTTCGCTGGTGGACCATCTCCCAGCTTGATGTGAAGAATGCTTTTCTTCACGGTGAGCTACGTGAGGAGGTCTACATGCACCCACCTCCTGGCTATTCTGTGCCAGATGGTCATGTGTGTCGCTTTCATCATTCTCTCTATGGGCTCAAGCAAGCCCCTCATGCTTGGTTTAAGCGCTTCACCTCTGTTGTCACCACTACTGGTTTTGTTGCTAGTGAGCATGACCCTGCTCTCTTCGTTCACACTTCTCCTCGTGGTCGTACTCTTCTTCTTCTCTACGTAGATGACATGCTCATCACTGGTGATGATCCTCAGTACATTGCCTTTGTGAAGGCGTGTCTTAGTGAGCAGTTCCAAATGTGTGATTTGGGTCCTCTTCGGTATTTCCTTGGGGTTGGGTCACTTCCACGCTTGAGAGCTACTACCTCTCCCAGCGGAAGTACATTCAGGATCTCCTTGATCGGGCATGTCTCACCGATCAGCGTACTGTTGCCACTCCTATAGAGCTTAACCTTCAGCTTCGTCCTACTAACGGTACTCCTCTCGAGGATCCTACTCACTACTGCCACCTAGTTGGGAGTCTTGTTTACCTTGGCATTACTCGCCCTGACATCTCCCATGCTGTTCACATCCTGAGCCAGTTTATGCAGACACCTACTCAGATACACTACAGTCACCTCCTTCAAGTCTTGCGGTATCTTCGTGGTACCATTGATCACCGTCTGTTTTTCTCTTACTCCAGCCCTTTGCAGCTCCAGACCTATTCAGATGCTTCCTGGGCTAGCGATTCCTCTTATCGCAACTCCCTCTCTGCTTATTGTGTCTTTCTTGGTTCTTCTCTGATTGCCTGGAAGACCAAAAAGCAAACTGCAGTCTCTCGCCCCAGTACTGAGGATGAGTTGCGAGCGCTGGCCTCTGTGATGGCTGAGGTGACTTGGTTACGGTGGCTCCTAGCAGATTTTGTTGTCACTATCTCTACTCCTACGACAGTATGCTTCGACAGTACTGGCACGATCAGCATAGCTCGAGATCCGATGAATCATGAGCTCACCAAGCACGTTGACTTGATGCTTCCTATGTCTAGTCGCAGGTGTAGCAGCAGGTGGTTGCCCTTAGTATATGCCTTTCGATGTTCAGATCGCGAATTTCTTCACCAAGGCACAAACTAAAGCGCATTATGATCTTCATCTCTCCAAACTCAACGCTGTGGATCCACCTTGAGTTTGAGGGGAGGTGTTAAAGTAAACTTGTATAGGGTGTTATTTGCTATTTATCTTTCATTGTACATGTATATACTTTTGCCCATTGACCCATTTGAATGACAAGCTGCTATTCTAACAGTGGACTGGTAGTTGCTCTTGCTATAGCAAGCTCGCCTAGAGACACAAGGATGGTAGTGGTTGTGGTTAGGGCTGAAAAAAAAGCTCGTTAGAGCTCGAATCAAAATTTCTTCAATTACAGTAGCTGATAAGTTCAAAATTGAAATAAGACAATTTCGAGCGAAAAAAATTAATAAGGCTCGACTCGATAATGGCTTGGTAGCTCGAATTTGATGTAACCACTTAAATGGTACATAAAATAATTTTACATCAAACTACGTCAATTTTGAAAGAAACTCGATAATAACTCGTTAAGCTCGATATCCAGCCCTAGTTGTGGTACACTTGTACTGTCCACAAGGGGTGTGCATCTAGGGCGTTTTGGATCTCAACTAGATAAAGTGACTCGGTGCGTACAACAGAGTACCTGTTGATGACATCACTGAGCAGCAGAATAATGGTAACAATGTCCTGGCCGAATTAGTGTAACAATTCATCATGTCGTAAGCAAGCAAATATATAATTAGGGGAGTTCATGGTAGTTGAAGAATTGTTTGTGAGGTTTGGTTGTTGTGAGATGGGCTCCACTGGTTAGTTCCACTCCCCATCCTTCCTCTACTACTACCTCTTTATTTCACTTGTATGAATTTCAGTGAAAGAGAACAGGTTACAATTATCATGTGCATACATTTCTAGGTTTTCGGGCCGGATGCAATCGGGTTTGATTTGCACTGAGCTCATTTGTACGTGCTTATTGCCCTTGTATGAATTGCTAGCTTTAACAAAGGGTTGCATTAGAGCTGCTTGATTTGCTTGTTTTTATGGATATAGATTATCATTTCTGTTGTGCTGTTTCGTCTTGGTTTAAAATAGTGCAATTTGTGTAGCTCCATATATTGAGTTCTGTTAACAAGGCAGTAGGCACATAATTGTCTGCATTCGTGCATGAGAAACTTGTTCTTTTGTTCTTTTTCAAGTACCCACCACCTCCTCGCCCGGTGCGCCGCCTTGGCCTTCCTCCTGGGACCCACTCGTGGCCTTCCTGCCACCGCCAAATCAGCCCCCTTTGCCGGCCGACACGGTGGTTCTCTTCCCCAGCAGCGGTGGCGGAGGCGCCGATGACGGCGGACGGCCTGACGGTGGACTCGATCGCCGGCAAGGGGTGGACGATCCTCCCCGAGGCCGAGAGCGACTGGTCCATCAGGCTCATCAAGGAGCGCCTCAAGGTCCATTCTTTGTACGATACTTGATACGCTTTGTCTTCCGCTCGTGAAATCGGTCAAGTGCCGAGTGTTGTTGATTTGTTGGGTTATATTGTGCATCTCAAGACTCAGGTGCTTGTTTCTCTCAGGCATATCCACAGGCATCTAATGTGCGTTTGCAGGTGCGCGTGTATGTGTGTGTGTGTGCACATGCGAGGATGCCTGTTCAAGCTCTTGTTTGCATAGTTCCGCGTAGAGTGGCACAGATGCACTTACCTGTTTGTTCCATTCTGTTTAAACTGGGGGTCGTTTTGATTTGCGCAGTGGGGATGGATACTGGAGAGATCAAAGCAATTGGCAGTGGTGTTGGAGAAGCCAGACCTCTAGGATGATCCAGTTTTCGCTGAGAGGGTTAGCGTGAGCATGGTGAGCTTATGGGCAAGATTAAATCAGTGAACCAATTCGAGCAGGAATTGATGGAGCACATTGACATGTTGAGGCTTGCATGAAGAGGATGATAATGAGCTTGAGATGGTGAATACATTGCTTCCTTTACATAATTACATGATATAAAGCTCCAGACACAATTATATGGATCTTTGTTGGAACCCTTCATGGTGCAAACCAGCTGCTTGTTTTATCCGATGTTTAACTGTCATGTGCAGGAAACCATGAGAGCGTTAGCCAATATGAGAAGAGGTGCAAAGGAGAAAGAACTCAATGCATTCCTTTCTGGAGATAATGATTCTTGCTCTTCAGAATTTTCAGTGCAGTGCTCTTGCACAGTTGTACTTGAAAGTTGAAACTGTAATGGTCCTTTTATGCTTTTCTAATGAGGTTATTAATGTGTGATTCCTCATGATGATACCATAACAAGGTTCAAGCAGGGCGGAGGCACTGAGAGCATGGATTGGGCTGCCATGGTTATGAACATGTATAGATCATGGATATGCAATCACTGTGGTAGAAGAAATGCCTGGTGAAGTAGCTGGAATCAAGGTTTACATGTTCTCATCAACTCCCATAACTGCATTCACCACTTTATACAGAAGTGGCACCAGTTATATCTGTTTCTAGAGATGATGATCACCACTGTAAAATCAAGCCATGTAGACATTAAGTTCCTCTCTTTTACAATGTGTTATGTTTTAATTCGAAGATTATTTTTAGCAAAAATATTGGTCTTACACTGAACACCTGCTATTTCCAGAGGGCTACTATCAAAGTTAATGGTGAATATGTGTTTGGATATGCCAAAGCTGCAGTAGGAGTTCATAGATTAGTGCGGATTTCTCCATTCGACAGTGGAAAGCGGCGGCACACTTCGTTTGCTGCTGTGGCTGTAATACCTATTCTCGGTGATCTATCCGATTCCATATAAAAGATTCATATCTTCGGATAGAACGTTTTCGTGCTGGTGGAGCTGGTGGGCAGCATGTAAACACCACAGAAAGTGCTGTTAGAATTGTGCACATTCCAACTGGTATAAGTGCAACTTGTCAAAATGAAAGGTAAATTTGATGCCTTTTCCTTTATAATCCAAATTCTTAATCTTTCTCAAGATGAAATTAATTTATTCATGAAATAACCCGAGTGTTTATCTTTTTGCAAATGAGATCATCTCTACTACTTCTAATTAGGAGTTGGTGGTGTCACGTCCGTTCTCCACCACCAATCCACAAAACCGATCTGGACGAAACCGAACCGGACGAAAAAAACCGATCTATTTTTTTTTCTTTCGTTCCTTGCGATAGTTCTCGATCTCGTTCCTCCCGAACAAAACCGATTGGTAATATATATTACTACGTACAATATATTTGGTTTTAATTCATACCGAAGAAAAAACTATAAAAACTTTTGTAATCGGGAGAAATAGATGTTTGATCTTGTAGCACAATTTTCTTTTATTGCTTGACCTTTATGTTTCATTACCAATTTTATTTTTCGTAGCAACGCATGGGCATTGATCTAGCGTATATCAGAGAAAAGGTAAATGGACCATTACCACACAACCCACTATCCCACTAAAGCCCAACAGCCCATGTAAGCATCAGTTCCTCCCCTCTGTGCCCTAGTACCACAAGATCTCAGAGGGAGCTGACTCCTTGCCTCCTCCACAGAGGGACGACGCCGTGCTGCCAGCCCCCTCGGTTGCACCCTTTCCGCCTCCGTCGCCGCCCAAGCCCCAAAGGGCCTGCTCCGTTACCGCTAGAGGCCGAAGGGCCTACTCCATCACCGAGCGCTGCCCACCTTGCTTCCTCTATCGCCAACGGCCCCTCGCCGGCCACCGCCTCTGCTCCAGTCGAGGCGAGTTGTCTCTTGGTGTCCCCCTGCGGGCACCGTGATGACTAGGAATCGCTGACTCAAAGTCTGTTTGTTTCAACTTTAGATTCTCTAAAAGTTGATTCTAGATTGTGGTTATAGAGAAGCTAATTCTCCAAAAGCTGGAATCCAAAAGCACGTATGAAGTGGATTGTGGATTCTAGTGTATATGGGTAGGCTAGATTGTGAGAATCGGATTTTAAAATTGGGCTATTTGTTTTTTATTCTGCTTTTAGGACCAGAATCGAGAATCAAATGCTAAAACAAACAGTTCCTCAATGACAACTATCAATGACAACTATCAGTTACACAGTCACCTTCGTAAGGTCCAGAGATCTCATCTTTCTGTTTCACATGCAGTTACTGAAGCTTAACCAATTAACAAAATATCAGTCTTGAGGGAGTGAGGAGAAAATGTAAATACACACAGGAGCATCAAAGCAAACAAATTCTCTGCGTAGTTCTGTGTAACAGCAAGAAAACATCCCTAGGGATCAAATTCGTGTTGTCGTAAAAACAAACTGATGAGTTACCACTTACCAATTGAGCTGATTGTAAGTTTGCATCAACTTAGAGATGTGGAGATTTTGGAGTAACGTACTAATTTCCTATTCAGATTGCTAGTTTTAAGTTACTTTTATGATAAGGTAGTCGAAATCTGGAATAAACCTGTGAGAGGGAAGAATTCTGTCCAGCGATAGAACCGCAAATTGGGGGCTTTGCGAAGGTTCCTGCGTGGATGGGCTTCCCATTCTAATGGAGAATACAAACAAAAGGAATCCAATCTCTTGTCGATTATTGGTGAGTTGGATATAGCTGCTGAGGGTAGGGATTTGACTGAGATCGAGCGAGAATGTCTGGCTCAGGCTCGGGCGAATCTTGCCAGTCTTCTTCGGGAAGAAGAAATCAAATATTTCCAGCGGGCTAAAGTGAAAAATGTCCAATTAGGAGACAATAATACTAGATTCTTTCATTTGATTGCCAATGGCAAACACAGGAAGAAAAAGATTTTCTCGCTTGATCATGATAATGGGAAAATCGAAGGACAGGCTAACCTAAAAAATTATATAACCAAGTTCTACAAAGAATTATTTGGTGAACCTGAGGAGAATCTGGTGAGTTTAGATGAGGAAGTAGTTCATGATATGATGAGAGTTTCGCACACAGAAAACGAACTGTTAACGGCACAATTCTCTGAGAGCGAAGTTAAAAATGCTATTTTTCAGATGGAAAATAACAAGGCTCCTGGTCCTGATGGCTTCCCTGTTGAATTTTACAAAAAATTCTGGGAAGTTATCAAAGGGGATTTTCTTTCAATGTTTCTCGATCTTTATATTGGGGGTATTCCTCTCTTTAGTCTGAACTTTGGTGTCATCACCCTAGTGCCTAAAGTTCATGAGGCTAATATTATTTAGCAATTCAGGCCTATTTGTCTTCTGAATGTGAGTTTTAAAATATTCACGAAAGTTGCCACAAATAGATTAAATCTGGTTGCGAATAAAGTTGTAAACCCAACCCAAACAACTTTCATGCGAGGTCGTAATATCCTTGAAGGGGTCGTCATATTGCATGAAACTTTGCATGAGTTACATCGAAAAAAGCTAAGTGGAGTCATATTTAAAATCGATTTCGAGAAGGCTTATGATAAAGTAAAGTGGCCTTTCTTGCTACAAGCCTTACGAATGAAAGGTTTCTCACCTAAGTGGATATCTTGGGTACTGTCTTTTATTTCGGGAGGTAGTGTGGCGGTAAATGTTAATGGGGAGATTGGTAGTTTCTTTCAAACAAAAAAGGGGCTTCGACAGGGAGATCCGTTGTCGCCCATCTTGTTTAATATTGTTGCGGATATGTTGTCAATCTTGATTGATAGGGCTAAGACACAGGGTCAGGTGGGTGGGATAGTGCCTCATTTGATTGATGACGGTTTATCTATCCTTTAATACGCAGATGATACCATTCTTTTGATGGAAGATGACCTTGAAAAAGCTCGCAATATGAAGTTATTGCTTTGTGCTTTTGAGCAAGCTTCAGGTCTTAAAATTAATTTTCACAAAAGTGAGTTATTCTGCTTTGGAGAGGCCCAAGGTTCTTTAGAACAGTATAAGGAATTGTTTGGTTGTAAACATGGAACTCTTCCGCTTAAATACCTTGGTATCCCTATTCACTTTCGAAAGTTACGCAAATCCGACTGGAATCTGGTTCAGGAACGCTTGGAGAAGCGGCTTAGTAGTTGGAAGGGAAAAAATCTGTCGGTAGGAGGTAGACTGACTATGATTAATTCAGTTCTAAGTAGCCTACCAATGTATATGATGTCGTTTTTTGGGATTCCGAAAGGTGTTCTTAAAAAACTGGATTTTTTTAGATCGCGGTTTTACTGGCAAGGGGATGAGCATAAGAAAAAATATCGTCTTGCTAGGTGGAACACCTTATGTCAGCCCAAAGATTAAGGAGGTCTGGGGATTCATGATTTACGTATTAAGAATATTGCTCTTCTAAGTAAATGGCAATTTAAACTATTAACATCAGAGGGTACCTGGCAACAGATGCTTCGAAATAAATATTTAGGGTCCAAGTCAATAGGGCAAGTTGAGTGGAAACCAGGAGACTCACATTTTTGGTCCAGCTTAATGAAGGTCAAGCAAGAATTCCTACGCTTTGGTACCTTCAAAATTAATAATGGATCGCAGGTGAGGTTTTAGGAGGATGCTTGGCTTGGACATCACCCTCTTAAAGATCAATACCCTGGATTGTATAGTATAGTTAGAAAGAAGGATGCAACTATTGCTGAAGTTTTATCATCTTCACAACCAAACATTTCCTGGAGAAGGTCGCTGATTGGACCTAAGTTAGTGGCGTGGCAGGAGCTATCATCACGAATCGCTAACATTAATCTGACGCAGAATGATGATGAATTCTACTGGAATCTGTGCCAAAATGGTCAATTCTCGGTGAAATCCCATTATTATGCCTTGATTAAACGTCAAGTGCCAAACTTAAATAAAAGATTATGGAAGCTTAAAGTTCCATTAAGAATCAAGGTGTTCCTTTGGTATCTTAGGAATGGAGTGATTCTTACCAAAGATAATTTAGCAAAGCGGAATTGGCAAGGGAGTAGAACATGTTGCTTTTGTACCAAATCTGAGACAATTAAGCATTTGTTTTTCGACTGTCGTTTCGCACGAATGGTTTGGTTCTTCATATTCTTGGCATTTGGTGTATCTAGTCCAATGAATGTAGCTCATATGTTTGAAAGTTGGCTTGAAGGTTTCGATAAGAATAGTAGAAACTTCGCTCTTCTTGGTGCTGCAGCTACGTGTTGGGCTATTTGGTTAAGCAGAAATGATATAGTATTTCAAAAGAAAATCTTTTCTTCTCCATTACAAGTTATTTTTGCTATTACCCACTGGCTCCGTACGTGGGCTGTGTTGCACAAGGTGGAGTGCGAACTACTTTGGTGGAGGCTGCTCATGGTTTGGTTCGAGTGGCCAAGGACTTTTATTCCCGGGCGCATGGGTGGCGGTCTAGTCTTAGGATTGATAGTCACTAGTGTATGTGTTTTTCCTTTAATTATTGTTTGGCCGTGTGCTTAAGCAGAGGCCGAAAGTAATTTCAAGGACTTGTATTGTCTCGATGTAAGTTTCTTGAAATTAATAAAGATCTTCCTTTATCAAAAAAAAAAAAATGTGTTGCTAGCGGTGTTTGTTTTGATCCTAAAACTTGCTGCCAGTAGTGTTTATTTTCATCTCTAATACTTAGGCAGCTTATTGGTTGCTGCAAGAATGATGCTGCGCGTGATCTTATACCATCCAATTTTCTTTTTTGTTGAATGGAATATTGAAGTATTCCCTGTAGTTTGCAGGTCCTCTTGCCTGTTTCATGTTGCGGTGACATTGTTGACAGGTAATCTTGACATAGGATTGGTGCTTAGTCTGTTTTTAAAGAGTTGTATCTTTAATTGAGTCAGTTTAGATGTTGAGCAGAAGTTTGAATCTTTGTTATTCCTTTCCTGTCCGCAAGTTCTTCGTGTGTTTTCCTCTGTTCGTCTCTTTCAGGAGCTCTGAAGACGATCAGGTGCATTGTTTGGAGCTCGGTGTCAAGGCCAACAGACATAAGGACTCGGCGCTCTTAGTTTTTTCGCCTTCTTTGTAATTATTGATGTACTAGACTGGATTGTTAAGCTGCCCTCCCCACACCAAGAAAGCGGAATAATGTAAGTGGTCCTGGTCTTTCACTTTCGTCATAGTTTGGAAGCTTGTATGATTGTATCGATTCTTATCCTTGTTTCAGCTTTGTGAAATATGAGACTATTGGTGCAGAACATAGTATATTATAGCCGCACGGATAGAAGGCTGCATCTTAGTTGCCGTGGATGTCGCGCTTTGAAATATTCAGCACTCCAAAGTTATGAGTTTTATGAATGTTTAATTCTTCGATTGTTTCCGTTCACAAAATTTAGCCTTCAGTCTGTCCCTTGTGATGACCTAACAACGAGGAATCTGATCCTATTATATTAGACTTGTTTTTCTTTGGGATGGAGGTCTCTTGGACTAATTTTCCCCCTTCTTTTTGTGGACATGCCTGCCATACTCATAGATTGGTAACTAACCATCCATACTACATATAATATATATACTCCGAGGATGGATTAACTGGATGTCCCATGAATTGAGACCATCCATTTCAACTTTTATCCTACGTCAACCATGTATATATGTACACATGAAACCCTTAACAAGGTATTGCACGCATAGACTAACATATCCTGATTAATCGTGAGCTGCGTTGTGCTTCTTAATCTAATCTTCTCAGGTCACATTCTCCTACGTCGTTGCGTCAGCCGGTGCATCACGATGAGCACAGCAACGATGCCGTGTACATGTTTTTTTGTACAGTACATGTTCCTAGCAAGAAGTGCATGCTCCTCCCGTTAAGGCATGCTTTGGAATGCTAGCTCAAGATTCGACCCAAGTAGATGGGCTGTATGTAGGGGGTGTTTGGGACATTTCCAACTCCATCAAAATCATGGAGTTGGTAGAAGAGAGTATTTCTAGCTCAGAAATTTGTGGAGCTGGAGGCGTGCAAGACATTAAGAGTGTTTAGGTAAATCATCTTGTTTACATTTTAGACTAAAAATATAAACTTAATTCACTTTATTTTAGCCTATAAGTTTCAACTCTGAACTGGAGCTAGGATCTAAAGCTCTCTAAACAGGGCCGTAATACTAAAATCCCGTCTATCCATGTAGATTGTCTGAGGCTTTAGACTTCCCAAACAGTAAGGCAGTTGCACCTTGGACTATTTTGTCCAGCGTTTACCTGTCATTTTTGCCGATTCCTGCACAGAGAGGTCATGGCTCGTAATGATGGCGTGTCGCTTGGCGGCCATGGAAAGGGTAAAGCTCAAGTCCAACGCACGCATAAATGCATCGATGTTGTCGTGGAAAAGGTATGAAGGGAAGATAGAAACATGAAATTCAAGGTACGCCAAGCGAATTCGACGTACGGATGGATATATACGGTGGCATGCACGGTCCGTATACATGTTGGCATGGGGTTGGCCGATGGCATTGGCAACCGTTTGAGGGCGGAAAAGGCAACATGGGGGCTACGTACCGTGTAGCCCAGGGATACGGCTGGTCTGAGTTTGTGGTAGGTCAATCAGGCTAGGGTTTACAAAACCGTTTCGACATCTAATTTCGTGACTCTGGCTGTTTTGGTTTTCGTGAAAAATCATGCGAAAACCACGAAAAACCGAACGGTTTGCAATTTCAAACCATTTTGAATCCGGGTCAAAATCGCGCGAGAGAACCACGGTTTTTGCGAAAATCGAGCGGTTTTTTAGGTAAACCGCAAAAACCGAAACCGCTCGGTTTGGACGAAAAACCGAGCGGTTTCGGCGAAAAACCATGAAAAACGAGGAGAAAACCGCTAAAACCGTGAAAATGGAGAAAATCACAAAAAATAGGGAAAAATGCAAAAAAATCTTGTAAAATTTGTAAAATACTGGGAAGGCTAAATTTTAGTAAAAATGTAATAAATATATAAATAAGTATGTGAATACATAAAAAAACTCCAGAATGATCTCTCCTAAATTTAGAAAAAATTCGACATGACCTTTGCTATATTTTAGACATTTGGAAGTTGTAAATTATACATTTGACAATAATATGTGAATAAATAATCTTTCATTGCAATATTATAATCACACAAGTGAAAAAATAGGCATTTACATAATCACATAGCAAAATCATGCGCAATTTCATTACCATTCAATTGTCAATACCATTTACGTTATAATACCTTTCAATTAAAGTTGTGGAGTAGGCATAGCTTCGTCATTCTTATACTATCACAAAAATGCTATGTTCGACCTACATGAACGGAATGTTAGTACAAAATTTCACTTGCAATGAAATCAAACATACAATTGAAACAAAATTTCGGCATAACCTTTGCTACATTGTAGACATTTTGAAGGTTTAAAGTAGGTATTTAGGCTCTAGCAATAATATGTGAACAAATAACCTTTCATTTCAATAACAACCACATATCAATCCAATAAGTGCAAAAAATAGGTATTGAAATATCAATGCCATTTACATTTAGATACCTTCCATTTGATATTGTAAGGTCGGCAAATTTTCGTCGCCATTCCCACACAAATGCCATGTTGGACCTATATGAACGCTATATTAGTATAATATCAAGTTGCAATGAAATGAAATATACAAATGAAACATTACCTTCGGGGCTACTGCTAGTATTGTTGCGTGAACACTTGGTTGGCCGCGTTGTATTCCTCGGTGGGCATCAAGGCCAATCCTCATATAGCTAGCAACTCCACCTTATAATCGTGCCAGCTTTACCCCATCCATATACTTGTCATTTGCGATTGTTGATACAACATGGCATAAAACTCAGGGTCGTGCCACTCGTAGACCTATTGTGTGGGAGGTTGTGCCTGAGCATCAGAGATGGCGTAGTCATAGCTGCTATATGAGCTATAGCTCCCTTGCGTCTCAACGACGCCATAGGAACTATAGCTGTCCTATGGTGCGCAGCTATCCTGTGGTGCTTGTGCGGCCTTTCCCTTCCCCTTAACAGTTGTTCTCTGTGATTGAAGAGCACCATGATCTCTATCTTGTATCGCATGAGTGAACTGCGACTCCCTTGTGAATTCGATGGGCTGAGGCTGTTCTGATTGCGGTGTGGTATGTCTGGGGGTATTTTCATTGCCACCGCCATCGGAGTCTGTTTTGGAGCTTCTATCATTGGACTCTTGGTATGTTAGGTTCTGACGACCCCCCTCCTTAGTAGAGTCATCACTCCTTACATAACAGGTTTCACTTATAGAGGAAACTCTTCTTTTTGTTGTATCCCTTCTCGGGACTGATTGGTGCTTTCTCTTCTCTATATGAGTGTCTCCGACTGTCTTTTCTGCCCATTCGGAGATGGTTGCAACCCCCGTGTCCTTTCTTAGCTCAGTTGGATGAACCGGATCTGTGATAAGCTGTGATGGAAGAGGAGTGTCACTCTCTGTATCCTCCTCATCAAGTAATGGTTCATCATTGGGTCTTCCTTTCTCCATCCACTATCGGATCAGGTTTGTGTCATCGCATATTGTTAGCTCCATAAGCCGCTGGAATGGATCATCTTCATCGGAACGCTTTTGAATTTCTGCAGATTGAATTCGAAGACAAAGGTTGTAGTTGACGTACACCAACTTATGTAGCTTCTTGTATGACAGACGACTGTGGACTTTTGTGTGGATGAAGGCAAATGTACTTCAGTTGCGCTCACAACCGGTAAAAGACCCGCATTACGACATGAGGCGTACGGCAAACCGCTGAAGGGTGGGTGTGTCCGATCTGAATACATCCCACCAATGTGCTGCAAATTAACGAACAAAATAGTTAGTACTGACGAGATTACCATTACATTTGAGACGGTGCAAGAAGGTGTACCAGGAGATGTTTTGCCATCTAGTGCCATCCTCGCAGCTAGCGGTGTTGCGAATGATCCAAACTTCCTTTTGAACATATCGACGTCATGAAGAGCTTGCGCGACATTTTCAGTATCATCAGCAAGCGCTTCGAACGCTGTAACAGCCCTCTAAATTCAAAAATAAAGAAAAATGAAGATTTTATATTTGAAAATGGAAATGAATTGAAAGTCTAATTGAAATCAAGATTTTGAATTAAACAAAATTCTTTCCTCATTTTCTTCTATTGCAATCTTAATGAAAAGAAAGATTTCTAAATTAAGATTGTTATTCCCAAAACAAATGAACTGCAAAAATGAGTTTGAAATGTGATATTGATTTAAATTTGTATTTTCTGAATTACTAGATTTGTTTGAGCATTTGCGTTTAAAGGAAAAGTCAAATTCGATGAAATGGTAAAATGGTAAAAGTAAGAAAATAAAAGTAAGACATCAACAAAAATAATATTAAAATTTTAGATCACTCAAGATATCTCCAGAACCAAATCATGATGTTTGAAATAATCTGAACAATTAAAATAAAATAAAAACATGTGATAATCTAAAAGACAAGAAATCTGATTTGAAATTTGTCAGATTTGTGTAGTAATCTCCGACCTGTCCTCAAGATAATATTTTTACCATGCTGACCTAAGACCCATATCTATCTCTGGTAAAAATATCAAGAATAAAAACTTACATCTGTATCATTTATAAATTCAAAAACAGAAAAATAGAAAAGCTAAAAAAGGCAATGTCAGAATTGTTCTGATTTAAATGTGAAATATAAAATTGTGAAATTTTTACAAGAGATGTAAAATATCATTATTAATTCTCATAAAAATTATCATAAAATAATAAAGCTGTTTTAAACTTCAATTAAATATAAAATAGAATAGTCAGAAATTTAAATATTATATTGTCAGAATTTTACTAAAATATATACAAGGATTTTTTTATCTAAAAATTTTATTGATCCCTTATCTTCACCTGGCCAACCTTTGTAAAAAGTTTTATAAAAACCTGAGTCGGTTTGATAGCTTCAATGAGAAGACTAAGCTGACTTCAGTACTCCTTTTGAGTCACTCCAATCTTGACCGCAGGATCACCACTTGTCATACATCCGAGGATTCACCTGTTCTCCTTTCTTCTTCCCTCTGCGTTCTCAGCCACTCATAGCGAGCCAAGCAAGCCGCCCGAGCACCACCTCACCGTTTTGTCGCTATCTGCGCTGCAACTCGTCGCCCGAGGTCACTGCCGACCCTACCACGCTGTTGCCTCGGCTGTTGTGCCCCTGCCGTGCCCTGAATCCACCGCGAAAGCCTAGCCGTTCATTTCCTCCCTACCAAAACGCTGCCACAGCAAAGCTTCGACCGTCCAAACGCTGCCACGGCACGATTTGGGCAGTGCGCCGCGCCAACTTGCAGTGCCTCGCCTTGCCAATCCTTGCTACGGCAAACATTTCCTCTGAGAATTCGCTGCCACGGAAAATCTCACCAGAACCGCCCAGCGCCATCCAACTCTCAGCCGTCGCAAATCTGAGCCATGTTCAAATCCTGTGCTGCACCGCCTTACTTGTCTATTTAAACGTGATCGGTGCATTCCTGAGCCGCATACAAACCCAGAGCCTCACCTCAATTCCCTTGATCACGCCTGAAACTCCTCCGTCTTCCCCAAACCCGGTGAAACTAGTGAAAAGGGGGAAAACTCGTTTAGCCTCCACGGTGAACCACAAACCGAACCAGCTGACAAGAAGCTACCTCATAGACCTTAAAAATTGTCTCCATCCTCAATTGAAGCTCTTCTTCTCCGGTGAACCGCCGCACCGTGTTCCTCTTTCCGCCATGGATGCGCACGGTGAGAGCTCAGTTCCACATGCAATTCTTTCGAACAAAGTACCAAAATGCGATGCTTATCACCCATTGATACTCACTCGGCCATCATTTCTTAGAAATCACTAGTAGAACTGAAGCTCCACCTCACCGGCCAAGGCGCCGTCGCCCCTCCTCGGTGGCGAACCTCTTCCGGTTATCTCTGAAAGCTTCCAAGACTTCCCCTGTGTGCGCAATCGTTTCCTCTACCCTACTGTGCTACCCATTCCACCTCTCCGTCACTGTTTCGCCACCGGCGATCGAAAAGATCACCACCCCGGCTCTCTGACGTTGACTTGCGGGAGTGCTTCGTCAGCCACTGCGCGTCGCCTGTCTCTCTACCGCGCAGGACCTAGTAGTCAGTCGCCAGCGCCTCACACCTATCGCTGACATCGCGGGGCCCCACCGTCAGTCGCAGGCTCTCGCCAAGTCTCTATCCTACGGGGCTCAGTTGCCAGCGTATTCGCTAATGGAAAGCGTACTTTCCAAATTCGGTAACTTCCCATTTTTCCAGTATTTTCAAACCCTAGCTCATTCAATTGCTTATAACTTTTGAAATATCAGCCCAAATTTGATGAAGTAAATTTCTAAATTCATACAAAATCATGTAGATTCAGAATATGCAAAAATATTTTGAAGTTCAACTCTATTTAGAATTTGAATTTGAATTTAAAGAAAGGATTCAAAATATACTATACATAGAATATCTGCAAATAAGCTTCAAATTAACTAAAGTAAATTTTTTTAGAATCCTTTTAACCTTAAGAACCTGAATATGCAAAAATATTTAATTCTCATGCTTGGTTTGATTTATTTGCAATAGAAATTTGAATAAACTCTAATATGGTCTCTTAAGAAAGATTGTGCATCATGAATTCTAAAAGGATGAAATAATTTACACATGCTCTTAAGCCCATAAGAAACTCATTTGTGCAAAAATATTTAATTTTCAAACTCAGTTGATGTTATTTGAATTTAAAAGTTCAAACCAACCCTAATATGACACCATTATAAATATACAGATTGTAATTCTTTAAATCATGACATAAATTTATATGTTCATCTAAAAACATGAGGACTCCAAATATTCAAAAATATTGAAATAACAAACTCTGTTTGAATTATAAAGTTAAACTAAAAGAAGTAGATCAAGTATGTTATATACAAAGTGTATGCAAACAAGATCAACATTGAATAAGACCAATTTTGATGGAAACCATAGATCCTCAGGAACCCAAATATATAAAAATATTTAGATTCTAACTTAGTTTGAATCATTTTCTAAAATAGATTGCTTTCAATATATTAAGTATTCAAATATGAATATCTTTTGCACAAAGGGTGTAAATCATGTAAAATTAGTTCTGTGAATCCAAAAGATAGTAATGAACTTAGATATGCAAAAACATTTAGGGTTGAATCTGAATTGAATTAGATTTGGAAATATATTGTCTTTCAAATGCATAAGAAGTTAAAATAGTTATTAACTTGAGTTTACGAGATCAAATAATGGTAAAATGAATTCATAAATATTAGTAAAATCATAGAGTCCCTGGTTATGCAAAAATAACATACGTTTGTGTAAATTTGAACTAAGTTCATGTTAAGCCTTAGTAATCATTCATATGGACAACATCTCAGATGAATGCAAAATACTATGAAACTAGTTCTAAAATGCTCATAAAGCCATCCCCAGGTAATGTCTGAAATATAGTTCAATTATCTTATAAGGTGTAGTCGCAAACTTGAAATGAAATCCGACTCCTGATAATGACCGTCTTGTGATCATTTAAGTCTTTTCGACAACCCGTAAAACAACTCGTCCAAACCCTAGAATGTATGAAATTAGCTTAGTAACACTCTCCAGAGTATGAACTACCATAATGCAAAGAAATAATCTCATTTCACTATGTGTTGCATATAAACCTTGTCAATAGAATAACCTAAAGTATTATGATTCTGAACTTAATAAACTGGATAAACGAACTCGGTAATAATAATGGAATTTGTAGTTAAATTACTTGTATCACCAAAATCTTCTTAAGACCATGGATATATAACCAGTAACTCAACATTACAGATTCAGCATATTCAAAACTAATCCATATGCAAAGTTAATTAAAGAATGAATGCTATTCATTTATATACATCATACAACAAGTGAACTAATAATTAATTCTATTAATCCAAATAATTTTTGTATCTTGAATTCGATATTATAAATACAAGAATACATAAATTTCGCTTCTTGAATTTGTAAAGTAAAAATAGACGATGTATAAAAGTAAGTTGTTCTCTGGTCAAACTTAAACACTAATATCAGTGTAAAGTTTAATCATTTAAAACACGAGAGATTAAAATCATCTAGTCCAAACCACAGCCAAGCCTGCTTTCTATAGATTGTCTTTATTTGACTTTATTTCTATCTATTTTTTTTGCCCTTATTAAAGATGTTATTTGCTACTTTCATTTGGAACGACGCGTAGAATCCGACGTAATTACCTTCATCATTGACTATGACAACAACTTCGTCGTAAACAGCAAATAAGCAAGGCAAGCACCCCCTTTGACCATGTTGATCCCAGTTTTATAAATGTTTTCATTAAATGTTTTTATTGCACACGTATATTCATTAAACTCTGCTATATTGTGAGAAATGGTAGTTATACCTGTAAATTCCTGAAGCTCCCTTGACAAGTATGAATTTGTGAACCTTGATACCTTAGAATCATGGTTAGACAATATATAATGTCACTCTGGGTATACATGATATTTAATAATCTTGCTTAGCCATGCTTTAGACTTGGTATACATCAAATTGAGACATTGATCAAATGATACTTGGATATGCTGAGGCATGATGATGATTCTTAGACATGTTGAGACATGATGGTGATTTTTGGTTATTTTGATTAAAAATGAAAATAAAATTATAATATTGATGCGGGCAATTATTGGCAATAGCCAGGTGTGCAGAAGGGCTTGCACGTAGATTAGGGGGAGATTATTGCCCATGTCAGGTTAAGGACCGAACTATGGGTTATTTTCATGCCAAAATAATCGTACAACCACAAGTGCTGGTATGGGACGGCCTTAACCAATTAAATTACTTAAAACTAGCTTTGCACATTGGAAGGCTGGAGTAGTACGAGCTGTTCCTTAATGGATTGCTCGAAGGGACGTCCACACTGAGGTGATCATGGAACAAACGTTTACCGATACAACGGTGTACGCCGTACTTCTGGGGAAGTTTCATCATTTATATGCTCTGAGTTCTTCTGCCAGGGTATGGATTTTCGTCCCGTGCTAGTGCAAAGTTAGGATTAAGTAATTGAACGGTTATGTCATGACTCTCTGCGGCACACCAAAGGAAGTGTGCTAATATCAATTGCACAAAGAGTCAGTCATGTCTTGTGGGTAAAGTTGTACACCTCTACAGAGTGTAAAACTAATCGATTAGCCGCGTCCGCGGTCATGTGCATTTGGTAAAGTCATCACATAGTTAGCTATTTTTATTTTACAAAATATAGATCTTGATCTGTGCTGTCTAGAATTATGGTTTGGATTGAAAACCTTTGTTGGAAAGGATTATTTCAGATTTGTACCATGTGTTGTCAATGATTGATTCATGGAGATGATCAAAGGAACTGAGGTTCGTGAAATTCACTGATTTGTACTTACATATTAAACTGCTTTTACTTAAATTCCATTTATGTTCTATACTTCAGTAAATTCTTTTGCAAACTAGCTTTATGCAAATTAACCGTGAAAACCTTTCCTTTGAATGGCCTGCATATATAATAGGATTCACAAAAGTCTTGCTGAGTACGAAAGTACTCACCCTTGCTTAATTAATATTTTTAGGTGAAGATTCAGAATAGCTCGATGAAATTATTTGACGCGGGATTCGGGAATGTTGACGAGATTTTCTAGGGATTATTCCTTGTCAGTTGCCTGAGGGATTGTATGGGTACACTGCAAAACTCTCAATTCTTTCTGCTGCATTTCTCTGAATTGTAAATTCTCATTATGTAAATTACCATTGTTATTTATAATAAAGAGTATGGATGTGATATCAATTGTTGTAAATGTGCGTGCTAGCTACTGATCATGGGACTAGCACTGAATGCACATGAGATTTCTATTTTTGCATTTATGTAAAAATGGGGGTCACTACAAATGCATCCCGAAGATTTGGCAAGAAGGTGTTGGTCGTTCCGTAAGCGTAGACAGTCCGCGGGTTTAAGGCGGTAGCTGTATGATGTGAAACGAAGCATGTCAGTGCAAGTACATTATATATGTACAACTGCAATGTAATATGTTGCAGGAAAGAATATATTACTAGCATTCATATAAGTGTCGCGTGTTAAGTCGTCCATTCGTCGGTCCACCACATCCATGTACATGTCTCTTATTGATGGAGACTCATGGAACAAACTGTCATACTCCTGCCGCACTATGATGTACCGTAGGATCGTCTCGCTCAATGTGGGCACTCTATCTTGATCGGCGAATCGCAATAAGGCATACAATGGTTCCACCGACTTCACCACAGATCGAAGATTATCCCATCATTCCAAGCTTGAGAAGCAGCCATACACGTACCTCCCCTCGGTGGTATCAAGAAAGCGAGAGTGTAGAAAATCTTCGGCAACCATCCATTGCATGAACTTATCCTTGCGATGAAGGAAACTGTCCAAAAACATATAGTTAATGCCGAACCGAGTTGCATTCCACTTGACCAACTCGCCTTCAATATACTTTTTCATCATAGCATGTATCTTGGAACAGTTGTATATCCATCGAGAGATTTTCCTTACACTCTCGATGACCGCGGTGTGATCTGGGAAATTTCTGATATCCTTCAGTATCAAATTGATGGTGTGGGCCACACAAGGCTGCCACACTATGTTACGGTGCTACCGTGCGATGAGCTTGCACGCCTTCTTGTAGTTCGCATCATTATCTGTCACAATCTGCACCATATTTCTCGGACCCACCTCGTTGACTATGGAATCTATTTCCTGCGTGACCAAACAAAACAAAGTACGACAGTTACATTGTGAGTACATTAATTCAACTTCAGACGAGTACAAACAAAACCAGTTACCTTTTTGAAGTACAAGGCATCCTGGGAGACACCGTTGGCATCAATGGATTTATGGAAGAACATTGTGCCATTACAGTAAATCATGAAGTTTATTATACTCATGCGTATCGGCCCTGTCCAAGAATCACACATGATTGTTACTCCGTATGTAGGCCATTCCTTCATGAACTTTGCGAAGCTTTTCTTAATTTCTACTTCGTTGGCATCTAAATATTTTCCATCTATATCTCATCAATAAATAGTAACTTAATTTAATGCATGAACTTTGATCTATTCTGAAATGGGTGAAGTCAATTTCCTTTTCCCTTCACTGACAAGTAGAACCCATCCCTTGGCCAACCCCATCTGGCAGCACCTCTAGGCTTGGTGCCACATTTAAGCACCGCCCTGTCAGAATTTTATAAAATTAATCAAGTTTGATCATGCTCAAAAAAATTTATGGTAGCATCTGCACATGACTAGGATAATATAGAAAAAGTTTAAAAATAATTTCACTTAAATTTATAGTTAAGAAAAATAAAGCCACCCCGAGTAGCTCCAAGTTTCACATCAACCCCTTGAAGCTCCCCTCAACCCCTCTGTCTAGCCTGGCTCCAATTGATCCCCTAAGCCGCCATTGCCAATTGAACCCGAGCTTGGAGTTCAAAACAAATTCCGGCGCTACGGTAAGTTACTTCCCAATTCCTTGTGCATAGACCATTCTAGTAGACCCCTGAGCTCAACCCCTTGATCAATTTCAGCTTCCACCGCCTGGAGTGCCGCCGCACCATTGCTCATCTTCTCCGAGACCGACGACCGGTGGTAGTCCTCTGTGATGACTCTTAAGCGTGGTAAGATGCAAAAATGGAACCCCCTTGTCCCATTGATGCTTATGCCTTCGCAACCCGAGCTTAAGTTGCTCTTCTTCAACCTCTCTGGCTGGCCGCCATTAGCACCGCCACCGCCGCATGACGCTGGGCCATTCCAGCCAACCTTCCCAGCCACCGTGCTGTACCTCAGCTGCGCCGGGACCTCCTCTAGCCATTCCCACCCTTGGCGAAGCTCGAGCACCGCCGGAATGCCGCTAGTAGCTCTCCCAGCCGCTCCCCTGTCCATTGTCACCCGATGCATGGGCCTGCATGGTCAGCTAGCGCAGTTAAAATTCAAAGGAGCTGAAAAATGGAAAGATGCTTCCACAATTGAAAAGCGTATTTTCTATTTTACTGGTATTTTCCAAAACCTAGGGATTCAAACATCAATAACTTTGCATTTTTGATCGAATTCCAATGAAATAAATTCCTAAATTCATATAAAATTATAAAATTTATAAATATGAAAAAATATTTAATTTATGACCCCTGTGCAAACTTTTGAATTTAAAATTCAAATGAACCTAGTATGGTCACTATACAAAACTTGAACACCCCAACTCCTAAATTTATGAAATAAATTTCTACACGCTCCTGAGACCATAAGAAACCTATTTATATCAAAATAATTATTTTTTAAACTCATTTTGAATTTTTTTTAATTTAAGATTTGAATATATCTAGTATGGTTACTATTGGAAATATATAAACCATATCTCCTTAATTATTGAAATAAATTTTAATATATTCTTGAGATCATTAGTGTTTCAAATATGGACAAATATTTATATTTGGACCTAGTTTGTACCAAAAGCATAAATAGAATAATTCCAACACATAGAAAATAAAACAGTAATAAGTAGTGAAAATAAATTCAAGAATAAAGTGCAACCAGTTCATAAGACCTATTAGGACCATAATAAACTCGCTTGGGTAAAAATATGTTATTTTGATCATAGATAAGAAATTTACGTATAAGATTTGAATATAAGCAAGAAAGTTGCTATACATGATCGGTAAACCCTAGCTTCTAAAATAACGAAAGTAAATCTAAAAATCAATAAAACCTAAGTACTCCATTTTTGTAAAAAAATAATAATATTTGAACTTACTGAATCAAGTTCCTACTTGGACTAGCATCTAAGTTCATTAAAAATACAAGTAACACAAACATAAACAATAGCCCCTAAAAATGAGGAAATAAACATCTAAAATCTCTGAAACTATAAACACCTTAGATCTATAAAAATATACAAAACATATGATTTATCTGAACCATGTTTGCAAATAACCTTGTTAGCTATAAACATGGAACTAGGATATAAGCAAAAGATGACATAAATGAAGGATACTACAAATGAAACTATATAAGCAAAAGATGACATAAATGAAGGATACTACAAATGAAACTAGTCTGTAAACACATTATAGATCCAGATCATCTAATCCTGCTAAAATAATTAATGATTAACTTAGTATGAACCAAGTTCCTAATTAGCTATACTTTCTATCTACAAAAAGTTGAAACATGAATAACTGTTATAAATAGATGTTAATACATGAAAAACCATCTCTTAAATGCTCTATAGGACCTGGTCATTTAAAAATATTAAATTCATCATAATTAATCATAATTTGCACTTACCACCCCAATTGAAATGTCTTTATGTAACATGCACATAAGGATTTGGAATATAAATAAATATAAATAAAATATCATAAATAAATGTTAGCTCATATAAGACCAGCTCCAAAATATTCTTAAGATCAAAACCATCTTAATCTGCAAAAAGATGTAATGTTCGATTTAGTTTGAATTAAGTTCATATAGATTTCATTTTTTGTGCACATAAAGACTAAAACATTAACAACTTTCACAAATAAAAGCTAAAATATGCCAAATCAGTTTCAAGACACTTATAGGGTCAAGACCTTCTAATGTTACAAAAATGGTGCATGCACATGTAAATTATGTTCGCAAACCTAAAATGAAATTTAACTATTTATAACGTAAACTTTAAAAATATGTAAGATTAGGAAGTGAATATTATATCATAAATAAACACTAATACCAATAGAACCAGCTTAACAATATTGCTCCCTAAAGCAAGACCATCCTATTCTATAGAAACAATTCTATTTAAACATGCTTTGCTTCCGAATCCTATTAAAAGCATAACTCTACGTAATATGCATGTTTAAAGCATAACTCTCCATAATACAAATAAATGAACTTAAATCAGTATTTAAAACCTTTTTATCACTATAACCTTAGAATTTATTTTGAATTTTGTTTCATTTTATTTCTTTTTGCCTCTCATTGTTATTGCTTCTTATTGCTGTTATACGATACAATAATCACGTGTAGATACCACACGAAGCTGCTACTGAAGACTTTGACTCCAAGTCGATTCTTGAACCAACAAAGCAAGGCAAGCATCTCCTTTGATCATATTGATCCTAGTGTTCTAATTTTATTTTATTTTGTCAAATCTATTTATGCATGCGCATATTTTCAGTAAATTTTCTATATTATGGTATTGGTAGCTATAGCTCTATCTCATGAAACGTTTTTAACAAATATTGACTTATAAACCTTGATAATCCTAGAATAAGGTTAGACAATATATAGTGTCAACATGGGTATACACGATTACATAATAATCATGCTTAGCCATGCTTTAGTAAGGGAAACTGAAATAATCTGGACATCATTTCTTGAGAATTTGAAAAGGTTGGATATGACATTAAAGTTTGCTAATATTTTGGTAAAAATGAAAATAAAACTATGGTTTTAATGCGAGCAATTATTGACAATAGTCGGATGTGTATGGAGCTTGCACATAGTGTAGGAGGAGATTATCGTCCGTGTCGAGTTAAGGATCAAACTATGGATTGTTTTCATGCCAAGAACATATAAAACCATAAGTACTGGTATGAGATGGTTTTAAACTAATTAATTAATCTAGTTTAACTTTACCCTTTGGAAGGCTGGACTAGTATGGGCATTCCGGGTAGGCTTGCTCATAAGGGTTTCTACATACCAATGTAATGGTGTACACCTTACTATAGGGAGAAACGATGATAGCAGGAGCAACTGCCTTGGTTACTGTCAGAATGATATCATGTTTTGGGTGTGTTGTTTCTGTTGCCACAGCAGAGGTTTGACATCACCAGGGTAGTGCAAAGTTAACCTAGTTAATGTAAAGATTTTCGTCATAAACATTCTAGCCACACGCCAAAGGAGCGTGAAAATAGCGGCAAAAATAAAAGCTCATGACTTGTAGGTAAAGTTGTACACCTCTGCAGAGTTTAAATCTTTTCAAAAATCCATGCCCACGGTCATGGACACTTAGTAAAGTCATCACATAGTTAGATATTTTGGTATTTTGAAAATGGATAATTTGGAAACATGTGTTGAACAGCTTACCCTTCAGACGATTTAATACTATGCTATGTGTTGGCAAGGATTGGTTTCAGCTGTTATGCCATATGTTGGCATAAATTGTTTTTATACCATGTGTTGGTAGGGAATTGTTCGAATTGTTGCTCACGTCATGGAAGACTGTGAGTTGCTATATTTATGTTTACATACTACTATTTTTATATACCTGTCTAACTTACTCTAACAAAATCCCGCTTTGCAAATTACTATTTGATTTACATGTTCAATTTCACTTTATACAAGTTAATCATAGTAGCCTCCTTTGATATAGTTTGTATTTACTGCATTTTTACGATATACCTTAAGTCTTACTGAGTACGAAAGTATTCACCCACTTATTTGTTGGTTTAGGTGAAGATGCACATCTCCTGATGACATATACTTTGACGCAGGTTGTGGAAATGTAACATCCCAAAAATTTCAAAAATAGTAAAAATGAAAAATTTTGAATTTTGAAAATGGAATTGAGTAAATATTTTAATTGAAACCAAGATTTTCATTCTAAGTACCATCTTTTTCTTCATTTTCTTGTACTTCAACCTAAAGGAAAAAGAATACGTTGCTACATTAAAATTTTTCACCTAAAATAAACAAACCTTAAAATGAGGTGAAAATGTAATCTTACATTCAATTCTCATATTTTCTGGAACAATTCCAACCATATTAATTACTCTTGGAAGTTTGGCTTCAAAAGAGAATCAATCGATGAAGTTAGTAAAAGAGTAAAGGTAAAAAGATGAAAGTAAAAGCCAACAAAAATAATATTAATTCATTGAAAGGTCCCCATCACATCTTTTCAGCTGTCCAAAGATCTTATAAATGAATTAGGTAAATAATTAAATAGTAAAGTGACATGTTTTCACATTAAAATAGTAGCATGATGGAATTTTACAAAAGTAATAAAAACATATCTCTGGTTGAAAATTTTTACCAAACCTTCCTCTTAACATTATTAACTCCTGGTAAAAATATCAAAAATTAATAATGACTTCTATTACCTTTTAAAATTCCAAAACTAAAATCATGAAAATCTGAAATCTGTAATGTCATAATTAATAGAAAATAAGTATACAAGATTTTAATTTAGAAATTTTACACAAGGATTTTATACCCATAGAAAACTCTGTCAAAAAGTCTAAAAAAATTATGGACTTAATTTTGACTGTAAAATAAAATAAAAACAGAAAATAGCAGATTGATAAGTCAGAATTGTTAGAATTTTTATGTAAGATATCTTAAACTGAAAATTTTACCGCAGGATGAAAACTGTCTCTAGATGACTAAAAAAGATTTGTAGAAAATTTTTATATTGAGATGTCCACTCTAATTAATGCATAGATTCTTGTCTCTCCAGAAACCAAGTAAATGTCTCCTTTTCATTACAATTACATGTGGGCCACCCTGATCTTTGACCCCACTTGTCAGCCACAGCATGCACTGAACCTTCTTTTCCTCACTTCACCTGCAAACCAGCACCGCTTGCCCGTCTGCTACCACGGCAGGGAATCGGCCTGATTTCTTCGCTGCGGTAGAAGAAGTGAGCCACGCGGCGGCGCTCCTCTGAACCTCTCCCATGCGTCAACGCGGTTGTAGTCCTCGAGACTCGCCAGCTCCGTCGTCTGCCCCATACCGTGCTGCCCACTTGCTCTGCCTTGACGATCGAGTGACGCTGATTCTACCGCTGAGATGGCTGCCCCATCCTGCCAAGCTTCGTTGCGCACCAAACCTCGCCCGTATCACCTGCGTGCCCATGCCCTGACTACCCGGACCCGCCATTGCCTAGCCATAAAGCCGACTATGAGCTCACCTCACCCCTTACGCACCTCCCTGCTACCATCTCTACCGTGCGCAAGCCTCAAGCCTCAGTCAAGCAATGCCTCCATTGCCGTTACCACCTGGAACTGAGAATTCGGGATGGAACCCGAATTCGGCCAACTAAGTGGAAATCTTCCCGATTCATCTAGCACAAAGAGCCCTTGAGCGCCACTGACTCTAGTGTGCACCTCTTTTCAGGTCGTCGCACCTAAAGCTCGCTGCCACCGCCTGAAAGTTCAAGATCCATTAATTTGGTTTTGGTGTTAATGTCAAATCTAATATTGAGACTAATTCTTTCGATAATCATTGTTTAATGACAAATCTAATTATTATGAGACTAACATGTTTAATTGAGCTTAATTTTAGTAGTCTCATATTTGGATGGAAAATAGAAAACCCAAGGTATGTCTTGTATTAATGTTTATGATTTTAATGCATACTTTGGATTCAATTTAAAGTATGAATTTCCCATTGCATTAACCACAAAATGTGCATCATGTTTCTCCAATCCTTATTTACATAGATGCACATATTTAGGGGGAGTTCATCATTTAACTTGAAGGTTTCATTGTATTGATCTATTCTTTATTGACACATATAGGGATCATGACATTGAAACTAAATCCTTGAGTATATATTTGAATTGGCTAGTTGTAGTATACTCATGGTAATATAGGATAAGCTCCAATGTGATCAAAATTGAATATGTGCATATTGTCTCCAAATCAATTATATCTATGCACATATACATGTACTGTGGGGTTTATTCTATAGTTGATGGCTTAGAGTAATGGTCATTTCCATATAGTCTACACATTATAGATCATTACTTTTCATCAACATGAGTATATGAAAACTTGTGTAGTTAATATATACTCATATCAATTTAAATAAAAATTTAAATTGAGGTTGGTTGTCTTCTAATCATCAAAGGACATTTCATCATGTATTGATGGTATCTTTTGGATTGATTAAGGATAAACAATAGTTCTTGAGTATAACGAAGCATTAGTTGCATCGGTTTACTCAAGACACATTTATATCATTTAATTTGATTTAGGTTGTGCTCAATCGATATCAGAGGCTCACTACAAGGATGGATATTTTCCCCGAGTGTTTTCCACACTCGGGATAGGGGTTAAAACACTCGGGATACCCTATCCCGAGTGGGCACACTCGGCGTAGTACACTCGGTGTTATTTTATCGGGAAAAGTTGGCTATGCCGAGTGTACTCTCGGGGAAAAAAATCTATACCTGAGTGCACTCTCGGGATAGCGCTAGGACTGAGGATTGTCTCCGTGGCTGACATGGCAGCGACACGTCAACATCTATGCCGAGTGCCCACTCGGGATAGAGTGCACTGCCTATCCTGACATGGCACTAGTCATCCTACGTGGACGAAAACGTCGTATTTCGAGTGCACTCTCGGAATAGATGTTCTGTATTGCTAGAGCACTCTCGGAATAGAGTTCTTTGCCCGAGAGGTGGCTAGAACGAGAGTACACTCAGCATAGATTGATCTACTCCGAGTGTGCACTCGGTTTGTTATTTTCACACTCGCCCCAAAACTGGATTCTTGTAGTGGCTTCCATTATGTGTTAATGGAGTGAATATATGATTGAGACAACCATGTGTCTTGCACTAACTATTCTTATGAGTTGTGAATGAGATAGGTTAATTCCAAATTGTTGAGATGAGCAAATGGGACAATCACGCAACAAGTGAAGATGGGCGTTAAGAGGAGATCCTAAAGAAAAGAAGAGAAGAAATTCATCAAGAGATGATGGACAAAGAAGAGAAGAAGGGTGACAATCCCGGGGAGATGCAAAAATATCAAAGATCTTAAAAGGCCCAAAGGGGATCGTGTGCGGCGGCGAAGGTATAACTAGATAGGCTAAGGACTTTCTAGTCTTTGAGTCTAGTTTTTATCACCGTACTATTAAGAGGGGTCGAGTTTTCTAGTTTGAGCTTCATCATGTGTTGGTGAGCTCAACCCGCGTTTAACTCAAGCTCAACCTGTTTGGTTTTTGCATGGAGCTAACCATTTGGCATGTGTTGCGAATGGGTGAAGCTCGTGTTTTGGTTTTGCTTACGCTTTGATTTGCATGTGTTGCAAGTGGGATAAGCGTATGCGTTGGCTTTTGCATGAAGTTCACTTTTGCATGTGTTGCAATTGTTGAAGCTTCATGTTTTGTTTTCTCTTTACAAAACAAATCTTTCAAAATCAAAGTGGTTGCTTGGAGCTAAGTTTTGCATGTGTTGCAAAAGGAGAGAGCTCAAGCATGATTTGGTATTTATGTGATTTGTATGTACTAAAGATTTGCATGTGTTGCAAATAGAAAGCTCATACATTTGATTTGATCTTAATGTGGTTGCATGGAGTTAAGATTTGCATGTGTTGCAAATAGTGAGCTCATGCATTTGAGTTTGTTTGGTTTTGCTTGGAGCTAGGTTTTGCATGTGTTGCAAAACGAGAATGCTCAAGCAAGTTGGATTTGGAATTTACGTATGGCTCTTCGAAGCATGTGAATAGAATTTGCAAATATATTTTGCAAATTGTTTTGATCATGAGTTGATCATCACATGGTTCAAGTTTTAATCTTGTTGACCCTTGCTAGCTTGTAGTCATGTTTTTGATCAAGTCTATGTGAGGGATTTCGAGAAAATCAAAATTGGACTTGAATGACTACATTAGAGTCTTTGTTTTTGTGATTTTGGAAAATATCTATGGTTATTTTAATCTTAAAAATAGGTGGAGATTGTAGCCCTCGTAATAAGCTTCGCATAGAGTCCAAGATCACCTAAATCGGAGTTCGGAGTCAAAAGTTATGACCGTTTTTCTGAGTGTCGTCTGTGCTGAAACAGCAGGTGCGGTAGTACCGCATTTTGTAGTGCGGTAGTACCGCCCGTAGGGGCCGGTAGTACCTTTGGTACTGTAGCAACAGCTATTTTCAGCACTTTTAATGTCCGTTTTGCCCCCCAACGGCTAGTTTTCTTTGTGAGGCTATAAAAGGAGGTCATGGGGGGCATTTGCTGGTTGATTGAGCATTTGGATGAGGTGGTGCATGTGTTTCACACTCAAATTTGATTCTTGAGCTAAGAGTGAGACTAATTGCATGTGTTGCAATTAGAAGTGGGTTGAGAGTCTCTTGTGCATGTGTTGCACTTGAGGAGGAGCCTAGGTGCATGTGTTGCACTAGGTGATCACCGAAAGCGCATGTGTTGTGCTAGGTGAAGCTCGAGCGGAGACTTGGCTTATTACTCTTGGAGGTTGCCGCCTCCTAGACGGCGTAGAGCGTCGTGCGCGGGAGCTCTCGAAGGAATTGTGAGAAACCCCGACGAGTTTGTGAAGGTTCGAGTTAAGCCTACCCGAAGGGGTGAAAAACTCCCACTAGTGGAATCGAGGTGGGTGCTCATTGCGGAGCCGGTCCAAGAATTGGGCTTGCCTCAACGTGGACTAGGGGAGACCGGCAAGTCTCCGAACACCACGGTAAAAAGTATTGTGTCTCTTGTGCTTGCATTGTATTCGTTATTTATATTCAAGCAATTTACATTTGTAGAATTAAATTGATTGATTACTTGTCTTTATTCTTGCATATTCTTGTTAGAGACATAATTAGCTAGTGCACTTAGTGAGCCTAGTTGACTTAGTCTTAATTGTCAAAACCTTAGTTTATCACTTCCGCATTTATTATCACATAGGTTTTGACATAAGGGTTCTTATGCGAGATTTTAATTAATCATAGAAAAGTAAATAATTTTTAAAAGCCGCCTATTCACCCCCCCTCTAGTCGGCATCCTCGATCTTACACCACCGTCTTCTTCCCCACTACGGTCACACTTGGGTCGAAATGTTTCGCCAATTTCGACTCGGTAACCATTGAAATGGGTTCAATTCTGCTTAGTGATGCTATCCATGGTGATAAAGTGTCACAAAAACAACTAGTTCATCTTCCCCACAGAATCGCCATTACTGGTGCCGCAGGTCTTCGGTGGCGGCATACCTCTGGTGATCGCCTGTCAGGACCGAGGGGCATCCTAGCTTCGCCGAGCTTCCCTACAGCTTCCTCACCCGACCGCCAGCAGAATCCACCGTCCTCTCGCCGCCGGTAACCACCGCGCCAACCTCCCCAGCTCTGTCTCTTTGATAGTGGGTCCCCCTGATCAGTGAAATGCAGCCAGCCCAATTCAAATCCAAAAGACGTCTCCTAATATAGAAGGCGTATTCTGCTATTTCAGTACATTTTCCAAACTGCATTGAGTTAAATCAATTATATCTTATGCTAGGAAGGTCCACATTAGGTGAAGTAAATTTATCAATTCATGTTATATATTTTTTTTATTTATAACATTCAAAAACATTTAATTTTGCTCACTTAAGTTCAAATTATTTAAATTTAAGTTTAAACTAAAGCCTAATATGGCCTCCATTCAAAACTTGAAAACCCTAGATGATAAAACCATGAAATTATTCTAATAGGCTCCTGAGGCTATAATAAACCCATTTATGCAAAAATAATTAACTCTTCAACATAGTTTGAATTCTTTAAAAATAAACTTGGGTTCACCATAAGTAGCTACTATTGCAATTATACAAATCATAACTATTTAAATCATAAAATAAATTTTAAGATGTTACTGGGGCCATGAGTATTCCAAATATGCAAAAATATTTAGATTAGAACCTAGATTAATTTAAATTTGACAATGAATTGTATTCCAATGCATAGAGGCTAAAATAGCTAAAACTTAGGTCAAATGAATTCAAATCTTTGTAAAACCAATTCTTAAGCATAATAAAGACTATAGCATCCTTAGATATGCAAAGAATTTCATGTTTAGTTTGCATGTATAAAGGAAAAGGATATAAACAAAATGTCACAAACAAAGGATGCTATATGTGAGGTCGGTTTTAAATCATCCTATAGGTCCAGATAATCTAATCATGGTGAAATAATTAACAATTAACTTAGGATGAGCCAAGTTCCTAAGTAGCTATACTTGTTATATACAAAACTTGAAATATAGATAACTGCTGTGAATAGATGCTAACATATGAAAAGTTAGTTCGTAAAAGACCTGCATGACCAGATGTTCAATATAGTAACTAATCATAGTTTGCACTTAGTCTTTTAATCAAAATATGATTTCATATACTAGAGATGTATACTTAAGGATTCAAGTTCAAGCAAACGAAATGACATAACTAAATATTTGGTCGTGAAGGGCTGATTTCACAATGTTCCTAAAGTCAAGATCTTGTTAGTTAGCAAAAAGACCTAATTTCAATTAAGTCCATAATAGGCCCTAATGTTCATTTATGTGGAAAACATCTCGGATAGAAGCAAAATATCATAGAAATAGCTTTAAAACACTCTTAGAGACATCCCCTGCTAATGCCTAAAAAAATGGTTAGAATATCCTGTAAGGCGCAGTCGCAAAACTTAAAAAGAAAACTGAACCGTAAAACGCGTAGAACTTGAATCAATGAAGCCTTTTTCAGCAGTCTGTAAAATACCGCTGTAATAGTGCGGAACCTCACTCCAAATTTCGGGCCTTCCATCGGGTGAGCTTGGGCCTGCCCGACTGGTAATTTTAGGGGTGGCTGGCCCATTTGAGAGTGTAGTGTTAAGGGTTTTGGGTGGAAGGGGTTTTTCTGGAATTTCCCCTCACCTCATCTCATTTCCTTGTGTTTGTGGCTGAGAAAAATCGGAGTGGGCAGATTTTTTTAAACCCAGAGCCTGCGTCCTCCCTGGCTCAGCCGAAGCAGCAGCCTGCGCACTCCTCCCTGGCGATTCTTGCTGCCGACTCCTCCAATCTCCAGGCCGACTCCCTTGCGCCCCAGCTCAGGCCGACTCCCCTGTGCCCCATCCCTGCCGACTCCCCTGCGACTCTAGCCCTGCCGTCTCCCTCCAGTCTTCCTCCCAGCCGGCGCCGCCCTGCGCCTCCTCCCGGCCATGAGCTTCCTGGTCGGCGCCCTCTCCGCTCCCAAGAAGAAGAAGAAGCAGCCAAAGGCAAAGCAAGAATAGCCCGAGCGAGAGCGAGTAGCAGAAAGAAAGAAGTAGCCGGTGGCAGCAGCAGAAGAAGGGTAGTGGCGATGCAGGCCGGCGGTGCCCCTCTGACCAGTTCCGGCGCTGCCTAGGTCTCTCTCCGGCGACCTTTCCTCTCCTCCGGCCAGCATCCCCCACTTCCCTTCCTCCATGAGTAAAAATCTGAGGTAACAACCCTAGGGATTTTGGGGTTTAAATGGTGTGCATGCCATGTGTTTGATGAATTGCTCACAAAGAGCATGTCTCTATATTAGCCCATGTTTGATGCTATGTGGGACATGAGGATACCATATATTTGTTTTCTATTTAATTTTGAGATTTGTTCACTGCTGGGAGCTTCAAGTATCATGTAGATCTCCTGTATTGCGAGTTGTTCATTAGTAGCAGCTTAGGCGATGTGTTTTATCTGTCTCTGTTGAGTAGGCTATAAGCACAAGTTTCTAATTGCATGTATGGTTTCTGAGTTCTTTTGTTGTTAGGATTGTATAGTGTGGAATTTTGTCCCAGTGTATGATAATTACCGCTGAAAGAATAATAGTATTTGAAATCCTAGAATAGTGAATGATGTGTTACTACTATTTTGTATGCTCATGTCTTGATTCCTCCAACGGTCATGTGAAATCAGAAATATGGTCACTATACCATGCTGGTAAATTTAGTTATAAAGGAGAGCAAGTGCTAAATGAAGGTTGGTATGATTTGCATTCTGGTTTTGAGGAAGTTGTGTGACTGAGGTTCCCATGCTGGTAACATAGAGTGCAACTAGGTCATTATGTTACATGCACTTGTATGATAGTCTGCGGTTCAATATTTCAATTGTCAGTTCTTATTCCTCTCTTTAAAGGTTAGTTCACGTATGATACATTCCCTAGTTACTCATACTGCAATGTGGATATGTTTCTTAAATTTGAACACTTAGCATGAGCATTTATGTTGTTTGATCTATGAAGTATTGAGAAGAGTTGGATCTTTGAATGTTAGCTTAATTTGTTAATGGTTTTGAATAAGATCCCAAATTTAGAGAGAGTTGTCAGTGTGTTCTCCTATTATTAAGGTTTAAAGTCTACTGTCTAGTGGGTTGCCCGGAGTTTCCTTTAGTGTGCATTGGAACTGTTTTTTTTGGCAGGAGTTGAGTTTTCGTCATGCATTGAGGTATTGAGTCGGACTTTGATCCATTCTTGTGCGTAACGTTGTTTTCAGGGAAAGTGTCTTTGGGAGTGGTCTTGACCCCGAGTTGCTTCTCGCGTCGGTAAAGGCAAGTGCATCCCCTAGAACGTTAGTAGGGTGTTAAATGTTTTGCTTGCGATAAGAGTATGAGAATTCTAATGGCTTGGTTATGTTTAATGGCATATCTAGAAGTTGTTCTTAGCATGGTAATGAGGATGGATGAATGTTAGCAATGGGAAGGTAAGTTATTCAATTCCCATTTATTGTATTGCATTACGAATTTTATGAATGAGTATGGTTATGTTGATGCAAGTAACAAAATGATGAACGCGATTGAATGATAACGTGTGTGTTTATATTCGGGTTGGTCGTACTTATAAACATGTGTATGACCAATGTGGAGTTGAAATAGGATGAAACGGTTAGATCATTCATGTCAATTGCATCATTGCATTCATGATGGACGAGGCGTCCCATGTTGATGCGGGCCTCGGTGCTCACCCGTAGTGAGCACAAAAGTCCTACCTCGTAATCCCATTCATCGAGGTGAATGGGAGCGAGTCAGTAAGAGTAGGCCCCGCCACGGGATGGGTGGGATTGAGGGTGTACACCGACGGGTGTGCACTCAGCTATACCGGTATATGCTATGACAATGTGCATTATGAGCATGCATGGTGCATTCATTTTATGATTCATGAGAAAAAGGATGAGAGCATAAAAGCATTGCATTGTGTGTTGCAATTGGTAAATGTTAATTGATGAAAATGGAAATGACAGGTTGAGTATTGAGTCGTGGATTCATCCTGAAATGATTGTTGAGGCATGAATAAGGTTTATTTATGTTTTCGAGTTGGATGTAGTAAGTAGGGTCAGTTTCTGTTTCTTTAAATGGATAATTTCAATTAAGCAATGGTTATAGCAAATGAAGTAGTCATGTTTTTACGTTTTGAAGTTATATGAATTCAAATTGCTCCCTTTAGTTAAGGATGTCAAGTAAAGAAACTATTACTGTATGTCTTGAAGTCGTTGTATTCTAATCGAATTCATTACTTTTATGCTTGATTGTACTTTGCTGAGTCTTGGACTCACGCTTGTTGTTTCGTGTTTTTAGGTACCTGAAGCTGGCTCGTCGGGTCGGGAGTAGTAGCACGTGCACGACTTCAGTCTCCAATAATCTGTTTAATCGATTCGTTAAGTCTGGATGTAGCTAATGCGGTTGTAATGTATCGTTCGTCGTGGTGGAATTGATTAAATTTCTGTATGTTGTGTGATCGATTATCTAAGGACCTGCTAGATGGTTTCATTCTATTTTGAGTGATTGATATATTATAAAGCTGCTATTATTCTTTTGTCTGCTGAGTGGATGTCCTAGTTTTAGGGGAGGTGCTGCCGAAATTTTGAAAATTTCGGTGGCTTAGTTTTAAACCGGGTTCTAAGGGTCAGAGGTTAATTCTTGTCTTTTTGCTAGAGGTGTCATTAGTTATTTGAGAGTTTTGGTAGCATCTGTGGCGCTTTTGGCGCCGGGGTGTTACAACCGCAGCCAAAATGCAAAAGCTAGAAAGAATGGCTGAAAAACAATCTACATAATACTACTACCATAATCTATAAAGATATTCTATTTAGGACTTTGCTCTGTATATAAATCTAATCTAGACACTGCAAATAACCTTCGTGAACTAGTCGCGCAGAAAACTAAATCAACTAAACCTTTTCAGTGGCTTGCAGAATGACTCACCTAAATGTAAATCTTAATGGAACTAGATTAGAAACACACTTTGGCATATGGACTACCATATTATAGAAAAATATTATATTTATAACTTGCTTTCCATATAAATCTTGTCACAACAAATACCCTAAATGACCACAAACTGCACAGATTCGATAACGCTTAAGCCTTTTCGAGGGCTTGTAAAACAGCTTGTCTAAACACAAATTTTAGGAGAATTAGTCCAGAAACATACTTCAATATATGGACAACCAAATTATGTAAAAATATCTTAATTACGACTTAGTTGTCAAATAAAATATGTTAACGCAAAAACCCTAAATGATAATATTGTCGGAACCGTATTATGTGAATAGTAAGAGTAGAAGTCTTCGTGCAAGGTTGCCGCAATGCAAGAAATCATCCTATGACCATATAGTAACAGCAAATAACTTTAAATTTCAGATCTAACTTGTAGAAATTGTTCCCATCCATGAACACTTAAAGTTAAGAACTATTCAAGCGAAACCTTTAGTGAATGTTCTACTTTTATCAATCCAAACTATTTTTGCATCTTGAATTCAAAATTATAAATACTAAAACACGTAAATATAGCCTCTTGAATTCGTAAACGACATTATGTATGTTCATAACCATTGTTCCATGTAATCAATGAATGAAGGTAACACACTCATGCTAAAAAGCTTCACCTAAACTAAGTACTAATGGAATTGTTATGCAAGTGATAATTTAAGAACCCAAATCCACCATGACCTTCTTGGTAAGATTTAATTTGGTAATTTTATCTGATTTCTTTTTGCCCCATTTGATTCGATGTTGTTTGCTTTTGTCTCGGTTCTTATTATTCGATACGTAGACGACGATATTTCGGATCTGATTGATAACGACACCGACTACGATCCAGATTATATTCCCGAAGGAGAGCAACCAGGCAAGCACCCTCCTTTGATCATTTTGATCCCATATTTGCAATGTTATTTTGCTTTATCAAACTATAATGCACGCGTGTATGTTTTAAACTTGCTATATTGTGGGTGATGGTAGCTAAATCCAATTGTATGCATTTCCATTACGTTGTCATTTGATTCACTGCCATTGTAACCTAGTAATGGTGTAGACAATAATTAATGTCACTTGGGTAAAACTTGCGAGATTAACATATGTATCTGCTTAGCCATGCTCATTAGACCGAATTTTAAATGTTGGATACCATTTTAACTACTAGGGGCAACTTTGTTTAATTATACGGAACCGAGGTATGGTTTCCGTGTATCTTGGTAAAAATCCAACCCAAAACTTATGATTTAGATGCGGGCAAGTTATTACTTAACTTGAGGCGTGAAAAGGACCTCACGCGTAGTTATATCGTGGTTCAGGATCTCTGGATGGTGATAAGGGTTTAACATCACCGGGGCGGGTGTAAGATTAAACTTTAACTAGTTGAACGGTTTCGTCACAGTCTAGCAAATCGGGTACGGTGAGTATCGCGAGGCATGGTTGACATGATTGCTAGATTGTGTCATGTGGGTAAAGTGTACACTCTCTGCAGAGATTAAAATCTAATTAATTAGCCGTGCTCGCGGTCATGAGCAACTTGGGAAAATAATGTCAAGTATAGTCTTTGTTTTTGCTAAAGCTTTGGAAATGTGTTGGAATGGGTTGGTGAGTTGGGAAGCCAATGGTGGCTATTTTTACTTATTGATCACAGCAAAGGAGAGCTAAGACATGTCATCTATGAACTTTACTTACTGTTATTTAGCTTCATATTAAATGCTCTTTACAAATTCGTTACCGTTTTATGAATCTTTTACTTGCAAACAAAATCTGCCTTATGCTGAAAATGAGACTAGTGTAGAAACTTGTTTCCTTGTTATAGCCCTGCATTTACTTTATTTCCATACACTAAAATCTTGCGAGTACATACGTGTACTCACGGTTGTTTAATCCAAACAATATAGACGACGGTATGGAAGAACGCCCCGACGACACGTACTTTACTCCGGGGTCCGACAATGATGTTGATGGATGAACTTGGGCTTTTCCAAGTTGGTTGCCTTTGGGTTTTATGGATGGGCATACTGCTGTCCTACTTTTGGTATATGTTTAATTTCCGTTGCAATTTACTTTTGGACATGTAATATTTGGCTAGTCGGCCACTACTTGTAATAGTAAGTAGTTGTGATAGTTGTAGTTTATGTTTATGCTATTCCAACTACTTTGATTCATGTGTATGTGTTGCGATACATCTCGAATGCGGGATATGTGGGTGCTAGGCTGTAATACCGCAAATTATTTTTCCAGGGTTCTTGGCCGGAATTTGGTTTTGTCTTCTTAAATCCAAGGATTTATGGCGGAAGGGCAAAAGTTTTGTCGCCTCGCAGTTTAAAAGTTTAGTAAAGGTTAGGGTTAAAGATTTAGGTTTGGGAGGGGTATTTTTGGAATTTCCTCTCTTCCTCTCTTTGCTTGTGGCTGTCATTTCTCCTCCCTTGGCAGGATTTTTTCCCCCAATCTCCCTGCCGACTCTTTCTTTTCCTCCTGGCCGCATGCTTCCACGAGCCTGGTCGCCCTGCTCCCTCCCGATTCCTCCTCCTGGCGCCCTGGCCTTCTCCTCCTGCTCGGTGGCAACAGCAGCATCTTCACTCGGCGCCCTGGCCTTCTCCTCCTGCTCGGCAGAATGACAAGAACTGGAGCAAAGCAATGCCGCCCCTCCTCTCTCCTCCCTGGTCGGCAGCAGCAGCAGGGCAGCCGGTGACCTTCCCTCCCTCCGGCGACTTTCCTTCCCTCCCGCCGAAGTCCCTCTCTTGCCCTTCCTATGGTGAGGCTCAACCCTAGATCCCATTGAAATGCTTGGTTTCTAGTATGCATGCCAGGTGTTCGCTAAAATGCCTAGCTAGGGTTTGGGTTGATTGGATGGCTGGGTTAGGGTTCTTGCCATGAAGTTTTATTGGTTGATTGGTTAGGGGTGGAATGGATTAGAGGTGGAACCCTAGAGCTGTGCAGTTTGTTTTTTCGAGTAAATTCGAGTGCTCTGTTGTAGCGCGAAATTGTTAATTTTGCAAGCGTTTCCTGGGGGTTTGGCTATTGCGAAAGTTGTAGGTAATCGAATTACCTTTCAATAGAGACCAAAATCATTAAGTTTTGTTCAGCCATTTAAAAGTTATAGCTATTTTACCGCGTGCTATCCAGAACGCGTTGTTTCTGCGGCTGTCTGTTGTTCGTCGCAAATCTGAGATTAATCGGTGCATTTCCCGATTGGTCGGCTATAGAAAAAGCTATAGATTTGTCTCTTGTAATCGTTTATAGCCCGGGCTCATCCTTTTTGGATTAGCCGTTTGGAAGTTATGCCATTTTCAGTGCCGGTTCTACGGAAATTTCATTAGTTGGAATTTGGACCGTTTTGGATTAAAATGCGGAGTGTTGTGCAATGTTGTATTGAGTCGGCTTTTGATTGTTTCTTGTGCACAACGTTGTTTTTCAGGGAGAGTGTCTTCGGGGGCGGTCTCGACCCTGAGTTGCCTCGCGCGTCGGTAAAGGCAAGTGCAACCCGTATATCTTTTGTAGGGTATTAGTTCATGGCTTGTGTTATATATATGCTTACCATATGTTTGCATTCGTGTTTATAAGCACGTCTAGTAAGGTAATTGTCTTTTGATAAAAAGGGTAAGAAATCTGATGCAGGTGCATCGTTGTTTGAACGTGTTATGATTTGTTTGATGAACTTTATATGCCTTGCTATCATGAAATTATGCTGCATTCCGGGATTGAATGTTATGTGCGATGTTTAATGAATTCCGTCTAGATGCCGTGATGACGTCTTGCTAAAGCTTACTTTCATATTTACGTTCACTAGTTTGATAGGCTAGTGGGAATACTGAAAGTATGGAATTGGATTGCGAAAATGGATTGATTTATGATCAAGATAGATGGAATTAGTAATTACTCGAGTAATGGTGATGCGAGTATGAATATGAATGTTGAGGAGGTGATTATGAGTGTTGAGAATGTGATTATTGAGTGTTGCGAATGTGATTATGAGTGTTGAGAATGTGTTTATTGAGTGTTGCGAATGCGATTATGAGTGTTGAGGATGTGAATGGTAATTTATGGATGTGAGGAGTGGCTGATGTTTATGTATTTTGCTATGGCTATGCAAATGTGAGAAATGAATGTAGTTTGCAAATTGGTTTATGTCAATTGCATTTGTGCATTCATGATGGAAGAGGCAACCCATTCTGATGCGGGCCTCTGTGCTCACCTGTAGTGAGTACGAAAATCCTACCTCGTAGTCACGTACACGTGGTTGTATGGGAGCGAGTCAGTAAGAGTAGGCACCCTCCACCACAGGAGGGAAGGGGAATGAGAGGGTGCACACCGACGGGTGTGCATGCACTCGGCAATACCGGTATGTGCTAAAAGAGGAGATGATGAGACATGCATGATGCATCATATGCATAAGAATTGTGAAATATGCATTGCATTGACAATGGTGAATCATGTTTATTGAGTTGATTGTGATGTATGGATGTGAGATGCTGCCTTTGTATGGCATAATTGCATATGCATTGCATTGACAATGATGAACCATGTTTAAATGAGTGGATTGTGATGTATGGATATGAGATTCTGCTTTTGTATGGCATATTTGCATATGCATTGCATTGACAATGATGTATGGATATGAGGTTCTTCTTTTGAATGTTTTGTGCACCTGAGCATTGAAGGCAACGAATCGAGCCTGTTAATGGTTAATCGTGGAGCTAATGGTAATTATAGGTTGAGGATTGAGTCGTGGACTCATCCAAAGGTGGCTATCGAGGTATGAGTAAGTTTAAATAATTCTTGAGATGGTTGTGGTATTTGGAATCAGTTTCCGGTTCATTTTTTTACCCAGTTCAGTCAAGTATTTGAATATGTTACGTTTCAAAGTATTGGTATTTCGTTTGATTCGGTTGCATTTCTTTATTGTTGCACTTTGCTGAGTCTTGGACTCACGCTTGTTTGCCTCCTGTTTAGGTACCTTGAAGTGATTAAATCGGGTTGGGAGTAGTAACACGTGCACGACTGCGGTCTCCAGCAAATTCATTTAACCAATTTGTCACATCTGGATGTAATTAATGTAATTGTAATTTAGTGTTCATCATGATGAAATTTATTAATTTTTGTTGGATGTGTGATTGATTAACTAAGGACCTGCTAGAATGGTATCATACCTGCTGCTATTCTTTTGTCTGCTGAGTGGATGTCCTCTGTTCTAGAGAGGTCATGCCGAAATTTTGTAAATTTCGGTGGCTTAGTTTCTAAGCCGGTCTTAATAGTTGAGAGGGTTGGTAGCATCCGTGGTGTGTTTGCGCGGGGTGTTACATAGGCGTTGATCTTGGAAACTAGCACTAGACATATATCCGGGTACCTGGAATTGACATCAACCATCGATGCATAAACTCGTGCGACCGTCGTTCTTTGGCTATTGCTTGCGCTCCCCTTGGAGGGTGTGGGCGATACCAAGGTCCTGAGACGGACGGCGAGTACTATGTTTGGATGAGTTGGTCTCGATCCCGGTATGGTTGTTCGGAATGGAATCGAAACTCTCATGGACGCGTAAGTATGTACGGTGTGACTATGTGGCTCATATTTGTTTGGGTGAGGGCCATTTAGTCAATACTCCGTGCACGGGACTTTTGGGTGGCAGTGAGCATACATTTAAGTGGAGTATGGGTGTCACCTCTAAGTCCAACGCACGTGTGAGGATCGATTCATATATCCGGGTGCCCACAGGAAATTATATTAGCGAGTTTTTATAGGATTTATATGTTGTCCATTGCCTAAGGGTTAGATGGGTACACTAAGACTTTTGTTTCCTTCCACAAGACTATATGCTCTACTTTGTAAGACTTTGTTGTATAAATTACCATTATCATATGTAATAATGAGTATAGATGTGTTATCAATTATTGTAAATATATATACTAGCCACTGTTCATGGAACTAGTACTGTATGCACATAGATAATTCTTTTTGGTATTCTGTACAAAAATTAAAAAAAGAATGGTTGTTACATGATATTATATTATAGCTTAGTAGAAAATAGTGTCTACGCAAATTACTTCTACCCAGAATGATCAAATTAAGGCAGCTCGCCTGAGTTTCCGTAGTAGAGTTTGGACTCAGTTGTGGTCCGCGGAGGTTCCTTTCTCGGTTCTTGCTCGTTTCCTGCAATTTGGTACATATACCGGTACTTAGTCGATCTAAATTCAAAACATACCGGATTACGTAACAGTGTGGCCAACGCTCAAATAGAAAGTGTGATATATCGGTACTTGCGCATGTATTAGTTAAACCCCTCGAAGTTTCACATTTTTAATGCTAGCTCCTGTTCCGTCTAGCTGACTAGCCAGCACTGCCATTAATTAGCCCATACTTACCTCTGTTAAATGGCGTGCTCTAACTAGTCATTCACTTTTATGTATTAAAGCAAGGATATAGAACGGTAATATTATAATAACTATATTATAATTCCCTCAACGAGCTTATATTATAGAACAACGTTTTCTTGAGACAATGGAGTTATACAGTAGAGCGAGGAGTACATACATTATTTACATGGTCTTACTAACTATACATGAAAACGAAGGAGCACGCTGTATATGCTAATGCTAGCATGATGTGTCCAGTGTTAATTAGTTGGGAGGACTGAAGTACCTCAAACAAATTAAGTCCACCTTTATCTCCCTCTCTAATATATATTTTTTTGGCTATCACGAGCTCGGACGACTAATGCTAATGATGATGGTAACAGCCTAAGGTCGGCATTTGTTAATTAATGCGCGAAAAGTTGAGTTTTGGATGTATCTGGAGGATAGAGATTAGAGACCAAGTTGGCCACGTGTGGAAGATGGCTCTCTCCTTGCAACCTCTGACCAGTCTCCTCCTTTTGTGGCTATCCTATTGTGGTTTAGGTATGTGATCCACGACCTTTTCGGCTCCAAACAGACAATCTGAACATCATCACCAGTAAGATATATAGGCCAGAAAGCCATCTTAATTGCAACCACTGACCTGTCTCCTTTTGTGGCTATCTTATTGTGGTTTATGTATGTGATCCATGACCTTTTCGGCTCCAAACAGACCATATGAACATCATCACCAGTAAGATAGGCCAGAAAAATCTTTGATGCATATCTTGTATGGAAAGTCATGACTCAAATATGCACATACCATTATACTTAGGCTGCATACCTTCTAATCGGAATCTCTGACCTGCCATGGAAAAGAAGAGGGCCATCCACTCATTTTGTGATGTTTCCCAATTATAGGGCCAAGTAGCGAGCTGTCTCACATGTACTACCTAGCTAGATATATTTACATGGGATAGGCGAGGTTCATTTTATATGAAATCATATCGTCATAAACAGTCGCTGACACATGAGTCCTAATTGATAAAAAATGATCACTTTTATGAAGGTATCGCGGTGGCCTAGCAATGAAAACTGCGTAGAAGTTTCAGAGTATTTGGGACAAGTGCTGGACATCAATTTTGACACTATAGTACCGACGACTTGTGCATCGATATTCATAAAAGAATGGCTTCTGAAAGCAACGGTAATTAGTAATAAACCAGTGTACTACTCGATACATTAGTCAAGTGATCAATAGCGGTATGTATGCATGTGAGTTAAGTTGTAAGTAGTTGTAACATGCCATCTCCTATTTATATAGTGGTCAGTGGGGTGATATTATCTACCTGCTAATTAGTTGGGGGTTGTATATATTTTCCTAGCTTAATTATATGTTTTGATCAAAACGCTTCAGGACTAAATAAACCATACCGACCAAGCTAATCCGTTTGGATTATGGCCGAGCATGAGCCTCAATTATTGATCGTAGTAGGAGTGCATTACATGAATAATCATTTTTATGGTCCTAATTTGAGCATAGCGACCACAGGTAAAATGCATAACACAGTATATGTGTCACTGGCATATATGTTTTGACATATGCCAGATAATGTGGACAAGCCAGGGTTGCGCACTACGTTGTGCCATGCTAAATTTGGTTGCGCGACGCTGCACCGCCCAAAATTTGGTCTGATGGATATTTCTGAAAAAAATTATGTAATTTTAGTTTTCTCGTTGCGCGAAATTTGGTTCGGAATATTTCTAGAAAAAACTGCATAACTTCAGTTTTCTTTTTTTTTTAAAAAAAATAGGTTGCTAGGAGACATCGGCGAATCAGTGGATTGCTAAGAGCTATTGGCAAATCTACAGATTTTTTTGAGAAAATCACGGAGGGACCTAAACGCATTTTTTGGGCACAATTTTGGTTTTTTTGTTTTTTCAAAAAATGGACTGTTAGGAGTCGTCGGTGAATATGTGGATCGCTATAAGCCGTCGGCGAATATGTGGTTTTTTTTAGAAATCCGTGGAGGGACCCAAATGCAATTGATTTTTTTGTGTAATTTCGGTCAAATGGATTGTTAGGAGTCATCATCGAATCTGTGGATTGCTATAAGCCGTCGGCGAATCTGCTAGATTTTTTTTTGGATAAAACCGCAGAGGGAACTAAACGCAATTGATTTTTTTTTGCGTAACTTCAGTTTTCTTGTTTTTGTAAAAAAACGGGTTGCTAGGAGTCATCGGTGAATTTGTGGATCGCTATAAGCCATCGGCGAATCCGAGGGATTTTTTTTTTGAGAAAACCCCAGAGGGACCTAAACGCATTTTCATTTTTCTTCGGGGCCGATCTGTTAAAAGCCGCTTTCTTGGGTCTAAACGTAATTTCGGTTTTTCGGATCCATTTTGTTAAAAACCGATAGGAGGATCTGAATGTAAACCACGAAGGGATCTAAATGTAATTTCAAATTTTATGGATCTATTTTGCTAAAAACTAATCAAATGATCTAAACGTAATTTTAAATTTTTTCAAGAACCTCACCGCGAAGAAGGTGACATAGCACCACCTTCGGTTGAGCCTTGAATGCGTGCGGCATAAGGTATATAGTATATATTAGTTTATCCTTAGATCTAACTGATCAAAAGTACGTCCACAATAATGATACATGCAAGGTTGTTGTTGGCTGAGGCTGTAAAGCATTAGCTGAGTCATGTGGGCTAATAATTTTCTAAAGCAAGTGCATGTACCTAGCTAGCTTGGACTGCACAGGTCGAGTCGACACCTACCCAGCCACACGACAAACTACCACTTTTCCATGATCCTCTCATGAGCCACAGGCGGCAGAGACACTATCATAATACTGATTGTTTTCTAGGACCGTAGGGCCGGGAATATCTCCAGTTTCAAACTTGCAACAGAAAGGATTCAAATCATACACTCCCTTCCATGTTTTTTTTTCTTTTTTCTTTTTTCTTTTTGCCTGATGAAAGGTATATGTATTCCTAGGGACAAAACATGTTTTAATTTTTTTTAACATTACAACGCAGGACACACACTCACATTATAGTACCTTTTTACTTAGTTGGTTTTAAATACTTTTCTTGATGAAAGGTTTTGTGTCTCTTTTTTTAAGGATAGAAGGTTTTGTGTCTATGCCATATGCAAAAAGTGGTTTGTGCTGTTTGGTCGGCTAAAACAACTGATATCCTATGAAATTATTATTTTTCCCCTATGTCTTTGTTTTATGTCTTGTATACCATTTAATAGGGGTATATATATGATCCAATAGCATTAATTTTTCTTAGATTAAATGATTACTTAGTGAGTGTGTATGGTGGGCTATGGGCTTATATTGCAGGATGAAGGGAGTATCTCCTACGTATCATGGTCACTCTCATTCCTTCTTGTACATGCTCTTGCCATGTCTCTAAACTGATTTTTCTTAGTGGCCTTCGTTTTTGTACTTGATACAACATAACAAACAATGACCTAAACTTTTGGAAGTACACATTATTTCTTTTTTGTAAAAATTTCAGACAGATCAGGTGTACAAGCTCATTGCCATCAGAGAAAATTCCACACAGAAAACCTTTCGGTTATACATAAACTAGAAAGTATGGCACGTGCGCGCACCCACAGAGAGAGATTGAGAGATAGGGAGAGAGAGTTGCACCCTTGAAAGCAAATGGTTATAAGAAGTTACTGATCATCATTTCACCGGAGAAAAAAAAAACGTTTCACTCAGTTATTTAGTAGAGAGCTATTCTTGGGCCATGCAGGCGTCCCTTTCATGCTGTCCTTTGTTGAAGGCAATGTTGGCGACCCACAGACTTTTCTATCAGCCATTCCTGTGAATTGTCACCACAAGTTTCAATCAAATTTACATTTATATATTTTGCACATATTAATCCCTCATGTCTATCACACAAGATGTGGATAGGCTTGATTTGTCATTGCAAAAACCTAGTATACTGTCACAAAATATAGAAAAACCTAGTATATATATATCCTTCATTTCTATACTACTCGACAATGAGAAAAATCCAAGAATATCTAGAGATATAAGTCGATACATATTTGGCTCACTGACAGGCAGGCCACATGTGCATTCTTTTGGTTTCTATATACGTGTAAAGCTTGTACGAGCATTTTTAGTAGGATTTGCTCTATTTTCACAAAAGTGCTCTTTTCACCTTGATATCTCCTCTATATATTTACTAAATAAAAATTGAGAGCAACTACCAAACGGTATACCGTTGGGAATCACTTCCAACGGTATACCATAGTTCATTGGGTTCACGGGTAGGTTTCGTTACTAGGTTTCACGGGTAAGTTTCATGATGTCTCACGGATAAGTTCCATGAGTTTCATGAGGTTTCAAGTTTCATAAGGTTTGTATTTCATTAAAAAAAGTTTTATAGATAAGTTTCAACCAAAGGTTTCATCAGACAGCACAATGCTAGCTTTTTTTAATGAACACGAACCTTATGAAACTTGAAACCTCATGAAACCCATGAAACTTATCCGTGAGACATCATGAAACTTACCTGTGAAACCTGGTAATGAAACTCACCCGCGAACCTAATGAACCATGGTATACCGTTGGAAGTGATTCCCAACGGTATACCATTTGGTAGTCTTTCTGATAAAAATTATGTATATTGCTGACAAGTTCTGAAATTCTGTGTTACAAGGCTAACGAGATCGATATGCCTCTCCCGCGTGTACAAGGAGTTGCCGTCCTATAAATACTGGCTATGGAGAGAAAGGAAATACAAGATAACCATAAGCAAATCTCTCTCTCTCTCTCTCTCTCGCTCTCGCATTGAGAAGCATCATGTACCTGAATCCAAGAATCACTGGGTGTGGGGAGAGGACCCTAGTCCTCTCCCATGGCTATGGAGGGAGCCAGGCCATCTGGGACAAGGTGCTGCCCCACCTGTCGCAGAGGAACAAGGTACTTACATATGCATGCTAGCTCAGCTGACATCTTATCATACATGGCACTATGGCAGTCGGCGATGCATGCATGTGTGTTCTGATATATGCATGACGAACGACGCGCACAGGTGCTCCTCTTCGACTGGGACCTCTCCGGCGCCGCCGACGAGGCCGAGGAGGAGCCTTACACTTTCTCCAGGTTCGCTGACGAGCTCATCGCGCTCATGGACGAGATGAAGCTGAGCGGCGCTGTGTACGTGGGGCACTCCATGGCCGGCATGTTTGGCTGCATTGCGTCCATCAAGCGGCCCGACCTTTTCACCCATCTCGTGCTCGTCGGTGCCTCCCCAATGTACGTACCATCAGGGGCGGATTCAGAAAAATAGGTTATTGGGGTCGTTGGGGTCATTACAGCAACTTATAGCTTATATATACTTATATACTAATAGAATACAATTAGATTTATATGTGATTTTAGCAAAGTCATTGGGGTCATTTGACCCCACTAATTGCATGTAGATCCGCCCCTGCGTACCATCCTTTTCTGCCACACCCTTATATTTAAGAAAGATTTCACTCTCTTTTCTTTTTGGGGCTGTTTATTGATAAGTTATTTGACTTTTTCAATCACAATTATTTTCTTGAGCCATAGGATTTGCATCCGAGGTCTACTATATGCTTTACCCACTCATCATTTCTACAAAATACAAAAACATAAATACAAAAATTCTAATCTATACAAAAAAAGTAAATCTAGGTGAACCCCTACAAAATACAAAAACAAAAGAATTTCTAACCTAGAAAAAATAAAGTAAACCTAGGTGAACCCTACAGAAACAAAAACAAATAAAACTAAAAATTACACTATAGTGTTAATTACTAAAATTGCATATTACTTAATACTGTAATTTTACATTTAGTCTCATGCAATTTTAGATGATTGAGAGATAAGAAAATCCAGGCAACACCAAGAATTAGCAAACCCATTTCTTTTTCCGTTGTTCAGGCAATCTGCCCGGGACAATGTAAGAGTCAAACAGTCAACACCTTGCGTACATGCATGAATGCATGACAATCACGGAGAGACCGGACATTGTAAGACGCAGTTAATCTTGGCCATGCCAAAAAAAAAAAAGAATAAGTTTCGGCTGGCCCATTTTAATTAAAACGTGAAAAGTTTTCTCAAATTTTATAGAAATTAAATTGTTATCTACAAGACTTCTGCGCTTCAAATACCGTTAAAATCATTTTGAGGTACTGACTGTATAGGGGTACGTGTGATATGATTAGGAGTGCCTAAGCCTCAGGCCGGACTAGCTATTCTCAGGCCATGGCCCGGGTGGACTAGCTGTTTCTGGCCCATTTAAGCTGGGCTTTTGATCTAGGCATCGAACCATGGCCCCGGTGTCTCAAGGCTTGGCTCCACCACTGGATATATATGATTGCTAAAGACAAAGAAGTTGAATGAATAAAGGCTATCAAATGATTCGAAGCATAAACAGGATCATCTCGAGAGTTATACAATTGTTAACGGAAGGCTATGATTGACCTATATTGTTTACCTGAGGTCCCATGTTTAGGTTAATTTGATCTGATCCACCCATTAATGGTCGAAAGCAAACAACATCTAACTTTTTTCATCCTTTTCTTCAGTTCAAACAATTTTTTTTGAAAGCTACACAATTGTTCTATTAATTTGGTTTTTGTTTTGACTTAAGTAGATACTTTTCAAATTTTCTACTCATTGTTGTACAATTAATTAAGTATGTGGTTTAGAAGCACTCTTTCTTAGCTAAGACAACAAATCAGGTGCAACCAACCCTTTAGCTGCAATCGGTCAAATCAACATGAAAAATTCTCCAAAAAATTGATGAGGTAGACTATGTGTTCTAGTACCATTTAAAATTTCATCTCAAGGTATGCTGGAAGAAACCAAAAAAAAAAAGTTTGCTATGCATAGAAGTATTTTTCTTTCCATTTATTTATCATCAGGCAAATTTTTTTCTAAATTTTGTGAAACACAGAATAAATTTGACTATAAATTTTTGTAGATAACTAAAGTAAATTGAGAAGAACATGATCAACTTTTCTTTGGAAAAATTTCACAAGCGATGAGTTGCTGGGTCTGTTTTCAATTAACCAACTATACAGGATATAAAAAAATACAATTGGGGTTTATATATCGATGAAATTGGTCGGGTGTATCTAGTATTTCCTACCAAATTTGTGTTTTTACGACATCGTGTTGTCTTAATTAATTTAGTGTGGTATTATTTTTGTCGTAGTACTTATGCTTTGACAGTCCATCGTACCTTTTGACGTTGTTGCCAATTTGTTGCCGGTCTCTATCATAATAAATCAAAAAAATGTCGCAGTCACCATCACGAATCCTCGATCTAGAGACTTTCGAGAAAAAATTAGCATAGTATATTTTTCGTTTTCTTTCTTAATTTCATTCTTTTTTGTTGCTCTTAGCTTAGCACAGGTTCTACTCACTTCTCTCAAAAAGTATTTATAGAATGAATCTTGATATTTTTTTCATCATTTTTCCTGCAATAATATTGTATCAAATTGCTCATTTCCACGTTAATACTGTGCTCAGGTACGTGAACTCGGAGGACTACGAGGGCGGGTTCGACAAGTCGGACATCGACGTAATGCTCACCAACATCTCGTCGGACTTCCACTCCTGGGCCAAGGAGTTCGTCCCGCTCGCCGTCGGCAGCATCGACCCGTCCATCGTCGAGCGGCTGGCGCGGAGCTTCTTCGCCATGGACCCGCGCGTGGCGCATGGCCTGGCGCGCATGATCTTCCTGGGCGACCAGCGCGAGGTGCTTGACCACGTGGCCGTGCCGTGCACCATGGTGCACGTCACCGGCGACTTCGCCGCTCCGCCGTTCGTCGGGCGGTACATGCAGGGCCGCATGAAGCGCTGCAGCGCCACCGTGGAGACCATCGATTCGGTCGGTCACTTCCCGCAGCTCGTCGCGCCGGACGAGCTGCTCGGGATACTTGACCTCGTGCTCCGCAGCGGTGCCGATGACGGCCGCGGCGAGGAGGGGCCGGCGCCGGTGGCCGTCGCGGAAGAGAAGAGCACCACTGAGGGGAGCCTTGCTGAGGCGGAGGTGAATATATAAAAAGTTACCGCGTAGTAAATTGCATAGTTCGGTTCGTGCCAATGTCTATCAGTGCGTCTATGTATGTGCATTCTGATCTAGATATTACCGTGCATCGTCACTTAATATGTTTCGATCACTGTTTCTCAATTTGGGTTTCATAATCTGTAGGAACATTGATGCTCTTCGTTTGGAACTTTTAGCTGTTGTGACATTATGTTTGCATTGGTTTTGAATGATCATAGATTAATGGAAGTGAAACAAGTGCTAGAAGTGCAAGCAGTGTACATGTTCATATCGTGCTGTTGGGTTTATTTTACTGGGAAGGGTTTATTTAGCTAAAATTTGGACTAAATCCTAAGGATTTGGATCGAAATCCCTCTTTCTAAACAGGCTCTAAGGGTTAGCTTTGATGGTTGAATATAGTGCGTTTAATTCTCTGATCAGTTCATCCAAACATTTAAGCTGTTGGAAAAAGGTCAGCAATGTACTCTATTCTGCAATGTAGATCTTCTACCTCAATTTTCAGAAAATAAAAAAGCTAGAAACGTAAATATGAGCCAATATCGTGTACAATCATCCATATGTGTGCAAGCGTACAATCAAACGATTTGGAGCACCCAGTCTATATCCAACGCTAACTGCTGTTTTTACGTTTAAACCCATCCACCTCACCCTCCATCTTTTCTCTCTCTGCCCCTAAAATTTGCTGAACACCTGCCAGCAGCCAGCGTTGGATATAGATTGGATGCTCTAGATTGTTTGATTACACACTTATATACATATGGATGATTGCACAGGATATGACCCAATGAAAAGATTACATCCAACCCATTACCTAAAGCTCATTAGCCGCCTTAAAGCCATGCCGCCGCCGTCACCACGCCGACCACCACCACCATGAACGAAACCCTCGCCGCCGTCCTCTCCTACCTGACTCCTTCCCCCGTCTCCGCCACGGCCTCCCTCTACTCCTCCTCCTCCGCCGACGGCGAGGACCGCATCAGCTGGCTCACCGACACGCTCCTCCGTAACATCATCTCGTGTCTCCCGACCAAGGACGACGCCCGCACCATCGCCCTCTCCTCCTACTGGCGCTGCCTCTGGGCCTCCAGGTCGCTCCGCCTCGACGACGCCGGCTTCGCCCCGGACGCCGTCACCGTCGGCCTCTGCCGTTGCGCCACTGCCGCGTGGGCCCCGCACCCAACGGCAGAGGCCATTACGGCAGACGATCCGCTTCCCGTCGTCACCACCGCTCTCGCCTCCCACCCGGGCCCCGTCTCCTCCGCCCGCCTCGCCTCCCAAGAAACCGACCCCGTTGCCTCCTGGTTCGCCTCCCTCGCCGCCAAGGCGTAGGATCGTCCAGTCTGCCATGCAGGACCTCGAGCCCCATCCCGTGCTCCCTTGCTGTCCCGAGCTCGAGAGCCTCGCGCTCGTCCTGACACAGGACTACCCAAGATACGTCCACATCTGATCGGGGAGCCTCCAGTACCTGGTGGTGTGGATGTCCATGGTCAGAGGGGTGCACCTGGACGATGCTCCCAACCTGGAGCGGCTGCTGTTGGAGCCGATTGCCGGTGCCTCCACGCACGTCAAGATCATTAACGCACCCAAACTGAAGGTTCTCGGGGACTTGATCTTGGACTGCATCAGCTGAAGATCAGTCACTGTCATCAAGGTGGCCTGAGTTTTGCTCCTCTCATCATCTTACTTTCCACAATTAGATGGTACTGGATTATGTGATTGCTTTTCTTTGCATTGTAGAATGGGATAAAGGTGAACTGGTGAAGCCAAGTGCTATGGTTCGGACCCTCATGACATTAGCATTGAAGGTGCAGTTTGGCGTTGAGGAGCAGGTGAAGCTAGTGCCCCTCTGTCTTAAATGCTTCGCGTGCCTAGAGATGTTGTATATCACGGTATCAATTCCCTGCCACTTCATCATTCACGTTTTAATTTGTGCTTGCACCTATTGAAGTAAACGATCTACTTGCTTGGAATACAGTTGGTTCCTTCTGAATCACCCGTCAGTGTTGTAGTGGAATTCTGGGATCAAGTAGGCTACTGAACGTGTTTATTCACATCTCAAGAAGTCCGTGTTTGAAGCTACCCGAGGCGAGGACAATGAGCTGGCATTTGTAAAGTTTGTCATGGAAAGAACCCAAATGTTGGAGGAGATGCGTGTTGTAGTGGCTGAAGGTTGCTCTGGAGATGTTGTGCCAAGTCGTTTATAGTCAGAAGGGCTTGTGTCTGCAGATGCTACAGTGGTGGACAGTAACCTGTCCCATGCTTCGAGCTTCCAGAGAGCCACTAACATGATACGGAGTGACCCATTTGATTGCTGAATTTGGAGGTACTCTCAAGACTTACTCTGTTGTTGTGAACTGCGGTCTTTTACTTTCTGACTCATGTTATCATGCTTGTTCATTAGCAGAATCTACATCTCATAACAATATAACGCATTTGTCAAGGCAGACTATGCAGCCTTACTACTTATATTAATATAACACATTTATGGTTGCTCATTAGCAAAATCTGCATCTCATAAGATATTAGAAATATAACACATTTAGCTGAGACAGATTATCAAGCTACATATATTACAATATAGCACATTTAGTCAAGACAGACTTGCAGCCTTACTACTTATATTACAATATACACATTTAGTCAAGCCAGATTATGCAGCCTTACTACTTATATTTGGTTTGTAATAAATAAATCCTTGCATAGTATTTCATTCCTGTTGAAGTCCCTCTGCGTTGCAATATACTCCCTATGTTGTAACTATTACCATTTATCAACAAAGCTCAAAATATGACCTTGCATATTTCCAAGAAGTTTGTTCTGATACTGTTAGCTGTGGATGGGATCAGAACTTTGTCTCTTGGCATCGAACGGTCCAGCTGTTTGATTTCTGAAATTGTTCTTGGCCATGGCAGTGACTTGCGTTGTGCTTAAACTTCGATTATTGTTATCATCAAGATATGATAGGGAGATATGTTAATTATAATGTATAAAGCTTGTGGAATGGTGTTGTTACTTTGCACTTCGTAATACTAACTTCTGTTGGTTTCCTAGTCCGTCTTCAATTTTGTCCCATGACAATCCATCATGTGGCACTGTAAGAAACAAGAAATTGATGGTGCCTGCATCCTTCATGCTTTCATTGATGTAGTTGCACAACAGATTTCCTTCATTATTCTCATCAGAAACATTGACAATGGCATCTCAAATGCCAAAATTTAGTTATAGTCATACGTGTTGGGCATCTATGGACCATAAGTCATCCATGTCAACCAAATGAGCCTGGTTGGGATGTAATAACATATGCAACTGGACATGTTCATTATGTAGCACCGCATTAACCTAGCAGCCACCACCCAACCATAGAAGCCCGTGGTCTTGACAATGTCCTGGCGTCCTCACCTGCAGCTCTGTGCTGCAGACCATTGCGTTTCAGACTTTCATCACCTATAGTCATCACCCACATGTTGGTATTGGTAGCCGCATCCTCCGGTCTGTGTGCTGTTCTGTTGGCTCGTGGCTGATCAAGTCGCCATGGTTGTTGGTCCGCAGTTGGACCATGTTTAGACGCCACTTTTGTTTTCGCGTCTTCAGAATTCTCTGTGGTACTGTTTGTATGGTACTTCAAGCTAAATATGTTACTGGATAATATATATATATATATATATATAATGTATCCGGTGCACACAGGCCTTCCTGTGTACACACCGTGCACACCAACTAACAAAAGTCACGAAAAATTCTGAAAAAAATTGTAGATATACTTCATAGATTGCTCTACCTATGTATGAAGTTTCAAGAAATTCTGACAAGTTTAAATCTCGATATATAATGAATTTGAATCTACAATTTTATATATAGGTAGCGTAATCTATGAAGTACATCTACAATTTTTTTCAGAATTTTTCGTGACTTTTGTTAGTTGGTGTGTACACGGAAGACCTGTGTGCACGGATACGCTATATATATATATATATATATATATATATATATATATATATATATATATATATATATATATATGGGGACATATTCGATGCTAATGTGATTTCAGTGCTAATTCCGTGCTAATGGCCTGTAGAAGTTTTGAAAAATTCTCAAAAATGACCACATGTAGGGAGGTGAACCTCTACAACCCTGCAAAATTAAGATGAAACTCAATCGCATTTGAAAGATATGAAAAAGACAAACTGTTTGTCTTTTTCATATCTTTCAAATGCGATTGAGTTTCATCTTCAAATTTTGCAGGGTTGTAGAGGTTCACCTCCCCTACATGTGGTAATTTTTGAGAATTTTTCAAAACTTCTACATGCCATTAGCACGGAATTAGCACTGAATTCAATATTAGCATCTAATATTTCCTCAGATATATATATATATATATATATATATATATATAGAAATATATCTTTTACTCTCGAGTAATTACTCCCACCTCTGAAATACCACCTAAATGAATTTAAAATACTTCTTTATCACTTTGGGTACACTCATACACTAATTATAAGATACTCTAATGTGAGCCGCATGAAAAAATTGCAAGGGAGTCCATGATTTTTAGCGTATTTTGCAAATACCTTCATATACGCGTATAAAAAGGAGTATGTCCAAAAAAATACACATACCACCTCTGAAAAAATGTACATACCACCAAGATGATCTTATATACTCGTATACTACGCGTACATACCCTCCGTCGCACGAGATACCCCATTCTGAGTATACTATGAGCATAAGTAGAAAATTGAAGCATCTCAAACATTTAAATATAATTGTTTTTATTTTGTACATGAAACAGCCTAGATTTTTATCCATGCAAATGAGATCATTAACAAAAATTAATAACTCTCATAACTCAAGCAATCAAAAAAGATTGATCATCATCAAATTTAATGACTCATATAAGATTAAAGCATTCAACAAAGAATAATCATCGTTCCATTCATTAACAAAATGTTATACATCCATCATATATTACAATGTACATGAACATTCAATTACATCAATAAAATAAAGATTACAAGAATATTTGAACTTCCTAAAAACTAAGCTCCTGTTGATCTTTGACCTTAATCCCTAAAAGGAGTTAGTCATTCATGCGTATACAATCGAAAAGCATATAAATTAAAAGTTAAAACGATTAGGTGTGCTATCAGACCCGAATGAATTGGTATTGCTCATTGGAATACTAGACTGTCTAACACTGTCTAAGGTCAGTCGACACCTCTCGTTAAAGCGGGTTTCATCATTCGACATAATACAAACCTGTTTTTATCGGGTGACCATAGCCATGCATAAATTGTGTTTAGAAATATCACATGATAAAAAGTAAAATTTCACATAGTAAAAAAGGTAACCACATCCTTAGTAAAAATGGGAAAGATGTCAAGCCTCCCCAGGCAGCACATCCCCAGGCCACCAAGTCCTCCAAGCCTAGGTTCAAAAAAGGTTGGAACGAGCTCACACCCAGCTAACCCATCTCATTCCACCACACCCAAGGAGCCAAACAAGAAGATCACCAGTATCTCAAGCAAGGAGGCCACAAGGAGTCACGATCGGTGATCTTTAGTAGCAACCGTGTGAGGCCATATGTTATTCATACAAGCAATCTCTTGATCATATTCTAATATTTTCAATCAAACATATTTACTTATATGTGATATCACCAATGCAAAAGTCTCTTTTAAGAAAACCATAAATCAGATTTTGTAGCATATATAAGAGATGAGTACCGCTAATGTGCATTGAAGTCAGGCTACAGCTGGTATTGTATATATAAGGTGGGTAGAGGGTGTTGTGGAGTGGGTATCGCTTGTGGGAGCCTCTATATATGGCTAGAACATAAGGATGAACCACTACACTCTAGCAATGAGTTGTATTTTTTATATCAATCATGGTGTGTAGAAACGACTATAAAAGATTGTTCTGTGATGGTGTTATGATTTCCATATTAGGTATGAGTAGATAACTAAGAGTGTGAAGTTGAGTATATCGGAGTCCCAATGAGGTACACGGTTTTTGGTTCTGGGGTACTATATTTAAACGTTATGAGATGAATATCGCCAATGTGCATTGAAGTCGGGTTATAACTGGTATGCTGCAAGTGGGTGGGTGTAGGGTCGAGGATGCGCCTAGAGGGGGGTGAATAGGCGTTTTACAAAATTCGATCGCTCACTAAACAATTCGCTCTAATCAACCCCTATGTCAAAACCTAATCAATTATATATGCGGAAGCAATAAATAGGTTTTGACAATTAAAGCCTAAATCAACTAGGCTTACTAGTGCACTAACTAAATTAAGTCTCTACACTAGAATTGCTAAATTGAACAATCAATTAATACTAAGCAATTCTAATACATTCAAGCAATTGATAAATATGCAAAAAGTAAATACTTGAATGTAAAGAGACAACCGATATTTTTCCGTGGTGTTCGGAGACTTGCCGGTCTCCCCTAGTCCACGTTGAGGCAAGCCCAACCACTTGGACCGGCTCCCGCTCGAGCACCCGCCTCTTTCCACTAGTTGTGGTTTTTCACGCTTGCGCGTAGGCTCAACCCGAACCTTCACAAACTTGCCCGGGGCTTCTCACACCTTGAGAGCTCCCGCGCACGACGCCTACGCCGTCTAGGAGTCGGCAACCTCCAAGAGTAACAAGCCGCTCCTTCGCTCGAACTTCACCGAGCACAACACATGCGCTCCCGGTGATCACCTAGTGCAACACATGCACCAAGACCTCCCTCAAGTGCAACACATGCACAAGAGGCTCTCAAACCACTTCCTAATTGCAACACATGCAATTAGTCTCACTCTTTAGCTCAAGAAGCAAAGGGAGAAGAGCAACACATGCAAATAACTCCCACACACAGCCAACAATTGCCCCAAGCCCCCAAAGGGGGTATTTATAGCCCCCCACAAGAAAACTAGCCGTTTGGGGCAAATGGGCGAAATCAGCCTTTTGCGGTACTACCACCCTCTAAGGGCCGGTAGTACCGCCCGTAGCCCCAACGGTCGACTAACGGACATATTCCCGGTACTACCGCCCTCTGAGGGCCGGTAGTACCGCATTTGCGGTACTACCGCTCCCACCGAGCGGTAGTGCCGGCCTCGGCACTTCCGAAAAACATGCGCACTGCCAAAAAGCTACCGGCGGCTTAGGCCCGGTAGTACCGCACTTGCGGTACTACCGCCCATGCCCTGCGGTAGTGCCGGCCTCAGGGAGAAAATCAGATTCAACTCCAAAAACATTTCTCCGAAAACCGAAACCCATTCTTTGAGCCTCTAGATGATCAACACATGATCATACACACGTGCAAAACACATTTGCACCAACTTAGCTCATCTCAAAGAATTCAAACCAAATCGCGAAAACAAATTTCGCAACCAAACCACGAACTTATGCAATCAACCCTCTAGCCATGTAAGGATCAACACATGATCCCGACACTTTGCAAAATACATTTGCAAATGCCAACACATGCTCTAGGATCGAAAGACATAACTTCAAGACTCATTTGCAAAACACATTTGCACAACCGCAACCAACTCCAAATGACGAAAGCACATTTCGCCAACAACTCAAGAACTATTTGCAAAACGTATTAAGCAAATCAAACTCGAGTTTATGAGATTAATCCCCCTAGCCATGTGAAGGTCAACACAAGACCGGTCAACTTGCCAACACCCGTTGCAAGCCCCACTCACATGCTCTCGGGATTCGGACTCATAAACCTCAGTTTATTCGCACAACGAACTTGCAAATAACGCAATAAACACATTTCATGCTTGAGCACTACTCTTTGCAACACATGCAAAAGTCTAGCTCCAAGCAACACTAAATCAATGTGCATGAACTCTCTAATTGCAACACATGCAATTCTCTAGTTCAATGCAACACCAAAACCAAACTTCAAACCAAATCAACCGAATGAGCTTTCTACTTGCAACACATGCAAGCCTCTAACTCCATTACAAACACACATAAAATCATGCTTGAGCTCTCTCCTTTTGCAACACATGCAAAACTTAGCTCCAAGCAACCACACGGTTTTATAAAGATTATTTTCGAACCAAAGCATGAAGCTTCAACTAATGCAACACATGCAAAAGTGAACTTCACGCAAAAGCCAACGCATATTGCTTATCCTATTTGCAACACATGCAAGTCAAAGCTTTATGCGAAAACCAAATATATATACTCTTCCTCTTTGCAACACATGCAAATCAGAGCATAAACCAAACACAACTAAGCATAAGCTTAACCCATTCGCAACACATACCAAATGGTTAACACTTATGCAAAAAACCAAATCAAAATAAGATTTGAGCTTGAGTGAACGCGGGATGAGATCACCAACACATGATGAAGCTCAAACAAAGGGAACGACCCCTCTTAATAGCACGGCGATAAAAACCTTAGACTCAAAGACTACAAAGTCCTTAGCCTATCTGATTATACCTTCGCCGCCGCAAGCAATCCCCTTTGGGGTCTTTATGATCTTCGCATATTTGCTCCCCCGGGATATCACTCGACTCCTCTTCGGGATCCACTCTTGACGCCCATCAACTCATGATGTCGTCCTTGTCCCGTTTTCATCATCTCATTCATCTTTGGACCTAACTCAAACATAACTCATGAAACTTATTAGTCCAAGATGCATGGTTGTCTCAATTATCTCTTGCACTCCATTAACACATAACGGATGCCTTTAGATCAATTGAGCACAACCTAAATCAATTTGAATGATTTAAGTGTGTCTTAAGTACAATAATGCAACTCATGCTTCATTATACTTAAGAGCTATTCATTTGTCCTAAATTAATCAAGGAACACTATCAACACATGATGAAATGTTCTTTAATGATTAATGAGACAAATGAACTCAATTTAAATAACCATTTAAATTGATATGAGTATATATATTAACTACACAAGTTTTCATATACTCATGTTGATGAAAAGTAATGATCCATTATGTGTAAACTATATGGAGATGATCATTACTCTAAGTCATCAACTATAGAACACACCCCACATGTATATGTGCATAGATATGATTGACTTGGATATAATATGCACATATTTAATTTGATCATATTGGAGTATATCCTATATTACCATGAGTATACTATGACTAGGCACTTCAAATATATACTCAAGGGTTTAGTTTCTTTGTCTTGATCCTTATATGTGTCAATAAGAATTAGATCAATACAAAGACACTTTCAAGTTAAACCACGAACTCCCCCTAAGTGTGTGCATCCATGTAATATATGGATTGGGAACATGATGCACGTTTGTGGTTATTATAATGGGGACATTCATATTTTAACTTAACTCCAAAGTATGCAACTAATACTAGAATGAATATGCAAACATACCTTGGGTTTTCCATTTTTCAATGCGATGAGACTAATTAAAGATATTCTAAATAAACAAGTTAGTCTCGATATAAGATTTGTCATTAATAACAAAATCACATTAATGGATAATCTCAATATTAGATTTGTCATTAACACCAAAACCATAACTAATGAAGGTTGAACTTACAATCTCCCCCTTTTTGGTGATTAATGACAAATCCAAGCTTAATGAGCACATTTGGATTAAAATTAACATATCGAGAGAATTTAAGCCATTTGAATACATATGCATAGTTTAAACAATAGGCATTGACAATTTAGAATGCATATGAGAAATCAATTCTCCCCCTTAATCAAATTAAGCTCCCTTTTTAAGCCAAATGAAATTAAGCTTCCTAATTCTCCCCCTTTTGGCATTAAACACCGAAAATGGATAAACCATCTTAAAAGAATACTTTAATTATTTCTCCCTCTTTTGATTATTCAATTATTCTCCCCCTTTTGGCATTTAACAATTTCTTTCAGGGGTCATATCTTAAAAATTTAAATGAACACTTATGACCTTTGGGAAAAAATTAAGATTTCAAACCAAATAAAAACTTGAAGGATCATTCAAGAAGTAAAACAAGTTTTTATTTAAAATATGGTCTAAAAATAAGGAAAACTCGAAAAGAGACCAATTTGGGTTTGTGGATACCACTTTGTAAAAAAAATACCACTTGTAAAGATAAGCATGAAAAACGAAGTAAGGGTATCACACGGTTTATTTGAAACACATTCAAATAATTCACTCCTCATTTTATTAGGCTTTGCAAATTTTTTAATATGATTCTCTTGAGGAATCCAACAATTTGCCTAATAGGGTAAAACGAGGAACCCAAAAGAAATAGATACCACTTGAGAAGTTAGATACCACTTTAAATCTATCTCAAGGGCTTTGCATGAAGAACCAAAAGAAATGAGCATTTTCAAATTTTGATTTTAGAACAATGCTCAACTAGATATTTTCCTCTTTTATGAATTACAACTCATAAAGACTCTCACACAGAGAAATCTTAAGTGGTTGAACTTACAATTTTGATTTGAGAGGAAAGATCTTAATCAGGACTGTGGGTATCGCAATAATACTACAAATAGGCAATGAAATACCACTTGTAGGAAATAATTGAATTCAATGATACCACTTGGAGAAAAGAAAAACTCAATGATACCACTTGTGAGCATATGGAATGAATAAAGGCTCAATTGATACCACTTAAAATCAACTCACAAAGAATTGATATCACTTGAAAGAATTATCGATAACATCGATGGGTATCAGAGCAATATAATCAAAATAATATATACTTACGGGTATCGAAAGACTTAAGATAGATCAATAAAAGCACAAAGATTTAGTATCAGAGCAAAACAAAGACATGATATCACTTGTAAGCAATTAAGTGCCCAAAACTTGGTATAAATAAACTTCCCAAGATATTCAACAAGTGAATTATGGAGTTATTTGCATTTGAATTGCACAAGTTTTGTCTTTTCAAAAGATCAAGTGAAAACCACCTTTAAATTAATTGAAATGCTCATTAAATGATACCACTTGAAATTTCTATCAAATAAAGTTGTAAACATTTGAAATTTTGCACAATTGAACTTTGGGATCATAAGAAACTTTCTCAAAATGAATTTTTGAAAAATCAAATTCCAATAAAAAGATGTCCCAAAGCAAAACTCGAAAAACTCCTGAAAAATTCAGAGCTGACTGCCAGGGCCGGTACTACCGCTCACCAGGGCAGTACTATCAAGAACCCGGTACTACTGGCAGGTCGAGGCGAGTGCTTGGTACGGCACGACTTGAACTGCAGAATTTGCAGATTTTACGAAAACTTTTGCAAATGAAGACCAAATCATTTGAAATTTTTAGGGAACCTACTTTGGACTTTTTCAAATATTTTTAAGCAACTTTTGATTTCAAATAATTTTCCTTTTAGCTTAATTTTGGCAAAATGCGCCTAGAGGTATAAAAGCGAAAACTAAACTTCATAAAGACCTCAAGGTGCAACTTCAACTTGGATTTCATCCACAATTTGAATCCTCATGGCTTTAAGGATTTGAAATATATTTTGAAGCCATGAACACTTAATGAAAGTAATGAAATCCAATTTGAATGCCAAAATATTACTTGTAGGTATATTTGAGTTAAACACAAATGTTTTGGCCAAATTAGATTTCAAAATAGAATTTTACTTTTGGAAGCTTGCAAGACTTTTGAGATACATAATATAATTGTTTTACAAGACTTTTTACAAATTTTAGGTCTTTTGAACACTATTTTTGACTTTTGTCCAAAGAGGGTTCTTTTGAAGAACCAAATGAAATCCTCAAAGTCAAATCTTCAAATAACACAAAAGCGAATAAGAGAATGAGATAAGAAGCAGAGTTTTGAACTTTTGAAAATCTCTTTTTCTTTTGTGTATGAATTTAAAATACCATTTTGAATCAACTCTTGTGTAGAATTTTGATTCAAATGATGAAACTCACTAAGTGCAATAGTATGACCATTACGGGTCAAGCATCGTTTTTCGGCGAGTTTCAAAATCAAATAACTTTTGTTAGGTTGGTCTTTTGAAAATATTTTGAATACGAAAATTGTTAAGAATGACCAACTCTAGGATTTTCGTTTTGGAATTACTTTCAAAATCTTTTTACTTTTAATTCTATGAAAATTATAAATTTAAATCCAAAACAAGATAATAGTAACTAGTTTTTGGGCTAAAAACTTATTTTCTTTTGAAATTAGTTTTTGTAAAGCCAAAACCATTGGAAAACCTTTTGAAGGCATTTGTATACATTTTTCAACTAGTTTTTCACAAGATTAGTAATAGTATATAAAATTTTGACTTTTGGCTAAATGGTTTGATTTTGAAATTATATATATATGCACTTATATTAATATGGGCACGCGTAGGGATGTGATACACATGAATATGAATTAACACTCCCCCTAAATGTGCCACTACCTAACTTGCTCAAGATTTGTAATAAGAGAATAGATAAGAGGCGAGAGCAAGTGGCCATGACAAGTAATCTAAATTGATTTTCATTAATATTGCTATATAACCTACACAAGGCTATAAGACATAATAGTAATCAATTTAAATACTTGTTACCCGAGATGGCATTGGCTCATGATGGACTTGATTTGCTTCATGCTAGTCACCACTTGTAGACAAATATAATCCTTCTCCTCTTGAGTGAGCAAGCGTCCAATCCATCTCACTATCGCCTAAAAATCTTTTAGGCGGATTTTGGTACCCAATCCTTGTTGGGTCCGACAACGTTAGTCACAATAGATTTAGGAACCCAAATGGTCCTAATTTTAGCATTTTTAACTTGACTAACATGACTAAAAATAGAATTGCAATAATTATTCCTCCTAGGCAAATAATTTGCATTTTTATGAAATGTCTTAGGAGGGCAATGATACTTTGCAAAATTATTTCTAGTTTGATCTCTTCTAAGCATATGATTATTGAAATTATGCATCGGCTTAGAGGATCTAGCATTTCTAGCAAATGTTTTGCTATAGTTGTTTTTCCTAAGCACATGATTTTCATGATTTTTCATAGTCTTAGGAAATCTAGCATTTTGAGCAAACACATTTCTAGAAATACTCTTCCTATGCAAATGAATATTATCATTTTTAGTAGGCATAGGGGACTTGACAAGCTTGGCAAACACATTGCCATTCTTGTCCTTCCTAAGCAAATAATTATCATTTACACGAATAGGCTTAGGGGTAGTACCTTTGAGACAATCCTTACCGAAATTTCATTTTTCCCGGCAATTGAAGCACGTCACGCTATTTGGCCCTCTCTTGACCGATTTGACTTGCTCCTTGCCAGTTTGCCTCATTGTTGATGTTGTGGCCTTGTTATCCACTTGATTAGGGCACATGGAGGCGAGGTGGCCCTTCTTGTTGCATGCGAAGCATTTGATTGTCTTCGTGTGTCGCGCATTATGCCTCGTCTTGCTATTCTCCCTCTTGGAGTTGTAGCCGAGTCCTCGCTTATCTTAAAGCGCCCTTGGCTTGCTCAAGATTTCGTCGAGGAGGGCTTTTCCTTTAACGCATCTCTTCAAGTCATTTTCCAACTTAATGACTTGGGCCTTGAGCTCTTTGTTTTCCTCTACAAGGTTAGCATCTATAGACATAGAGGAACTAGAAACAATTTTATTAGAGCAATAAGACAAATCATCGCTAGATGTGGATATGCATTTATTTGATGAATTGATTGTAATTGGAATTGAGTGAGGCAATTCATCAACTAAATTGCATTGAGTGGCAATATCCACACTAGCTTTACTAACTTCCTTGAAAAGGAGTTTCTCAAGATTTTCTTTTAGAATATCATAATCATTTTGAAGTGATTCATGTTCTAACTTCAAAATTTTATATTTCTTTTTCTCCTTTCCAAGAAATTCATTGAGCTCCTCTAGCATATTCATTAATTCGTCATAAGAGGGCTCACCTTCATCATCACTTACCTCATTCTTACCTTTTGCCATGAAGCAACGAATTTTTGATGGGAGTGAAAATTCGTCATCGCTTGAGGCGGAGGTTGAGGTTGATGGAGTTGTCGGTTCACCACTTGATGTTGATGTTGAATGATCATCAACCGACACTTCCTCCTCATTGCAATCCTCAATTGATGTTGTGGATGATTCAAATAAATCTTGAAGCTTAATCCACATATCATGAGCGCTCGAGAGGTTGTATATGAGATTAAATATTTCTACGCTCACAACACTAAATAAAACGTTAGTAGCTTGAGCGTCGAGATGTAGGCATTTTTTCTCTCCTTTAGTTGGAGCAATATCATTTAGTGGAGAAGAAAAGCCGACATCTACGATCCACCAAATTTGTGGGCTCATGGATTTAAAATGATCAATCATAAATAATTTCCATGAAGCATAATTTGACCCATTTAGCATATGTAGATCGTGTGAGTGCACTAAACCTCTAGTTGCTATCCTTTTTACTCTCTAGACGGTTAAGCCTAAAATGAGAGTGACCGTGGCTCTGATACCACTTGTAGGGTCGAGGATGCGCCTAGAGGGGGGTGAATAGGCGTTTTACAAAATTCGATCGCTCACTAAACAATTCGCTCTAATCAACCCCTATGTCAAAACCTAATCAATTATATATGCGGAAGCAATAAATAGGTTTTGACAATTAAAACCTAAATCAACTAGGCTTACTAGTGCACTAACTAAATTAAGTCTCTACACTAGAATTGCTAAATTGAACAATCAATTAATACTAAGCAATTCTAATACATTCAAGCAATTGATAAATATGCAAAAAGTAAATACTTGAATGTAAAGAGACAACCGATATTTTTCCGTGGTGTTCGGAGACTTGCCGGTCTCCCCTAGTCCACGTTGAGGCAAGCCCAACCACTTGGACCGGCTCCGCCGAGCATCCGCCTCTTTCCACTAGTTGTGGTTTTTCACGCTTGCGCGTAGGCTCAACCCGAACCTTCACAAACTTGCCCGGGGCTTCTCACACCTTGAGAGCTCCCGCGCACGACGCCTACGCCGTCTAGGAGTCGGCAACCTCCAAGAGTAACAAGCCGCTCCTTCGCTCGAACTTCACCGAGCACAACACATGCGCTCCCGGTGATCACCTAGTGCAACACATGCATCAAGACCTCCCTCAAGTGCAACACATGCACAAGAGGCTCTCAAACCACTTCCTAATTGCAACACATGCAATTAGTCTCACTCTTTAGCTCAAGAAGCAAAGGGAGAAGAGCAACACATGCAAATAACTCCCACACACAGCCAACAATTGCCCCAAGCCCCCAAAGGGGGTATTTATAGCCCCCCACAAGAAAACTAGCCGTTTGGGGCAAAATGGGCGAAATCAGCCTTTTGCGGTACTACCGCCCTCTAAGGGCCGGTAGTACCGCCCGTAGCCCCAACGGTCGACTAACGGACATATTTCTGGTACTACCGCCCTCTGAGGGCCGGTACTACCGCTCCCACCGAGCGGTAGTGCCGACCTCGGCACTTCCGAAAAACATGCGATCGCTAAAAAGCTATCGGCGGCAGGCCGGTAGTACCGCACTTGCGGTACTACCCGCCCATGCCTGCCGGTAGTGCCGGCCTCGGGGAGAAAATCAGATTCAACTCCAAAAACATTTCTCCGAAAACCGAAACCCATTCTTTGAGCCTCTAGATGATCAACACATGATCATACACACGTGCAAAACACATTTGCACCAACTTAGCTCATCTCAAAGAATTCAAACCAAATCGCGAAAACAAATTTCGCAACCAAACCACGAACTTATGCAATCAACCCTCTAGCCATGTAAGGATCAACACATGATCCCGACACTTTGCAAAACACATTTGCAAATGCCAACACATGCTCTAGGATCGAAAGACATAACTTCAAGGCTCATTTGCAAAACACATTTGCACAACCGCAACCAACTCCAAATGACGAAAGCACATTTCGCCAACAACTCAAGAACTATTTGCAAAACGTATTAAGCAAATCAAACTCGAGTTTATGAGATTAATCCCCCTAGCCATGTGAAGGTCAACACAAGACCCGGTCAACTTGCCAACACCCGTTGCAAGCCCCACTCACATGCTCTCGGGATTCCGGACTCATAAACCTCAGTTTATTCGCACAACGAACTTGCAAATAACGCAATAAACACATTTCATGCTTGAGCACTACTCTTTGCAACACATGCAAAAGTCTAGCTCCAAGCAACACTAAATCAATGTGCATGAACTCTCTAATTGCAACACATGCAATTCTCTAGTTCAATGCAACACCAAAACCAAACTTCAAACCAAATCAACCGAATGAGCTTTCTACTTGCAACACATGCAAGCCTCTAACTCCATTACAAACACACATAAAATCATGCTTGAGCTCTCTCCTTTTGCAACACATGCAAAACTTAGCTCCAAGCAACCACACGGTTTTATAAAGATTGTTTTCGAACCAAAGTATGAAGCTTCAACTAATGCAACACATGCAAAAGTGAACTTCACGCAAAAGCCAACGCATATTGCTTATCCTATTTGCAACACATGCAAGTCAAAGCTTTATGCGAAAACCAAATACATATACTCTTCCTCTTTGCAACACATGCAAATCAGAGCATAAACCAAACACAACTAAGCATAAGCTTAACCCATTCGCAACACATACCAAATGGTTAACACTTATGCAAAAAACCAAATCAAAATATGATTTGAGCTTGAGTGAACGCGGGATGAGATCACCAACACATGATGAAGCTCAAACAAAGGGAACGACCCCTCTTAATAGCACGGCGATAAAAACCTTAGACTCAAAGACTACAAAGTCCTTAGCCTATCTAATTATACCTTCGCCGCCGCAAGCAATCCCCTTTGGGGTCTTTATGATCTTCGCATATTTGCTCCCCCGGGATATCACTCGACTCCTCTTCGGGATCCACTCTTGACGCCCATCAACTCATGATGTCGTCCTTATCCCGTTTTCATCATCTCATTCATCTTTGGACCTAACTCAAACATAACTCATGAAACTTATTAGTCCAAGATGCATAGTTGTCTCAATTATCTCTTGCACTCCATTAACACATAACGGATGCCTTTAGATCAATTGAGCACAACCTAAATCAATTTGAATGATTTAAGTGTGTCTTAAGTACAATAATGCAACTCATGCTTCATTATACTTAAGAGCTATTCATTTGTCCTAAATTAATCAAGGAACACCATCAACACATGATGAAATGTTCTTTAATGATTAATGAGACAAATGAACTCAATTTAAATAACCATTTAAATTGATATGAGTATATATATTAACTACACAAGTTTTCATATACTCATATTGATGAAAAGTAATAATCCATTATGTGTAAACTATATGGAGATGATCATTACTCTAAGTCATCAACTATAGAACACACCCCACATGTATATGTGCATAGATATGATTGACTTGGATATAATATGCACATATTTAATTTAATCGTATTGGAGTATATCCTATATTACCATGAGTATACTATGACTAGGCACTTCAAATATATACTCAAGGGTTTAGTTTCTTTGTCTTGATCCTTATATGTGTCAATAAGAATTAGATCAATACAAAGACACTTTCAAGTTAAACCACGAACTCCCCCTAAGTGTGTGCATCCATGTAATATATGGATTGGGAATATGATGCACGTTTGTGGTTATTATAATGGGGACATTCATATTTTAACTTGACTCCAAAGTATGCAACTAATACTAGAATGAATATGCAAACATACCTTGGGTTTTCCATTTTTCAATGCGACGAGACTAATTAAAGATATTCTAAATAAACAAGTTAGTCTCGATATAAGATTTGTCATTAATAACAAAATCACATTAATGGATAATCTCAATATTAGATTTGTCATTAACACCAAAACCATAACTAATGAAGGTTGAACTTACAGTGGGGAATAATCGAGGACACCACGACTTGTTAGCTGCCACGGTTGGAGATCAAATACCAGAGTGATGATAAATATTTTGGATTCTCAACTAAGATTGGGTTCACTATAGGGAAAGTAGTACAAACCTGCGCATGATTAAAATCATGAATTTATTTCTGTCTCCTGGATTAGAGGCTACTTAAGCTAAGTTTGCCTCATATACTAGTAGCAAATTCCAAATATTAAAATGGGAAACCCACATTTTCTTAATAAAACCCTATTTTCCTAAAAATCGATTTGAGAGATGAATATATGATGAATAATGGAAAATTTCATATGATGCATTTTGTTATTAATATTTGCTGAGTACTTTTGTACTCATCGTTCCTTAACTCCTCTTTTGCTTAGAAAATTGCTCCGAAGATCAAGTGTCCGGTTGGGATGTAGATCCCTATGGATTCGCTGGCGAGGCATGGGTTGAGGATCTCCCGCAGGGTTAGGGTGACAATGTGGCGGAGGATTACCAAAAGGATTGGATGGAGTAGTGGACCATATGGTAGTGACCGTTGATCCATTAGGTATTTCGTGTTTATATAAATTATTTGTTGATGTATCACGTATTATGTATGAAGTGGTACTATAGACTCGTAGCCTACGTGGCAATGGACTGTAATAAGTTTCTATTTTTCTATTTCAGTCTCTAATTATTATTCTGTTGCAACACTTTGAACACGGTGTATTAATTGATAAAGTGTCGGGTGCGCCCGATATTTTGTTAGTTAATATGCCGAGATCAATGTAATTACTTCAGAGTCAGTGTAATTACTTCAAAGTAATGACGGTGTTACTGTCGTTACCCTGGCCTAATTATGCGGGTTGCCACAATACATATCATCTATCACTTCTGTGAAATAAGGTGAAATCTTTTTTGTAGCCATGTCTACAAGATTTTGATTGATTTGGGACTTAGATTTCAGACTTAATGACATATGCTATCGTTCTTGTGGTTGTGGTAGGTCCTGCAATTTGCCATGGAAGGCTGCCACCGCATGAAAGAGTTAAGCTCTGTCCATCTAGGACCAGCCAGGCCTTAACCAAATGGATCAAGGAGCATGATCTTGCTTGTGAAAGAGGAGAGCTATTTTAAAGTTTATGCCGTGTAGTACTCCTTTTGTTTAACTCGAATTACTTTCTCTCGTAATAATTTTGAGCTTCCAGGTTCATGTTTGTGTGGGATTTGCCTTGTTGTCATCTGCTTCTGAGCCTACGTGAGTAGCAAAAGAGAGATTTTGTTCCCATTTTGGGTTTCCTGTCTTAAATAAAAGAGTAAATTTCATAAAACAATAGGTTTCTCGTGTATAAACCATTGTAAAACTATATGTTTTAACTTTTATTTCACGAAACTATAGATTTTAAGAAAACTTGTACTATAAAACTACAAGTTTTAAAATTAACCGTTTCTTTAACGGGTTTGACAGTGTGGTCCACGTGGTAGCCTTACTGGTGAGTGAAACTGGAGATGGGGGCATGTGAGTCTACGCCGTCATACCAGTTACAAGAAACGGTCAATTTTAAAATATGTAGTTTTGTAACACAAGTTTTTTTAAGATCCTTAGTTTCGTGAATGAGTAAAACCTATAGTTTTATGATAATTTATACAAGAAATTTATAGTTTTGTGAAATTTACTCTAAATAAAACGACATGGGGAAGTTTAAAATTAACATGTGAATTGCCAAATCGGAGAAATGTATAGGAAAGTTTCGTGGAGCTCTAATCAATTCTTGGTGGTGTTAATTTTAGATATCCAGCCCCTATATACCTGTGGTTCATTGGCTGGCTACGCTGAAGACCCATTTGGGACGCAAAAATTTCGGAGGAGTTTTGGTTTAATTTCTGGGGAAAAAAATGAGAATTTTTTTTAATTTAATATTTATTTTTAATCGTTTTTTCAGAACTAGTCGCCCGCGCTACAAAATTTCACTTTTACCCTCCCGTCGCCCTCTGCCCGGGCGATCGCCCCCTGCCCGGGCGACAGGCGCCTAGCCGTAACGGGGAAAATCCAAAACTAAACGGCAGAAGAAAAAAAAAAAAAAATTATTTTTAATTTTTTTGGCAAATTTTTTTTTGTAATTTGTTTGTACAGTAATTGTTGTCTTGAACCGGGAAGAATTAGAAAAAAACTTATTGTCATGTAATGAACTGGAAAAATTAGTTTAGTTCGTTAGTGATCACTAAGGTATTTTCGTAGCCCCGTGGGACAGGCCGGACACGGTCGAAAAAATACGGAAAAAATCATGTGCGGCCTACGCAATGCGGGCTACCACTTACGTATGGGCGAGATGGGCAGACTTTGCCCCGGCATTTTGTTACGAAAATCGGAAAAGGTGCTCGCGGCCACGAAACCACGGAAATCGTGGCCACTTAGGGTTTTCGTAGCCCCGTGGGATAACCCGGACACGGTCCAAAAAATACGGAAAAAATCAAGGGCGGCCTACGCAATGCGGGCTACCACTTACGTATGGGCGAGATGGGCAGACGTTGCCCCGGTATTTTGTTACGAAAATCGGAAAAGGCGCTCGCGGCCACGAAACCACGGAAATCGTGGCCACTTAGGGGTTTTCGTAGCCCCGTGGGATAACCCGGACACGGTCCAAAAAATACGGAAAAAATCAAGGGCGGCCTACGCAATGCGGGCTACCACTTACGTATGGGCGAGATGGGCAGACGTTGCCCCGGCATTTTGTTACGAAAATCGGAAAAGGCGCTCGCGGCCACGAAACCATGGAAACTTTTACGACGTCGAAAAATTTTGAAACTTTTTATGGTGGTTCCTGATAAATCAGTGATATTACCATAAAATTTGTAATGATTTTAAGATCTTAGGAATTTTTAAAATTCAGACAATACATATATAAGGGCACATACACAAAGTTCGGATGATAAGATAAGCAATAGATTAGATTATATTACAAGGGCATTACAACAGTGACGAAGTAACTAACGAAAACGAAAGCACTGTTCGTCATGGTGGAACAAATGATCGTTTACCTATCGAGTGCAAATTAACGATGCAAGACATTTTCGCATATTACGACCGTTGTAATATTGCGACCTGTCCTCGGACACTTCTCAATCCCTACTATGAAAGAACTCCATGGGGTTCCTTGATCGCCCAAATATGCGCCCATTGGGTGGCCTATGCCGTACGTCTCGGGTGTATAAGACTTAAATTTTGGTTGTTGTAACACACCCTCAACAATGCCCACCAACGGGAGGCATCTCGTGCCTTTCATTACCCAGTTGTAAATCTCCGCCAGGTTGGTTGTCATTATTCCATAGCGGAACCGCCCTCGTCATCTGCGAATGGACCATTTCTCCAACGGCTCGTGTCGTATCCAATTGTGAAACTCTTTATGCTTGCCCCGGCCTCGCCGGATGTTTGATCGTCGATCGGGCGCACACAAGGTCATGGGTCATCTCCTTGCTCGTGGTACACCATAGGGTTCCTTGATTTAACCCGCGCCATCCCTTGGATTCGATGATTGCTTCTTGGTTAGTTCATCCAATGTCTTCCACAATGACTCGAACTTCCTCCGCCGGTTCTGTTTGCACTGCCGCTTGAACATGTTCATAAGTTCCTTGTTCTGGTAACCGACGGAAAAATTGGCACCCATGTGTCTCATGCACCACCGCTCTTGTGTCAGCCACTTTGTTTGCTCCCACGACGTCGGACCCTTGTTGCATATCCACGATCGCCTCGGCAACCCCGCATGTCGGTCATGGATGACACATACATCGGGCGGTCTTGCACAACCGCCATCTTGACTCTTTCAAGAAACCATACCAGCTCTCCGTGTTTTCCCCTCCACGAAGGCCAATGCGACCGTAGAACACGGTTGTTGGCGTCCACCGCGATTCTTTGTTAGAATCGCCCTTGTATTTCCTGTGAGGAATGTGCCGTCCATGCAAATGACCGGCGACAGTCTTAAAGGCATTAATGCATCGCCGAGGGCGAAGAAGTCTGCTGCAAGACCCACTTACCGCAAAGACGCACCATCCGCGGAAACTCCGCAAGGTCGATGACCGTACCGGGATTCCTACTTGATATTGCCCTGAGCAAGTGTGGAATATTCTCGTAGGAAGCCTCGTATGTCCCGAACCGTATTTGCAAAGCTGTTCTTTTTGCTCTCCAAGCCTTTCCGTAGCTAATCTTGTACTGAAACCTCTCCTCCACGGCTCTGATAATGGATCGAGGCTGCAGGTGCGGATTGTCGACGATCTGACCATAAAACACATTTGCCACCCAAGTGGACGACAGATTGCGGTGTTCCTGCTCCGCTTCCTCCAGTTGGCAGTTATGCTCCGTCACTATGGAACATTTCCAATAGTCCCTCCACTTCCCCTTGTATGCATGCACCCGCCATGGGCACGAATCAACTACGCACTTCACGTCGTAGTCTTTTTCTTCGACTTCACTACCTGAATTGGCGCCAAGAGACATTGACCATGCTTCACCACATCCATCACGGCCTCCTTGTCTTTATATATGGCCCCTCGCGACCTCGTTCTCATGATACTCCCATGCATCTCTGTTCCTTCATTCATTGTCGGTCTTGAAATTATATTTAGTCCACGCACCGGGGACAGCACCTCAGAGTATTGTCCTCCTCGTCCGAGCGTTCGCCATCAGGGACTTCCTCATCCGCACGGTCCTCCTCCTCCATCAACTCAACTATGTGCTCTACCTCCTCCCCCTCGTCGGCCACCCCGCCTCCACGGTGGCTCCTCGCCCCCCTCGATCCGTCGCCACCGCCAACCTCGCCACCACCTTCATCATCGCGTTGTTGCATATCCAGTATTCCTCCTCCGTAATATCTACCCGACATGACGCACCTCCGACACCGATGGAGGTACACAGTACCATTGTACCAAAGAACATGAGCGCCAACCCGCTCTACAACAGATCCAACATAGCTCCTCCATGCCGAGGTCGCGTTAATAGGAATCACTCTCCATAAAAAAGTCTGCGACGACTTACTATCGCTCTAACCCGCAAATTAACACTCGGGCATCCAAACCGAACATCCAAATATAAACTCCATCAAACCCTCAGATGTCCTATCTCTCGGCCTAGATATGCCTCAGATGATTCTTGAAATTCCCGACAAATCGACTCCATTCGGCCCCTGTGCTATCTCCCCATCTCCATAGAATATCTGAAAATACAATGTCTCCGACATACTGCCTACAACGTCGAACCGAAAAAATCATCATTTCTCCACCTAACCGCTACATAAATGTCACAATATATTGTCGTCAAATTTTACCCTACTGATTTGTAACGGCGCTTGCCATGTTTTTAAATATACTAATTTTTAACGTAACACGGTCATTCACTACAAATAAGTAATTCGATTACCAATATTACATACCGCAAATACTAAATATTAAATCTCTAAAATATTAAATACCGTAAATACTAAATATTAAATCTCTAAAATATCACATACCGCAAATACTAAATATTAAATCTCTAAAATATCACATACCGCAAATACTAAATATTAAATCTCTAAAATATTAAATACATAAATACTAAATATTAAATCTCTAAAATATCACATACCGCAAATACTAAATATTAAATCTCTAAAATATCACATACATAAATACTAAATATTAAATCTCTAAACATCTCTAAATACTACAATCCTAATATTTCTAAATACTACATTTCTACATTTCTAAAAACTACACAATACTAATATTTCAAAAATATGAATACAAAATATTGAACTTACCTTCAAAAACGCGGATATTTTTTCCCTCTTTTTTCCCCTCCTTTTTTTTCCCTCCCTCCTTTTTCCTCTCTTCCTCTCCTCTTTCTTTCTTTCTTCTCTCGCGCGAGCAGTTCGGCCGGGGAACAAATGAATACTGTTGCTCGGTCGGGGGGGTTTTAAATGAACCCGTCGCCCCCCGGCGATCGCGCCCTCCCAGGCGACAACCAGCAGACCTCGACGCGTCCCCCTGCTGCGACGCCATGACGCTAGCGTTCGGCCGTTCACGGGCCGTTAGGGCAACCCTCCTATCGCCCGTCTGAGCGATCACCCGGCGAGGCGGCGGCGGTATTTTCGAAAATTTTTCCCGCGGGCGACTAGTTCTGAAAAAATGTTTTAAAATAAATATTAAATAAAAAAAACTTCAAAAAAATGATGCGCTCATTCCTCGGACATCAACCATTTTCAACAAGCTGATGGGCCCGCGGGAAACTCGCTGCCGACATTTGGCCCAGCGAGGAGGCAGGAAATCGTACTTCACAGGCTGCCTCGCACACAAAGAAGCAACGGATAAGCCCACTGCCTCCACCAACCCAGTGGTTGAGCGAGATCACTCCTCAAAACCCTCTCCTTGCTCGCCGATGGCCATCATGGACGCCATCATGCGGGGCATCTTTGCCTGCGTCCTCACCCCTCCCTCCTCCGTGGCCAGTGGTGGAGGATGAAACAAAATTAAAATATAGCAAAATTTATACCATAGATTAAGTACTATCACACAAAATAAAAATAATACACACATTAATAAAAGTGCATGACACTAAATAAAGTGAAAAAAAGTATTATATACCATAAAAGATGCACAAGAAGACAAAAGACGTACCGACAAAATACTAATTATGTCTAGAAAACCGAGACAATTGCATTTGCCGAGTTTTCATCTGTTGAAAATGCTTCTTAATTCCATCAAGAGGAAGTCATTTGAATATCTCTCGCTCGATGTAGCATACCATTAAGCCATTAAGCCAATCATTAGATATCTTATTACGCAAATCGATCTTGATAATCTTCATAGCTGAGAAGACTCTTTCAACCGATGCTGTAGCCACTGGTAGTAGCAATGCCAACTCAATAAGACGATAGACCAATGAAAATACAATATGGCTTTCAAGCTTAACCATCTTTGTTGCTAGACTTGCAAGGTCATGACAGCCAATAAAATCATCAACTCTTCGTACATGACGAATGAAGAGATCAAGTTAATCTTTTATAGCCGCATGATCAACGAAAGAAAAATCTTCATCATAGATTTCACTGAGTCGAGCAAGCTTATCCACATTGAACTTAGAGAAACTATCTCTTGGGTCAAGACAAGCAAAGCATGTAAGCAACTCTGAAGATACCTCATTGAAACGATGATCAAACTTTGTGGTAATAGCATCTATAGCAGCATAGAAGGTATCAACACAGAAATGGTGCTCCTAAGTGACCATGTTCCTTCCTCCTTTTCTTGATCTACTCCATCTTGGAATTGGTTCCTCCATATTTAGCAATGGGATCTCGTTTGTATCACAAAGTTTTGACTTCTGCAAACAATGGTTCCCAACCATTGTTTCTCAAGTCACTCAATCATGATTTTACATTAATAAGCAATGACATAGTTTGAACAATATTTTGATCCTTCCTTTGCAAGACAAGAGATAACTCATTAGTAATACGAAGGATTTTCAACATCATCTTCATGATGAATACGAAGTTAAAAGATTCCATTATATGCACCAATCCCCCCGTTGTGCATGGATTACGTGCATCTTCTTGCACAATCTATAGTACTTGTACTACTGAATCCCACATTGTTTCATGCGGAGTAAGGTTTTGTAATGAGAACCCCATCTAGTATCTCCAGGCCTAGCCAAGGAAGTTTCTTGATGTTGCCCTCTTCCTGAAAAAATCTCACCACTCTCCAACTTACCCAAAATATTTTTACGATGCTTATCTAACAATGCATCCTTCCTCTTGCAAGAAGCGCTAATGGTGGTCACAATTAATCCCACATATTCGAAGAAATCCTCGATAGATGAACAACCACTACACCATGCCACACTTTTGCCAACACATGGTTCTGTCGGCAAAAGGCACCTTCCCCAACTCAAAAACTGTCGGCAAAAGTTTAGCCAACTGTAAATGAACAGTCGCGGTAAATGAACTGTAAATTGACGGCAAAGATCTATGTTTTGCCGACATTTCCAATCTTTGCTGACAGTTAGTTTTTTGCTGACAGTACAAGCTTTACCAACAGTTATCATGAATTGCCGACACTTTACTTGTTGGCTAATCACTTTTCCCCTAAAGACCAAAGCTGGTTTTGTACACAAGTTATGTGTCGGCAAAGGTACTAGCACACATGTATTACATACAAATTAAATATGCAATATATACGGAACCAATTCCACATTATCCACCATTGAATTGACATACACACTTGTACATGCAAATGGTGCCACTCACATATATAACCATATACATATACAATCACAGTTCAAATAGTCACTTCAACATGTAAATAATGCAACGCATATATCACCACCACAGGGTTTGATAAACATAGATCCTCCAAATAAATTAGGGTCATTAAATTAAGTTGCATACATGCCCGTCCAAAATAAGTTACAATCAGTGAGAGGTCATGAGCTAAGTCTCAGTCTAGGAAATAATGGCATACATTTTCACTAAAAGAGAAGATGTATATGCTTCTCTAGCTACTAGTTAACATTTCTAAACATAAACAGCACTACTTTCTTGCTGCACAAAAGGTTGCCACTCCAAAAACTTGTAGCACCCCCAACTACACAAAAGTTACTACTCTAGAAACTTATCACCTTATACCTGTGTACCTACCATGATGAAGAAAAGGAATAATCAGCAAAAACAACAGAAAATTAGTGTCAGGTAGCTAAGCTGTAGGTAATCTCAAATATGTGACAAAATCAGACAGATGGACAAAAAGTTATGCCACAATTAGACTGGACATGATGGAAAGTTTGAGTAGCACATTAAAATTTCAAAAACAACTCAAGTACTAAACTGTATAGGTTGTTAATAAATCCAGCTCCTTTGAAAACTATAAGTTAGAATATGTGAAGAAACAGAACACTGTATTGACAAAAGGCAGGTTTATAAACTAATAAGATGAGCAAGAACAATTGTCTCTTGTAAACAAAAAATCATGACAGATTTAACAGTAGCCTAGTGTCACTTGTCAGCAACTTAGCATAACTGATTGCTAAACATTTACCAGGAAAGACACTGGTCATGAAGAAATCTATAATGTAACTATTCCACAGTCTCATGTTGCACAAAACAAGCAATTCACTTGTGCTGAATTTTTTTAATTTAAGAACATTAGTTTTCTTTCAACTTGATCGTCTTTGGATGGTTTACTTATACAGCTCTATCAGAAAGTAACATTAACTTAAAAAGACTGAAAGGAAATTTTATTTAATGCAAACCTGAGTAACTTCAAAAGTCAATTGAAAAAATGCATTGTTCTAATATAGCAAAGACCGGAACTTCTTGGCATAAGCTATTATATTGGTGGTTTGTATTTAAGGAGCCTACAAAGATCTATTGGTTGAAAATCTTGTTGTGCTCAGTAAACAAGGAGCCTAAAGGATTAAGAAGGTGGTTTTAACTTTTAAGCATAACTGGTAGCCTCTCTAGTTCCAGTGAAATTTTCATTTAGTCACAGAACATGTTTGCTTTGAAGGAGAGCAGCATGTGCGAGATTTGGAGCATTGAATATTCTAATAAATATTTATTGCATGTCTAAGATTCAAATCTCTTGAACATGTCTAATAAAAATATTGGCTTTGATGTTCTATGGGCAAGAAATTGATGGCTACTTTCAGGAAGCCTTCCAGATTACAGATGGTGCATCCCATTATTCTACGTGGGATTTAATTGCAAAGAAAGCCAACTTAGATTGGATGATTGGATGCATACATACCTTGACAAGTAGCCGGATTTTCTTGAGAATGAATAGCTAAAGATTGTCAATTGTTCTGTGAAAACCAATCAAAAGCACATGTTTCTATTAGATACATCACATACTCATCAACAGAACCTGTAACTCTGGTCTGAATGTTGGAACCCAAAACTATGGAACTACATTTGGGAATAACCAATGCATGCCATGGAATAACCGACCAAGAGCATGATAGCAAGCTGAAAAGGGAATCCTAGATTCAAACTGTACAAACATGCCTAAGTACTCACGGCTTAGCAATCTCTGTAATATCAAACCTAGGGTCTAGGCCTTTCCCAATACCATCTAGTATTGCACAGCATGGAGAAAGCATGAGGAACCATGATAGTATGTCTCAAGCATATTTCTCCACAAGTAAAGTTATCATACCTGAGAATGCTCTGACCACAAATGTAAAGGTGGCAGGAAACTGAAATGGTTGATCAGTAGCAATTGCCAAAAGATCCTCTCCTGCAAAAAATTTTATTCAAGTTAGCTAAAAGCAAAACAGTAGAACTACATACACCTTGACATGTTTGCCTTCTACATGTTTTTCGAGAAAAAAGTCCCAGGTAATTGCTTTTTAATCCCAGCTATCTGATAGATTGCAGAAATCATTCATCCATTACCGATAGCTGCTAGTCTTTGCTTCTTTTCAATCTTCTCGCCCTTAGTTAATTGCACAACTTGGACAAGAACTGACAATCAGCAAATATACAGGTTTTAACTATCCAAAATTGATGAACAGTACAGCCTAAGTGTCTAACAAAGCAGTACTTCCATAAGACAATGTGCTTTCATAAAGCAGGATGAAAAGTCTATAATGTGAAAGGCAGTACTTTAACTAGAACTAACAGAATCTGATACATCCAAACCAAAAGGGAAAAAAAGCAAACATGATGTACAATCCTCTTTTTACCGTACCAACAATGTCTATTTCCTATGAGAAAACATACCTATTCTGTAGACAACATCATTGTTTTTACTCTTTATCTGTGATTCTTGTATATCTCCTTATTAACTAAATGTCTTTGATTTTTTTTCTTTGTTCAGCCACAACTGGACGAGGGAGAGGATGAGGACATTAATAAAGTTATTTTGGAGCTACAGAAAAGACTCTTTGAGCAGGTTGTTTTTGTATTCTTCTGATAGAGTATATGTTCAATTTTGATCAAACTCAACAAATTATGATTTCATTTTTTATTCACTTGAAGTTGCTCTCTCTCAATTTCACATAAGTATACCTTGACATGCATAACATTATGTAATTATTTTAAATTTAGATCAAGCCATTTGGTACTGAGTATTTGTAACAAAAAGGGAACCATGACAGTATGTCTCAAGCATATTTCTCCACAAGAAAAGTTATTAGACCTGAGAATGCTCTGACCATAAATGTAAACATGGCAGGAAACCGAAATGGTTGATCAACAGCAATTGCCAAAAGATCCTCTCTTGCAAAATTTTTGATTCAAGTTAACCAAAAGCAAACCAGTAGAACTACATACACCTTGACAAAGAAATTTCATATGCTATTTAATCATAACTCAATATGTCATACTATGAACCACATAACCAGATAGACTTTTTAGATAATATTGACATTATTTTCTTCCCTTATATAGCCATTGCTCTTGAACTGCGCCTAAGAAATTTCATAATGAAGTTGCAACTTTTTGACACAACACGACTACATGTATTCACAACACCAGAAATTGAAGACTTCTGTTATTTTGAGAGTACCTACAATTCTAATATACTAATATGGGCAGTTGCTTCAAGCCTTCAAATGCAGCTCTGAAAAGAGCAGCTAATGCTAAATCTTAAACACCTTTTGTCATCAATAGTCACGTTTCTTAAATGAACAACTGCTTCCCACTCCCAACAAATCAAATGATCCATGTACTGAATCGTCTTTTCTTTTAATTGGTACATACAGTTTTACTTCAGCATCAACTCTGGACTTGACATGACTGTTAGGCTCAGGAATTTGAGATAAACATCCAAAGGGAAACACAAGAAACACAAATGTGCAGGTTATTTTTGTTAATCTTCTCTTATCTTTTTGCATTGCAGCGCTTCTTATTCGAGGTGATTCATCCGTTAGTAGCCTCTGGTATAGTCAAAGAAAACAATGAATTAATAATAAAAATCTCAAACTCAACCTCCCATTACAACAGACCAATGGAAGAAAGAAGAATTCAATATCTATCTGCCTCTCTTGTGTCTCTTTCATAGATATTTCAGTAAAAAAAAATTAGTGTCCTTGCAAAGCAAAGAAATTTGTGGGGATTAGCATGAAGTTGAATTAAAGGTTGAGATGTTGACCTGTGTAATATATGGGTATGCTTCATCCACGATGGCAAATTCAGGGTCTCCCACCAAAGCTATACCTTCTAATACCCCAATGGCTCTAATAATCAAAGCAAAATATGGAGGTATCCTGAATGGGTAATCAAATGTTATTTGTGCTAGATCCGCTGCCAACTCCTGAAAGTTAATATTCTTTGCGCCACCTCCTTCGAGTGCTTGGTCAAAAACTTTGGCCAGTTTTGTTATTTGTACTTTTGATCATCTGTCAATTTTGTTACAAGCCCTACAAAAAAGAAGGGTCCAATTTTTATTTCTTTTTCACGTCCATTAAAGGATATGGAAACAAAATGTAGGGAAAAATAGGCTAATAAAAAACATAAGGACACAATTAATCCCCACCTGAAATTTAGTCAGCAGAATTAGTTTATTACACTCTCAGTAATCAAATTTCACCAAAAGGAATATGAACAGGCCATCATATGCAAATGAAAAGGTTCCAAGGTTTGCACTTGTCATATGCTTGAATCAAGTGTATGACACACTAGTTAGTTATGCAGAACAAAAACTGCTTGAGTGCATGTCATCGTACTACTAGGAAGTCAGTTCAAATTCTAAGCAATTTGCATGACTGCACCATAGAATGGATAAATATACAAACTTTTGTTTACCACTTCATGAGAAACAAAGCAAAACAATAGAGTTTCACATTAGAAGCATTTTTGTAGATTGTCCACATTCTTGGCTTACCAAAATCAAGAATAGCCAACTTTCCATCTGGTGTCCTAATCATATTGCCGGGATGTGGGTCAGCATGGAAGAACCCAGTATCAAGCAACTGCAAATAACAATATACATAACATGATAAAACTTTCTTAAAAAAACGGTTTGAGTGAAGAACATCCCCTTCCATCAATCAACAGTGTGTGCGTGCAATTGTTAAATCATGTAATTTGGGAATAGCATGAGTAAGCGTACAACAAATGATAAAAAAAGGTAATTAACCTGTTTTAGATAGCATATGACTCCTACACTGACCAATGATCCAACAACATCCTCTGTACTTTGTGACAGCTTCTCTCCCTCTACCCATTGTGTGGTAAGAACTTTTCTAGATGTGTATTTATGATGCGTCTTTGGTACAACAACCTAAAACATTGTTGAATAGATTCACAAGTGAACAGGTTGGTAGTGAAGTTAGCATGTCTATATGGAATTAGGCCAAAATAGAAAAATACAACAGTTTAAAATTGTATCATTCAATAAAACAATACTGTGCACTGCTTCTACCAGGCAAATAGATATGTGCACAAAAGCAATTACCTGTGGAAGATCTTCTCTCATCATTTCAGCAAATCGAGTTCCATTTTCCCCTTCATTCACATAATCAAGTTCTTCAAAAAATCGAGTAGCCCACTCATCTACTAGGCCAACAACATCAAGGGAGACCTGACAGTATTCGGTAATATTTCAGTGTGAGTTAATGAAGATAGTCTCCCCATCAATTGTTTTACCAAGGAGAGGGAAATATTTACCTGCGGGAGGGAGGAGGCCACGAGCGAGCACGTCGCGGCCGGGGGGAGCAGCGGCTGGCGGTGGGTGACTTGGCTCCCACCTGGGCGGTTGGCGAGGGCGCGAATGCAATGGACACGGCCACGGGGAGGATGGCAATGGGGCGGGGCAGCGCGGCCAGGCGGCGGTGGGGGGGACGCGGCGGCCGAGGAGCGGTGGTGGTGGTGGGGGCGTGGGCGGGGTGCAGATAGCGGGATCCGGTGGTGGCGTGGGCGCGGATGGCGGGGTCATGGGTGGCGGGGACGCAGCGGATGGAGGGAGCAGCGGTGGCGGGGCGAGGTGGCAATGTGATGGCGGGAAGGCTGGCGGCGGAAAGGTGGGGAAGGCCAAGGCAGGGGAAGGATGGGGCCGGGTGTTTTTAGGGTTTTGAGGGGGAAGGCCCGCGCAAAATTTCCTGCCCGCGCGCCAGTTTTTTTTGTCTATATCAATGCCGACTGAGTATTATGAAAAGGCCAACACTTAATATGTTGGTAGACCTATGCCGACAGTTTATCAGTCAGAACGATGAACGCCGACAGATTACTTGTTGACATAAGCGACCAATCCCCACAGCTTATATGATGTAAATTGTTGGACCTTTGCCAACAGATAAATTGATGGCAATAGACCACCTTTCCAGACTAATAATTGTTGGCAAAGGTGTGTCATGGTGTAGTGAACATCTTGCTACAGCAACAACTACCAACTGTAATTGGTGAGCAAAATAATGGACATAGAAAGCATATGGGTTCTCATTACGAATTAACTTTTGAAGACCATTGAATTCTCCTCTCATATTAGAAGCCCCATCGTAGCCTTGTCCTCGTAGTCTAGCAATAAGCAAACCATGCCCACTAAGCATCTCAACCAATGCATGTTTCAATGCTTCTAATGTTATCTCTATGACATGCTTGATACCCAAAAATCTTTCAATAACTTCTCCCTTATTGTTCACAAACCTACAAGATAAATGAAACAATTAATTTAATTGAATACAAGTTGAAAAAAGAATGTAAAACAAAAGACGTAATCACACTCTTACCTTACAACCACAACCATTTGTTCTTTGATTGATATATCTCAAGATTCATCAATAAGAATGGAGAAGAGACTATTCCCAATCTCTTGCTTTATTACTTTGGTGACCTCTTCCGCGTAGCATTTTGCAATTTCTTTTTGAATAGTCGGAGAAGTCATGCGGGCATTTTTAGGACATAGCTCATCAAATGCATGTTTCACTTCCTCATTCCTTTCTTTATAATCAAGCAACTCTAAAAAATTGCCCTTATTAATGGAAGAAGAAGACTCATCATGTCCACGAAACGGTTCACCTTGCATTAGAAGATAGCGTGCAACACCTAAAGATGTTTCTAAACGAGTCTCATACTTAATAAGTGACTCCTTACTATAAGTTGTAACCTTATTTGCCACACTTGCTCTTTGATTTTTAAAATCTTTATATGCTATCCTTGATCGATTGTGAACACTATTAACACCACCAACATGGTGTGGAAGTAGTCTATATGCATTCTTCCATGTGTTAAAACCCTTTTTTGTAAAGGTGTTGTAACCAAATTTTTCATCCAAACCATGATGTTTGAAAAGAAAGCAATAGAAGCAATAAGCCGCATCCTTCTCAACACTATATTCCAACCAATTATATGTTTTATACCATTCTTCGCGAAAAGTCCTTCCATTCGAATCACGAGGATAAGTATGACCAATTGGTTGAGTCAGACCATTAGCCACATATGCCCTTCTAATATCATCTCTAATGTTTGGATGAAAATTATCAATTGGAATACGAAGACTTGGATTAGCGACAATGTGGTCTAGATTAAACTCATTAGTACCTTGATCATCTGCCATTGTTGCTTGCACTTGCACATGTGCATCTTCATTTCCAATATCAACATGAACATCATCTTGGGCCTCTTGTTCTTGTATTTCTACCTCATTGTTTCCGGTTGCATTGGCACTTTGATTTGCCCTTGATCCGTTAGACACTTTGCTAAAATAATTTGTCAAATCTACATGAAATCACCAAAGAGACAAATAATTCAATAATTTGGCAAATAATTTCACAGCTACATGCCTACATGATTACATTAGATGAAATCTATAATAATGTTTTCAATTAATTTACCTTTTATTTTTGACTTCTCCTTGCCCTTCCCCTTGTTGGGTTGCATTGTCGGTTTGCCGTGGGGCGTTGGCTAGGCTGTTGCCTGTTGCGCAAAAGCACTAGGTGTATGCCGTCCCATTGAGTCGAGCGACGAGCGTCTATGCGTCTGGCCATTGAGTCGAGTTTACATTAGTTTGCGTTTTTCCTTGTAGCGCTTGACAAGAACTCATTCTCCACAGATGAAGTGAGGGGTCCCTTTTGATAAGAACAGTCTTACTGTCTCAGGGTACACAAAGCTCACAAAACCGAACATGCGCTTCTCCTGATAGGGAATTCGCACATTAGTGACAGACCCGAACTACCTAGAAGAAATATCATGATAATGTTATTCACAGAATGACTCAATGACTGAAACATGATAACATATTAACATAACACTTAGAGATCTCCATTCTCCAACTGTCCAACACTTATAGCTTCATGTCAAAGTACACTTAGTAGTTAGTACTAAAGTTAGAATACAATACTTGAAATGGTTCTGAACATCTTCTTCAGACTTCAGTTAATATGCTTTTAACAGCTAATAGGCAATAGGGATTAGGGAAGCTCCGAAGCTAGGAAGGTAAGATAAATCTGGTTAGAACCACTACCAAGTCCAAGTACCAACATCCAGCGTCTGTGCCTGTGCGATGCGAGGGCCGAGCCGTCGAGGGGTGAGCTGGTGAGGTGCTAGTGACCTGGCGTGCAGCAGCTACCGCTAGCTAGTAGCTGCCGCCTGCCGCTTGCTGCTCGGCACTGGCCGTGGCCCTTGAAGGCGTGGCTTGTGGCGATAAGCCGATGAGAGACAACAGCAAATCAATCAAGTAATGAGTAATCAACACTCGCCTCTGGTTCTCGCGGCGGTGGCGGCGACACGAAACGACGCTCGCGCTCCCGCCTCCTGATCTGCTGAGTGCTGACGAGTCTCATGCAATGCAATGGGCTTGGCCCAATTAGCTCGCGTCCTCTCGTAGCTCTCAAGTCTCAACCGGTTAGTCTTAGTGCACACCGGCCACAACATGTACTAGGCTACTACTTCATTTCCTTGTCAAGTTGTTAACGTGCATGGCTGCATGCAAGCATGCATGCATGCGTGGCAGAGCTATCGGTATGGCTCAGGGGATGCATGGTAGCGTAATGAGATCGATCGATCGATGGAGTGGTTGTCCGCTGTCGCGGAAAAAACAAGGTACGACAGGTGTCGTACCTTGCCATACCGATAGCTCTGCCACTGTCTGTGGCCGTCGGCGTCACCTCTCTCTCCGTCGTCTTCTCCTCCTACTCCCCAGGCGGCGGCGGGGAGGACCTCATCAGCTGCCTCCCGAACTCGCTGCTCTCCAACAATGTCCCCCGCCTCCCCATCAAGGACGCCATGCTCTCCCTATGCTGGCGCAGCGTCTGAGTATCCATGCCGCTCGTTCTCGACAACACCGACCCCTGCCTGACAACCAATGCAGCCACTTTGCCCCCTTGACTGGTCTGCCTTCACCACCACCCTCTCCTACGTCCTCGTTGCCCACCCAGGCCCCTTTCCACTGTGTTCACCTCACCAATGCTCGCAACTACGTGGCCTCCCGCAACAGCGCCACGCTCTAGCACTGGCTCTGCCTCCTTGCTGCCAAGGCCATCCATGAGCTCATCAACTTCCCCAGCTAGCCCCTTGATGTTGACCTCCCCACTAAGCTCCTCCTCATCGCCTCCCTTTGACGCCTCTACCTCGTCCTCTGGGACAATTTTTCGGGCACCAGCGACCTCCACCGCATTGCCCACATCTTACCCCACCTCATCGAGCTCGTCTTCTGCTGCACTGACATCGAGGCCAAGGATCTCGACCGCCTACTCCAATGCAGCCTAGTGCTGGAGAAGCTCGCCCTCGTCCTCAACTACAACATGCTGTGCAATGTTCGTAGCCGTAGCCTCCACTACATGATCTTCTGGATGTCCATCGCCAAGGGGCTCGCCGTGGTCATCACCCCTCGCCTCGAGCGTCAGAACGAGTGCCCTGATGCCTGTTAGAAATATGCCCAAGAGGCCAATCATGAAGATGATTACCTTTTATTTATACTTATATTATTTTTTTAAAAATGTTATATTATAGAACATTAAGTATGTAACTTGATCATGAAACTCTATAATTTCATTATGACATTATTATGAATTGTCAAAGTGACAAAAGGATTGTCGGTATTTCGTATAACCGGCAAGTAAATTTGTAAGTATAGGGGATCACGCGCCCCCTCTCCTCGAATGGTTAGGCTGAAGAAGCCTCAGATGAACACTGGATCGGGCTGAGGAGTCTCAGATTTATACTGGTTCGGGCCGAACGTCCCTACTTCCAGTTCGTGGTGGTGGATCTTGTTGCTCAAAGTATGGAAAGTTACACGCGAGGGCTAAGGGCAGGCCCTTAGCGCTCGTCCGAACGGCGAAGCTCGGGAGCTTCGAACAGTCGTTCGGGTCGGGAGAGCAAGCGAGGAGGGATATGGAAGAATGAGAGGATTCACCCCGTTGCTGGGGACCCTACCTCCCTTTATATAGTCGGAGGGGGCAGGTTACACGAAAGTTTGGAGAAAAGAGGTAGGGGTATGCTATGCCCTGGAGTCTTGGTCTTGGTCTGGTGGTGACGGGTTCTGTTCACCCATGCCGAGTTGGTAGACACAATGGGTGGTGCTTCATTGGAAAAGCGCTTGCCGCCTCATACTTACTGTCGGATGATGGCCGTCTATGCTATGCATTGGCACCGCCTCGGGTTGGAGCGCGCTTCTTCACTGTACCTGGCGGGGCAAGTGGGCCAATTACTTGACTCGTGACCCTCTGCCACCTTGGGAAGAAACACTGTCCCAGCATGGTTGTCGTATCCATGGGGCAGGTGACCGGACTGGCTTGGCGCCGACCGGTGATGTGGCGGGGGCCGTCGAGCTGGAGCTCTTTGGGGCCCTGACCCTGGCTTGGTCGGGGACTGCGGGGGCGCCCCGACCAGCGGCCGAGTCGGAAGCGCCCCTAAGAGGCCTGGTCGGAGCCAAGGGTCCTTCGGGGTCTCTTGGGGCTGAGACCGGACCCAGGATGGTTCATTCGGTGATCCAGTCAATATTCAATGATAATCCCATCTCGCTGTGGGAACGGAGACTCGGGTAATACCCTTTCCGCCTTAATTGCATCGCTGATTTGAGTGCGAACCCGGATGGTGAGAGAGATCTGAGCACGTATACTTTCTTTGTGGGGTACCTGGTATGAGTATTAAATCGGTAGCCCCGGGCCGTCCTGAAATGCAGGCGTTCCTGGATGGGCCCTTCGTCTTAGGCTTACACGGTCTTCTCGGCAGTGCGACGCGGTTCGGCAAGGCCGCGGATATTCTTGGGGATGGCCACTTTGTCTGTACGAGCCCGACCGACTCGGTCGGCCCGGTTTTGATGGGGTGCGCGCGAGCGCACCCGGTGGGTGTAGCCCTCGAGCTGCTCGGAGAGCTAGTCGGGGGGTCTGCGCCCGATTGGCGAAGGGTCGCGAGAGCGCAGACTTGGTCGAGCCTGAGCCCCCGTGCGGATCGAGCTAACACTTCAAGAAGCGGTGTCCGCCCAGCTTGGTCATTTGTTCGGCCGGGTGCGCCTGGCGCACCGGTGGAGTGTAACCCGGCGAATCGAAGAACTGGTCGGGGGGTTATCCGGGTAAGACGAGGCCGACCGACTCGGTCGGAGGGGTCCGGCTCAACGCTGAGCCGGTCAGGATAGACGCCCAGTCGCCTTGCGTAGGGTTCCAGTTTTTAAACGCTGGTTTTATGTCGCAGCCGGACGCGGCCGTGGTCGGCAGGGAGGTCCGGATGCCTTCGTGAGAGGTTCCGGTTCCCGAGTGCTTGTTTAACGTCGAAGCTAGACGCGGCCGTGGTCGGCAGGGAGGTCCGGATGCCTTTGCGAGATGTTTCGGTTCCCGAGTGCTTGTTTAACGTCGAAGCTAGACGCGGCCGTGGTCGGCAGGGAGGTCCGGATGCCTTCGCGAGAGGTTCCGGTTCCCGAGTGCTTGTTTAACGTCGAAGCTAGACGCGGCCGTGGTCGGCAGGGAGGTCCGGATGCCTTCGCGAGAGGTTCCGGTTCCCGAGTGCTTGTTTAACGTCGAAGCTAAACGCGCCGTGATCGGCGAGGTCCGGATGCCTTCGCGAGAGGTTCCGGTTCCCGAGTGCTTGTTTAACGTCGAAGCTAGACGCGGCCGTGGTCGGCAGGGAGGTCCGGATGCCTTCGCGAGAGGTTCCGGTTCCCGATTGCTATTTTTACGCCGTAGCTGGGCGTGTTAGTGCTATTTTTACGCCGTAGCTGGGCGTGTTAGTGCTATTTTTACGCCGTAGCTGGGCGTGTTAGACGTGCTGGTTTAACGCCGGAGCTAGGAGGGGGGCATCCGTCTCGAGTCCTCGTCGAGCGAGGTGATCTGCGAGAGGAGAGGCCGCTGTCGATCCCACGTATATGCCCCGTCCGCAAGTGTGGGACTGGAGGGTGGCGGATCGTGCTTGCCTCGTCGGCGAACACCATGCTCGTGGAGCTGCAAGCGGGTTATCCGAGTGGGCCTCAAGGTCGAGCGACCTCCGGCGGGACGATCCTGCGTCGGGTGTCCGACCCACTGGGGGTGACCCATAAAAAACCTTTCTTTACTCAATCCGTCTGGGACCCGAGCCGTTCGTAACTTCGGGCGCGGTGGCATTTGCCCTTCGAGAGCTCATGAGAGTTTGAAGTATGGTCTCGGGCGCGAGCTAAAGCGATTGGGTCGTCCGCCGACCCAACTAGAGACCCACCGAGGGTTCGCTTTAACACTGCCCTCGCTCGTTTACTGCCGGGGTCGGCGAGGATCCATCCGGTGGATCTGCGTTGGGACCACGGCGAGTCTTATTCGTCGAGCACTCAAGCCTTCTCGCCACCTCGAGGCTGCGAAGGCTGGTGGGCTTTCCTCTGCCTCGGGTCGGTTTGGGCCGACCGGGCGAGATTGAGGGTCATGAGGCGTTTAGCGGGCGGTACCCGACATCTCTGCAGGCATTTAATATGCGCGCGGGAATTTAAACACGAAACGAAATGATCGAAGGGCGGCATGTCTTACCGACGGCTTGTCGCGGCATCTGCGACGGGACGCGTGATGCTTGGGTCGGTAAGCGACTGGTTGATGTGTGTCCGGCTTGCATGCGCCTTAATAGGTGCCTGCCGATTTTGAGGTAATGGGGGCTAGGTCGTTTTCCCATCCTTCGACATCGCTGCTCCCTTGCTTTTGGTAATTTCCATTCCTGCAAAATGCCATGGACTGGGCCGAAAGGGTTACCATCATAGGGGCAACCGAATGACTATTCGGATCATTATGCTGGTCCGATTTCCATCCTCCGGGCTTTCCAGGGATGACGAACAACCGACGACCGTGGCTTAGGAAACCACGGGGGCCATATAAGCGCGGGTTGTCATGTTGACGTTTTTTAGGAAAGCTCGGATAGTGAGGAGTTCGTTTGCACTCGCCGCGGGGCCGAAATGTTCCCGACCGGTTATAGATCGTACCGCCGCGGGTGTTCCTTCTCCATGACGCGTTACCATAATCAGTAGCGGTAGGGGCGTGGCCGTAGTGCTCGGGTCGGAAGGACTACCGTTGGGGAGGATCTAATGGCAGACCAGATTGCCCGACCCGCGTGAGCGTAAGAACCTTAGGTATAAGCCGCTCATCCACACTTGCGCGAGAGAAGAGTGTTTCCGACCGATTAGGGGTCGCTCTGCATGGGTATTTCCTTCCTCATGAGCACTACTTAACATAGCCGTGGCATTGGGCGTAGGCCGTAGTGCTTTCGGGCGAGGGTTACACTAGGGAGGGCCATATAGCCGACCCGGTCACCCGACCCGTGAAAGTGCGTGAGCTTGTGGCCCCCGAGCGATATGTGGGGACCGAACTCGTAATCACTACATAGTGCTTAAACTCGGAAAACAATTGCGGAAGAAGTTTTTAGGGAAAAGACTGTCTTATCTTCTTATCCCGCATGTTGGAGACGTCATGACGATTCTGGCTCGTCTTTTTCCGGTGCGGTTCGTCCAGTGGCCGAAGTCGAAGGGTCGTGCCGTAATTCACCACAGGAGGGACGGAGAAAGCGCGTCGCGTCGCCCAAGGCGCGAAGTTAATGTGCGCACAGCGGCCACTTCGTCCTGCCTTTGAAAAGACTGCACGGAGTATCGGGGGGCCGTCACTCCTTTCCGTTGTTTTCGCTTCTTCACCCCTTCCTGCCCCTTTGTCCCAGCACAAGAGAGAAGGGGTAGCAGAATCTCGAACGGCAGATGGCCAACGGCAGTGGTGACCGGACGGCTGGGAAACGGGAGGCGGCTGCGGGCCCGCGGGCCCCTGACGCCAAGAGGCCGCGCTCTGACGTCGGGCCCTCTGGTATCGCGACGGGCGATATGGTCACACTGCCTCCGTTGTCCCTCCGCATCAGGATTCCCCTCCGTGGGTATGTATTGACTGCTGGTCCCGGGGTGGCTTCGAACTCCGCCTTTTACTGACGCCGGGCCATTTTCCTTTTTCTCTCTTAGCGCCTCAGGCCTGCGTCGGGGTCGGCCATCTGCGGTTGTCGCGGCGGGGGAAACGGACGCAGGTGGTGCGGCTTCCGATGGCCCTCCGGTCGCTCTGGGTCACCCTTCTTTGGCGGCGGCCCGGACGACGGATCTGTCAGTCGCACTGGCGCGGCTGGAGGCCTCTCTCAATGCCCATATTGCGAGGGCCGCTTCCCTCGCGGCGGAGGCGGCGCAGCAGCGGGCCCTGCCCAGCCAGCAGCGGAGGAGCTTCGCCGAAAACGCGAGGCCTTGATCAGCCGCGCGAGCAGGGCCAGCCGAGACAGAGCTGGCCGAACTGCGCGAAGAGCTGCGGGCCTCGCGCGAGGCCCTTCTGCCTACGCTCCGCCCGGCCTTCGAGAGTATAGGGAGGAGCCTGAAGCCGCTTGGGGTGAGACTAGAGGGGCCGCTGGACCATACCCCAACGGGGTATCCCCGCGGCTTCACCCAAGCGGCCGACGCCCTCGCCGACCTGCCGCGAGCTTTACGAGAGTGCTCCGTTCGCAAGGGGCGGGGGGTCGCCGTCGACGTCGCGGAGCACGTGCTGGCCTGTTGCGCCAGCCGCGACGCTTCCTTCGACCCGATGGCGGCCGTCGCTGGGATCGAAGGAGACGCGAGCCCTATTCGAGCCAGGGTGCGAGCGGCAGCGGAGAAAGTCGCGGCGCGGGGGGACGTCGTTGTGAGCGACGATGGCTCGGATGGTGACGACGCCTCCGGCTAGGGAACCTCCTGGCGCCTCCGCTTTCTTTTGTTTTTATGCGGCGCGATGTATTTTTTGGACATCTTCCTTAATATCTTGCCTCTTTCCTTCATGAGTGACATCCGCTGAATCACCATAGCCTTTAGGAGCCGCGAAGGCGGCCGGAGCGTAGGTCCCAGCGCTACGATGTCACCATTTGGATCTTCAAGTCGAATGGTGGCGGGTTGGGGAACCTTCATAGCGGCGAAGGGTCCTCCCCACGGGGATCCTTGGAGTGGCGTGGCGGTTGCGGGCACCCCTTTGGGTGGTGAAGTCGAGGAAGGTGGAGCGAGCTCCGCTCCTGGCGCGAACACATCGTCGAGCTCGCGCCATCGTTGGTGAAGAAGACCATCGAGGAGGGAAATGGGAATCCGGAGATCTCGGAGACGACGCGCAAAAGCCACTACCTGGCGCGCCAACTGTCGGTGTTTCGTATAACCGGCAAGTAAATTTGTAAGTATAGGGGATCACGCGCCCCCTCTCCTCGAATGGTTAGGCTGAAGAAGCCTCGGATGAACACTAGATCGGGCTGAGGAGTCTCAGATTTATACTGGTTCGGGCCGAACGTCCCTACTTCCAGTTCGTGGTGGTGGATCTTGTTGCTCAAAATATGGAAAGTTACACGCGAGGGCTAAGGGCAGGCCCTTAGCGCTCGTCCGAACGGCGAAGCTCGGGAGCTTCGAACGGTCGTTCGGATCGGGAGAGCAAGCTAGGAGGGATATGGAAGAATGAGGGGATTCGCCCCGTTGCTGGGGACCCTGCCTCCCTTTATATAGTCGGAGGGGGCAGGTTACACGAAAGTTTGGAGAAAAGAGGTAGGGGTATGCTATGCCTTGGAGTCTTGGTCTTCGGTCCTGGTGACTGACGGGTTGCTGTTCACCCATGCCGAGTTGGTAGACACAATGGGTGGTGCTTCATTGGAAAGGCGCCGCCGCCACAGACTTACTGTCGGATGATGGCGCCGTCTATGTTGTGCCTTAGCATCGCCTCGGGTTGGGCCGCTTCTTCAGTACTGGCGGGGCAAGTGGGCGCATTGCTTAACTTCAGTGACCCTCTGGCCACCTTGGGGAAGAGCCACCTGTCCCAGCATGGTTGTCGTATCCATGGGGCAGGTGACCGGCTTGGTGCCGACCGGTGATGTGGCGGGGCCGTCGAGTGGAGCTCTTTGGGGCCTGACCACAGCTTGGTCGGGAACTGTGAGGCGCCAGACCAGCGGCCGAGTCGGAAGCGCTCCTAAGAGGCCTGGTCGGAGCCAAGGGTCCTTCGGGGTCTCTTGGGGCTGAGACCGGACCCAGGATGGTTCATTCGGTGATCCAGCCAATATTCAATGATAATCCCATCTCGCTGTGGGAACGGAGACTCGGGTAATACCCTCTCCCGCCTTCGGCTGCATCGCTGATTTGGGCTGCGAACCCAGATGACTGAGAGAGATACGAGCACGTATACTTTGCTGTAGGGTACCCCTGGTATGAGTATTCGTCAAGGATCAACATGTATTCGTGAAGGTTTGTCGGATAAATGGCATTCATACAATTTGGATAGTCGTTATGTTCTTCTAGAAGCCGCTTGCGACTAATGAATCAAAAAAAGAAATTTTTCGATTTATTGCCAACATAGCATGAACTTGAAGGGTTACACACTAGAATAGGCTTAAAACAGATTTACGAAATCTTCTTTCGTAACATATGTGTCAATGTGATTGAATATGATATCTGGTTGTTTAGAAAAAGGCTGCGAATCCACGTTCAAAAATATGATTTTTGCGCAGAAATCACTATAGCAGCCCTAAAAACATGTACATGTCGGCAGGTAGTGTAGCAACTGACATATGAACAGTGATAGGTGTCAGTTACCCTAGCAACCGACTTTGCTATAGTATTTTGGCTATAAATTTGGATTTTAGGTTCAGAAAATTAATGAAAAATCAAGAGAAAAAAATAAAAGAAGGTGAAAAGTTTCACTTGAACCAGATAAAATGTTATAAGAGTCGTATTGTATGGAACTGACATACCAGTATACGGTATTGTCTACTTGTTCATATCGATACTTGAAGGTTGTGACTGCTACTACTATGAAAATCTGATGTATCTATTTCCCCTACTACATCTAGGCATTGAAGTCGACCCGCCACCAACGCCAGCGTGCCCTCCATGGTGACCTGCAACCCCGGCGCCGCCTCCACCATTCGCATTGACCAGCCCATCCACCGAGACTCCAACCACCGGCCTCGATCGATCGATCTCCCGGTTTCCGCTCGCTGCGAGAGGCCAAATACAGTTCCTGTATGCGCCTCTTGTTGGATCAACTGCAAGCTTGCTCTCTTGCTCTTCCTCGGATGCTTGTGCGTGTGTGAGCGTGGCAGCGTGCAAGTTTGGGCGTCTAGTGCCTTGCAAGTACTTTTTTTTTTCTTTTTTTACAGGCAAGCTAATCCTTCATTTTCGACTTCAAACAGATCCAAGCGGAATTTAGAGGGTGTTTGGTATAGTTCTAGCTCTACCAAAATTCATAGAGTTGATGGAGTAAGATATCCTAGCTTCAAAAATTTATGGAACTGAAGCTGCAAGTACATTAAAAGTATTTAGATGTGTCATTTTGTTTACATTTTAGACTAAAAATATAAATTTAATTAACTTTATTTTAGCTTACAAGCTCCAGATATGAGGTGGAGCTAGGATTTGGAGTTTTGCCAAACAAAGCCTTTACTCCGGTATTGAGTCTCGCAGTTCTGGCTTCGAGCCACTTCGGCTTCTCGGCTTTTTGGCTCCAGCTCTGGTTTCTCAGTTTCAGTTTCTATTTTTCAACTTTAGCTTCTGAATTTTGTTAGATTTTGCTACGCACACTCGAAGTGTACTAGGAAGTTTTTTTTTCAGAATGTACCATATATTTTTGATCTGCAATTATTCTCCACTATGTTATTTACTAAATTTGATATTGAGAATTTCAATAGCCCGATCAGTCTCTGATGAAAGCATTGCTATTTAACTGGTGTCCGTTTCAGTGACAAACATTGGGATTTCTTTGCAATGCCAAAAAGATGGTAAATTCAGACTTTTATGTCTATTATTGGTGGGATCTCATATGTAAATTCAGATTTCATGCTTATTATTTTGTGCTTATTATTGGCATATTTTTCTTCGTAAATTCAGGCTATCATACATATTATTAACGATATTCATAAACAGTTCAGACCATTATGTATATTCTTGGCGGATTTTTTTTTTGTAATTCAGGTCGTTGTGCTTATTATTAGTAACATTTATGTGAGATTAATCATAGGCATTTTTTTTTACGTTTTGTCGCCTGTTAATCGTTGGGAAATTTCTTCGATGTTTCATTGTCGTTTTTTTGACGTTTTATCATCTATTATGGAGAAAAAAATAATATCGATTGAGGAGACAACTAAATTTGGTGTTTCATCGCCGTTAATTTGGATTTAGTGTTTCATCACTGTTATTTTGGTGTTTTATTCATCATTTCAATGCGTTGCCATTTGGATAGCTTATGTGACCATTATGGAGATTTCAGCGATGCTAATTTGGAATTTGACAACACCTTGATGATACCATTATACTCTTTAGAGTTTTTCTAGTGAGGGTTTTGCTCTAATGTTAATTTGAGATAAATGTTTGAAATGTAAGAAGGATTTTGTTTATGCATAGATACTACAACGTTATTTTGTTGTCTTTGCTCAATATTAGAGCTCTACTGCAATTTATACTTCATTGGCAGCATAAGAATTTTTTTTATATTGACATTTTTAGAGGAGCAATTTCAACCATGTTATGGATTTTTAGTAGGCAGTTTGCTGAATTTAAGTTCCATGTGGATTGTGGAGCGTGTCAAAAGTCTATAATATGAGTTCTTCGCTATCTATCAAGTATCACAGGTGATGTCTTAACTTATGACGTTTGATGATTGAGTGTTTGTTTTAGGAGGTCAGTTGTACAGACTCAGGCTTTACTAGGGGTTATGAATTCTTGAAGATCCAGGCTTTTTCGTCTGCTTTGTTAATAGCCGTGTGTTTGGATTGACTGTTCCAGTCGTTCTCTCGATCTACTAGTAGTTTACTCAATCTTACTTTATAAGAAACGTTTATATAAGACTGTTTGTCTTTCGTACCCTTTGTGATTTTTCACAGTAAAGTGTTTGGATTGACTGTTCCAGTCTTCTTTACTCAGTAGTCCTTTAGACTTTTAACGTACTTGTATTTATGATGCTTAATTACCTTTTGGGATTTACAGTTAATTATTCTTGAGGGTTTTCAGAAAACAATTTCATTATAGATTTTAAGTTAGCAAAAGGTTTGTTAGAGATAACTAAAAATCTCAACTTACCATATCTTTTGGTTTTTTTCAAATAGACTATTAATCCAAATCTACTATAACTCAGACTCTTTTAGCTATTTAAGCCATATCTCTAAACATATAATTCTCAAAATATTATATTAGATTGTTTCTATAGTTTTTTCTCGTAAAAATTTATTCACGTTAAATTTTATCTCGAGTTATTCCTTGCCTCTAACCGTAACAAATTAGGCCCAGCTGTTCTAAGGGGAAATATCTAGTGCAAATGGTTATTCAGCGTTAAAATGCTAACATCCATCGTGGGCCATCCGATCTATCATGTACGGTTTAGATTGAGAGTGGTGGAAACCCCTCACGGAATGAGGAGAGAAATAGATGGAGTTTTTCGTAAAACCGTTTAAGTGACGAGGGGTTCCACCACTCTCAATCTGAACTGCACATAATAGATCAGATGGCCCACGATAGATATTAGTATTTTAGCACTGAATAGCTATTTACACTAGATATTTCTCCCTGTTCCTAATGGCGGCACAAATTATCCGGCTGGCTCAGGACATCTGGGGCAGAGACGAGAGACACGAGCACCAAACCCTACAACAAACTACCGCCGCCGCGTCCACCGACCGACCGACGTGAGCAGTTCCTCCTGAAAAGTGAAACCCTCTTCTTGCTCGGAGTGGGGCTCGCCTCTCCTCCGGCTCCGCTGTCGCGCGCCTGTGGATACCATGGAGGCCATCATGCGCGCCGTCCTCACCTGCGTCCCCACCCCGCCCTGCTCCACCACCCGCGGCCCCCTCTCCGCTGCCACCCCCTCCTCCGACCGAGGCTGCGAGGACCGCATCAGCAGCCTCCCGGACGCGCTGCTCTCTGACATCGTCTCCCGCCTCCCCGTCAAGGACGCCGTGCGCACCGCCGCGCTCTCCACGCGCTGGCGCCGCTGCTGGGCCTCCACGCCGCTCGTCCTCGATGACGTCGACCTCATCGACCTCCCCGACGATGACGACCTCCAGCGCAGCGTCCCCGTGGGCTTCGAATGGCACGCCGTCACCTCCGCCGTCGCCCGCATCTTCTCCTCCCACCCGGGCCCGTTCCGCCGCGTCCACCTCACCTGCAGCTACATGGGGCTCCATCGGGATACGCTCCCTCTTTGGCTCCGCCTCTTTGCCGCCCAGCGCGTCCAGGACCTCGTCTTCGTCAACCGGCCATATCCCCTTGACGTGCCCCTCCCCGCCGACCTCCTCCGCATCGCCTCCCTCCGCCGCCTCTACCTTGGCGTCTGGCACTTCCCGGACACGGCCGGCCTCCCGCGCGGCCCCGAGGTCTTTCCCCACCTCCGGGAGCTCGGCCTCTGTCTGACCAGAATCAAGGCCGCGGACATCGACCACGTGCTCCAGTGCAGCCCCGTGCTCGAGAAGCTCGCGATTCTCGTCAGCTACTACCACCCCGCCCGCGTCCGCGTCCGCAGCCGCAGCCTCATCTGCATGGTCTTCTGGATGTCCTTGGCGGACGAACTCGCCGTGGTCGTCGCCCCGCGCCTCGAGCGCCTCATCATCTGGCAGACGTGCCCGTCTGTTCCCGACGGCCTCTTGCCCACTAAGCTGAAGATTGGCTACGCCACGGAGCTGCGCGTCCTGGGCTACTTGGAGCCAAGCATCCACACGCTCGAGATCGGCAACACCGTCATCGAGGTGTGGTACTACTCCTCCTTCATCTCTTTCACCAATGCATAGCATAGCTCAGAGATATGTGTCCACCATCACAATTGTTCATGTCAAGTGTAATTTTCCAATACATTACAATCTTAACTGAATTCTATTGTAGGCTGGAACAAAGATGACCCCAAGCAAAATGGTTCCGAGTGTCAAAATTTTGGCCTTGAAGGTGCGATTTGGAATTCGCAAGGACGCCAGGACGCTGCCCACCTTCCTGAGATGCTTTCCCAATGTCGAGACATTGCATGTCATGGTGAGATACCATTCCCCACTCTCCTCATTTACCATTTGCAACATCTCCAGCATCTGATTGTCGCATCGTGATCCGCGGTTAATCGAACTAGCTACACACTGATTCTGCAGTCTGTTGAAGCTGGCGAGCCAACTGGCAAGCTCAATTTCAAGTTCTGGCAGGAGGTAGGCCCCATCGAATGCCTGCAATCAAGCATCAAGAAGGTGGTGTTCGACAAGTTCCGAGGGGAGCGTGGTGAGCTTGTGTTCCTCAAGTTCATCCTGGAGAGGGCACGGGTGATGCAGAAGATTGTGGTCTTGTTGGCCAAAGGAGACCCTTCCTCAGTGGATGAGATGCGCAGCAAGCTGAAACCTCTGGCCACGGCAAGCCGGGTCAGCGAAGACCCTACGCTGTTGATCATCGCCCGTGAGGGTGACAGTGCTTGGTGCTTCCACAGAGCATCCGATCTTTCTGTGATTGATCCCTTCAATTATTGTTGAAGCTCAAGGTGTTGATGCATATGTTCCGTGGTTCTAGCATTATCTGTGGTCCTTGTGGAGATGCTCAGTTTCATGTTTCAGTTTCTACATGACAGACGCTCTTTCAGATCCTTGGCTTATGTTTTGCATAGACAGTGTCAGCTCCGACAAGTATGAGCAGAGTTCTGGCCATTACAACTTAATTACAAGAGCTAGTTAATGCTAGGGCTAAATGATATTTTACATGTCATCTAAAAGACACAGATTCTGCATTTCATGTGTTTGTAGTCTTTTCTCTTGTGTTTCATTTCTCTCTAATGTTCTCTCACAAACCTCCTAGGTTGTCAGTGGAAACGAAACTTTGATGCCATATATGCTAGATACAGCTGAAAGTAGAAAAGTGCACAAAGTCACAAACCGGTAATCTCATTATTTGAGTGTCGAACTGTCGATCCATGTGTGTTGACATCCTCAGTAAAAGTATTGTTGATGTGATTGTCTGGTTTAGCAAGCTGTTCGATTTGCTACAAATCAGTATGTGGTTCTTGGTCACTGACAGTCAAGATGCATTTTGTGTGTTCTGTCCAAACATGCTTCCACCGTTGGCAGCAACCAAAGTTTCCCTGGAATCCTGTTCCGCATTGTTGGCATCGGCCCTAGCTCTCGTGCTATGACGCAATGGGTTGACACATAGGGTGTTTTAGTTGGTGGGATAAGGTCGAATAAAATGGGATGTTTTTGTATCATTTGATTTCCTTATTTTAGGTGAATAAAATGGTTCAGTATTTGTAGGGAATATTTCTCAAATTTGTATCATATCATTCAGGATGAAATAATTCCATTCAAACAACTAAACATATGAATAATATTTTTCTTGAATCATCTTATATACGTACCATTTAGTACAAGCCACCAAACACACCTATATATAATATCACATCCTGTCTGATGTGTAACTTGTCTTGTGTTTCGGTTAATGTTGCCAGTTCATTTAATGAGCCAGCGACTCGCACTGTTACAGATGTTTCTTGTGTAGCACTGGCATGTTAATCCTTGATACGATCAGGATTCAGGCGTAAGTGATCGTTGCCACTAGTAATCGCAGTCGTGTCATGAGTTGTGACACGTCGGATTGTGACTGCCCTTAAAGAAGAAAATTAGCATAAGGACATGTGCAATGGTACTAGCTATAAAAAATATCTATTTTTAGATAAAGGATTTAAATCCGGTCTCTGCAAGAGCACACAACCGAGTTTATACAAGAATCACAGCCATAAAGCTGCCAAGAAAAACAAACTAAGATAACTGAAAATCAAAAGCAAATTCTATAATTGCTTCGCCATCCATTCTTGACAAAGATATGTCCAACGCTACGACCTCCATAGCCCTGCATACCATCCGGATGGTCTCCTTGTTGTTCTCAAACTGCAATAAAGCCTAAAATCGGAGCCAGTATGTTCCCCTGAAAATAACCTGCATTAAAGAAGAGTATTGTTTTTTTGTCAAAAATGAACTCATTCTGAGTGCACCAAATCGCCCATAATATGGCAGCTCCCCCCACAAGAATCAATCGTGTAACACTCTTTTCAATGCCTGTTAACCAATGACCAAACATATGAGATATAGATTTCGGTGGAGAGAGACCAGTGGCAATAGATACAACACGCCAAACAGATATTGAATATTGGCACTCAAAAAACAAATGTCGTATTGTTTCCTTACAATTACAGAAACAACATTTTTGATCTCCATTCCAGTTCCTTTTAGCTAGATTGTCCTTTGTTAAAATTATTCCTTTCTATAAATACCAAAGGAAGATTTTTATTTTTAAAGGAAGTTTCAACTTCCAAAGAAATTTACTGTTGAAAGGAATACCCTGGTTCATCAAATAACTATACATAGAACGTACAGAGAACTGTCCATATCTATGTAAACCCCAGTGAAAAATGTCCCTTCCTTCAGTAAGCTGGCAACTAGCTATTTTAGCAACTAAATTATACCATGCCGTCAATTTATCCCCCGATAATAATCTTCGAAAATGAATGTTCGGTGGCATCTGCGTCATGACCTCTGCCACAGTTTTATGAGGATAACGAGCAATATTATACAGACTTGAAAATTGAACCTGAAAAGGTGTAGAACCCATCCAAATATCTTCCCAAAATCTGGTTTGTGAACCATCATTAATCCAAAAGGATCCACATCCCAGAAAATCATCTTTAACCTTTAATAGCCCTTTCCAAAAATGTGAGTCTCCATGTTTACTATACAATTGGGACAAACATTTGGATCTTAGATATTTATTGATAAGCAAGGACTGCCAAATCCCATCCTCGTTCAACAGCTTAAATAACCATTTACTCAGTAGACATTTATTCTTAACCTACAAATTCACAATACCCAGCCCTCCTTGATCTTTAGGACGACACAGGATATCCCATTTAGCAAGGCGATATTTTCTCTTATCACTATTACCTTGCCAGAAAAAACGAGATCGATAATAATCCAACCTTTGCAACACACCTTTGGGAATTTCAAAAAAGGACATCATGAACATAGGGAGACTACTAAGCACAAAATTTAATAATACAAGTCTACCCCCAGAGGAAAGGCGTTTGGCCTTCCAAGTACTTAGTTTCTTTTAAATCTTTCCTCAATTATACCCCAATCCGCATTACGGAGCTTATGAAAATGCATCGGAATACCTAAGTATTTAAACGGGAATGACCCAATCCCACAACCAAACAATTTAGAATATTCTTTTTCATGATGTCTAGCATCACCAAAACAAAAAATCTCACTTTTGTGAAAATTAATTTTGAGACCCGATAATTGTTCAAACACACACAACAAAAGCTTCATATTTTTAGCTTGCTCAATATCATGATCCATGAAAAGGATAGTATCATCGGCATACTGAAGAATCGATAAACCATCCTCAATAAGATGAGGAATAACCCCTCTAATTTGGCCATCCTCTTTCGCTCGCTTAATCAAAATAGCAAGCATATCGGCCACTATGTTAAATAAAATAGGAGATATAGGATCCCCCTGCCTTAATCCTTTTTTCGTTTGGAAGTAATGTCCAACATCATCATTAACTTTAATACCCACGCTACCCCCAGTGACAAAATGTTCAATCCATGAGCACCACTGTTAGCAGAATCCCTTCATGCGAAGGGTTTGTTGAAGAAAAGACCATTTCACCTTATCATATGCCTTTTCAAAGTCCAATTTTAATATCACTCCATTTAGCTTCTTCGAATTTAATTCATGAATAGTTTCATGTAATATTACTACTCTTTCCATAATATTACGACCTGGCATGAAAACAGTTTGTGATGGTCTAACCACTTTGTTTGCCACCCTCATAATTCTATTAGTAGCCACTTTTGTGAATATTTTGAAACTCACATTAAGCAAACATATAGGTCGATACTGTTGTATCTTTGTTGCCTCTTTAATTTTTGGAAGAAGCGTAATTATCCCAAAATTTAGGCTAAACAGAGGTAAATGGCCAGTAAAGAAATCATGAAACAAAGCCATTAAATCGTCTTTTATAATATCCCAGAAAACCTGATAAAATTCAGCTAGAAATCCGTCCGGGCCGGGCGATTTATTGTGTTCCATTTGGAAAATCGCCTCTTTAACCTCTTGTTCAGTGAAATTAGCAATTAGGATATCATTCTCCTCAGTTGTTACCTGAGGTAAATCGTGATTACGATCCTCTACCAAACTAAAATTATTTTCTTCTGGCGGACCAAACAAGCCCTTATAATAGTTTGTGATATACTCTTTTAATTGAACGTCACCCACTATTACACGTTCGTCATGATCTAATTTGTAAATATGTTGTTTTCTGTGTTTGCCATTAGCAACCAAATGAAAATAATGGGTGTTATCATCCTCCTCCAAAAGGTCTTTCGTCTTAGCTCTCTCATACCATTTCATTTCTTCTTCCCTCAACAAATTTACCAACCTTTCGTTCAGATAATTTTTCAAGTTGAATTCGTGATCTGAGAGAACTCTATGTTCTGCCTTTTTATCAAGGTCATCGATTATAGAAATAATCTTTTTCTTTTCTTTTTTATTATGACCAGCTGTATGTTTGGCCCAACCTCTTAAAAATTGCCTAAGAGCTCTAATCTTGTTCTGCCATCTTTCCATAGCTGTAGCCCCTCTGGTCTCTGATTGCCATTTATCGGCAACACACTCATAAAAACCATCTCTAATCAACCAGCCACGTTCAAATTTAAATAACAATGGCTTTCTATTATGAGACGAAACCCCAGTATTCAATAATAAAGGGGTATGATCTGAATTACTTCTATCTCTAGCCTGCACGGTAGTGAGTGGGAATTTATTTTCCCATTCAGTACAGACTAAGACCCTATCTAACTTCTCAAAAGTTGGATTACCACCACTACTCGCCCAAGTATAGTGACAACCAGACAAATTTAACTCTCGAAGTTCTAATGACTGAATTACCATGTTAAAAAGATTGGGCCATTTCGTATCAAAGTTATCCTTATTCTTTTCGTTAGGACCCCGCATAATATTAAAATCACCACCAATAATATATGGTAAGGTTTCTTTACGACAAATATGAGCCATCTCTAATAAAAAAGATTGTTTATATTTCTGTTGCGCTGGACCGTAAACAGCTATTAGCGCCTATTTGAAACCATCATTTTTATTGTGAAGAGTGAACTTAATATAAAAGTCCCCTTCATCGATAGCTCCAATGTCATACACCGTTAAATCAGCTCCCAGAAGCATCCCCCCTGATCGACCATGAGGAGGCATATAGTGCCAAATATATTCTTTGCCACCACATAATTTTTTCAAGGTCCTATCTGGGAAATGATCCCTACCCGTCTCCATTAGACCAATAAAATCAAGTTGCTCCTCTTTGACCATATCCTCCAAGTACACATGCTTAGCCAAGTCTCCAAGACCTCTGCTATTCCAGAAAACGCCTTTCATGTAAGACTCAGCTTAGATAGTGTTTTTGGTTTTTTAGGGGTCAACCCCACTCTTGAAATATTTTTTATTTTAAATTTTTTCCTGCGAGGTGTAGCAACAAGATCACTACAAATATGATCTAAGCCCTCCTCAAACACATTCTGATCCAATTCATTAGGAATGTGCATAAGATGGGAGTCAACAATATCCTCATCCGCCTCAGCCAACTGAATTTTAGGTGAGGCAGATTGACAACTGGGACTTGGTTTTTTAGATGAAACCCTAAGCCTATCTATTTCTATATTTTTAATAGAGGTAATAGCAGCAGAAATAGCATTATGATCTCTACCCATGGAAACACCCAATTTGACCATTCTTAAAGAAAAAACAGAATCTGAGATAGACGGAAAAGATGATGGGCAGGTACCTGACTCCAAAGAATTCTTTTTATCGGCCAGCTTCATTGCCTTCACAAGTATATTAGCATCCCCCACAGCCGCAACCCTCAAACTTGATCTACCTTTCAGCCCACAAGCCCCGGTTGAAGGAAACTGCTCAATCTCGTCCCAACCATTAATTTTGTCCAGAACTTTGAGAGCATTTACCATAGCCATATTGGAAATATTAGCATGGATGTTATTCTTCTTACATAAAGACTGCAGCATTCGACGAGATAAATCTTGAAGCTGCACACCCATGGCATCCATTTTAACACCAACATCCCTTTCCGGAATGAATGCAGACTGTTCTTCGACAAACTGGCCAACCTCATGAGAAACCCCATTCTCTGCCAAAATTGACGAAACATCCGGAGCTACAGATTTATTGGTTAACCCAGAATGTTCCGAACGCCCAGCAAATAGACTGTCTTCCCCAGAAACAGGCACAGCTTCGCCCACAGCAATCTTAACAACACTGTCTTCTATCATGTCTGAATTGAGGTCCTGCTCAGAACAGACGCCTGAACAACCAAATGCAATAGAAGTCTTGTGCCCAACCTCCAACCGCATATCTCCAGCCAGCTCCATACTGTTGACAGGATGTTTAATACTCTCAGACACCAGAACGAATTCACCTGCGCCAGAATTTAGGCCCTGCTCTGAACAATCGCCTGGACAACCAGATGCAATAGAAGTCTTTTGCTCAACCTCCAACCGCATATCCCCAGCAAGCTCCATACTGATTACAGGATGTTTAATACTCTCAGACACCGGAACGAAATCACCTGCACCAGAAATTAGACCCTGCACAGAACATACACCTGGACAACCAGACACAAGAGAAGACTTCTGCCCAACCACCAACCGCATATCTCCAGCTAGCTCCATACTGGTTACAGGATGTTTTTTATCAGACTTTTGCCCCCCTTCACCATCCCCAAGTGGAGTATCAGCCACTGGAGCAATGGAAGAGAGCCCATCAGCCAAAAGCACATTCTCCTCAGCCTCAAAGTTATTGTCAGCAGATTCAAGCAAGCAGCCATCATCCGAATGCATTGTATCCAGAACCCCTTGATCAGTCCACATCTCAGAACCCTTGTTATCCTCCACACAATCAACCGAAACATGAATGCTACCAGAAATAGGAGCAAGTTCACCATAAATCGGCATACTCCCTGTTGGCACATCCATGACACCTTGACCCGACTGTAGCTTTTCTAGAGTTTTGCCAGACAGTAACCCAACTTCACAATCACCAGAGTTAAAATCCAGTACTGGATCGATAAAAAGAAGCCCATCCTCCACGCGCATAGCTTCTTCATCCACAACACGTTTGGCTGAAAATTCAGACAAGAAGCCTGTGCATATTAAAGCAGAATCCTCCAAGTTCTTTTCCTGTTCTACAAATGAAACAGAACCCTTCTGAACAAACTGTATATCCGAAGGTTTGGTAACACCTGAAGCCGACCCCTTCTCAAATTTAAAATTTCCTCCGAGATTATTGCCTGACTCAGAATTGCCATTTTTTCACCATTATCAGCGTCTTCCATACAGTGATCATTATTCTTGTTCTGGTTCTCCGGACCATCTAGATCATCCTCATCCGCGAACTCATCAGTTTCCACAATTTTGTCACCAATCACCTGATCCACTTTGAAGAAGATTTCATAAAGGCAATCATCAACCACAATATCAGCATCGTCCAGAACGCAATTCACATCAAGCACCGCGACCAACAATCTAACAACACCCGTCTTTCTCATCGATCTCATATCCACTCTTTGCGTAGCTCCCAGAATAGAACCAACCTCCCAGAGAGATAAAAAAGATCTAATTTCGTAAGGAACACCATAAACATTAACCCATACTTTTTGCAACTTCTATTTAGGCATGATCTCCATGTTCCACTCCTCAAACGACATCACACCCTTGTTATTGTCAGTGCGGAGACGCTTCATACTAATCATTCTTTGAAGTTCCACTTGACAAGGAAATGGCACAATGTAAGAATTAGGACCATGATTCCTAACCACCCAATCCCACTTGACTGAGATAGCCTGAGCCAATTATTTTCTAACCAAGTCCGCCGGGACAACGCCTTCAACAATAGTAATCAAAGCCGTCACAGAAACCTTACAAGGCGCCTTTACAGCAGATGTATATGGGATATGAAAAAAACCCAAGCCCTCCCCAGCCAATCCACTAAATATGGCAGATTGCTTCGGACCATGCAACAGGGGGCATTGTGGAGTAAAATGTTCATCCTCACATATCTCTCAACACAGGATAAAATTCTTCTTCTTCTTCATTGCAGGTTCACTAACAATTTGAGGATCTTTATGTTTACCTGCAAGAAGAGCAGAGCTTTCCCCCATCTCTTTAGGCGGCTTGAACTGATCCTCATCAGGAGTCTTCCCAGCATGCACCGCCCGGTAGGCCCCAGCAGAAATGTCTATATCATCTATAGATAGCATATCAACAACCTCTTCCACCTAAGCAAAATGCTGAGATGGCACCCTTATAGCTAGCTGTCGGCGTATTCCACCTGACAGGCCCGAGTCTACAGACTGGGTTTGGTTCAGTAGGAGGGCGTCTTCGCGGCTGGCAAACCCTAGCGAGTGAAAACCCTAAAGACTCCCACACGAAGGATTCCAGAGCCTATGAACTAAGATGACACAAAGATTTTTACCTAGGTTCAGGCCCCCTCAACCAGGGTAATAGCCTTACGTCCTGCTAGATCATTTATAAAGTGTTTGGAGCTAGTACAAAGCTCTCAGGTTACAAGTTCTTCTTTTGGTTCTACAGCTAAACTCTTGATCGTTTTTCCTCCCCCCCTCCCCATGCACTAGGATGCCCTTATATAGGCCAGGCCAGCGGGGGTAGGTAAAAGGGGGGTCATCATGCTGATCTTCATACATTTATTACTCCTTCCTGTGTTGTTCCGTTCCTCCAGCCTCATTAAATGCCGATGCATGGCTTCGCCCGGAATGTGACCCCTTTGCGACGGGTAGGTGAGAGGCGTCAGAGGAATGGGCTTGTAGCAGAAATCCTCACAGTCGATAGATCGACTACACAACTGCCGTCTGGCATAATACGATAGGGAAGGAGACTTGGTAAGCCACCTCGCCCCTTTTTGCCTTGCGGCGGGCGGCGGGCATCTCGCCCACTTGCTCGCCGGACGCCACGTGGGGCGGCACTGCCGGCTAAGCGTGCTTCGCCGCTTCGCCGCCAGTCACCACGCGGGTGGGCGCCGGGCGGCAGGCGTCTCGCCCACCTGCCGCCGACGCCACGTGGGCGGCACTGGCGGCGGGCGTGCTTCGCCGCCCGACCGCCAGTCGCCACGGGCCGGGCGCCGGTGGCGGCGTCGCCCACCACTTGCCGGACGCCACGTGGGCCGCACTGGCGGCTGGCGTGCTTCGCCCACTCGCCTATCGAAGCCGCCACGTGGCCGGGCGCTGGGCGGCGCAGGCATCGCGCCACCGCCGCCGAACGCCACATGGGCGCTTTGTCGGCGAAGAGGGTACCCAGCAGAAATCTGTTGACAAGAGCCGGGCCCGCCTTGGAGCGCGTGCTAGAGCCTTTTGGAACCTTCATTAAATGTTTGGTGCGTTCTTGGCCGGGGCCACCACTCATGAGGATACGACCGCCTCGGTTCCCTCCCGTATCCGCTGATTTTTCTTGGGACCCGAAACGGCGCATGATCTTGCCCCTTCGCAAACCGTCGGTGTGGGTGGCGCGTATATATAGATACATCTGTACCAAGCGGTTTACGCCTTCTACTTTCTTGCGCACTTCAGCTTTCGCTTCTTCGTCTTCCCCGCTCAAAGTCTTTACCTTCTTTGCCTTCATGGCGCCTTCCATCCCTGCTTCCACCGCTGATGCTGCTATGGTGAAGAAGATCTCCCACATCGCACCGGAGGGCACCTTCCATTTTCAGGCGGGGACCCCCACGCCGCGATGCCTCTCCAACAAAATTCTCATCCACGTTTGGGCGATGATGGCGGGTCTGGTCCCACCATTCTCCGACTTCTTCCTCACTGTCCTCCATTTTTACGAAATCCACCACCTTCACCTCACCCCCAACTCCATCGTCTTCCTTTCCATCTTCGCACACCTCTGTGAAATGTTCATGGGGGTGATGCCGAATCTTCCTCTTTTCTGCTACTTCTTCCTTTGCCGCGGCTCCACCGACGGCGAGGTAGTGGGGAGTTGCTATTTCCACCTCCGGGACGGATTGGCGTCCTTCATTGCCTTCGGCCAGTCCAACCGGAAGGCGTGGCGCGATGGATTGGCAGTACATCGCGATGATGAGTCGACACTGGGGTGATGCTTGCCGGGCAGCGTGAGGCCTCAGCTGGAACTCGTCGGTCAAGGAGACGGCGGAGCTCCTCGCAATGGCGGCCCGCGTCAACAGACTGCGGGACGCCGGATTAATCAAGGCCAGGTGATCCGCGCCGTGACTGGAGAATCGGCCCCTTCGTCGCCGCGCCGTCTGCATGGCGATACAGTGTGACGCGACACAGCGCCGTACCACTGGTCGTAAGTCTTCACTTTCCCTTGGCTTTTTTCGCACACATGCTTCTTTCTGCGGCTCCCTACCAACCGGTGGTCTTTCTTTATCTTTTGCCAGGTGCGGGAAACCTGGAGGGGCAAATCATTAGCAAATGGCTTGCCGGATTGATGCCGCCGATTCCAAGAGGCTTGGATTTTCCAGCAGCGGCCCGGCCACTCGCCGACTTGGAGCACGCGGAGCGCTTGCAGATCGTCAGGCTGCTCCCGTTGATGGACTCCACTGGACCCGCCGTGGTGCCAACCCGCGGTCCGCTGGTGATCAGGGGAACGACCACCCCCAGCGATCGGGCCGCAGGCAAGCGGCCACTCGTCCCGGACGCCACGGGCCCGGACCCCACGAAGGTCCGCCCCACGGGCCAGACTTCCGCCGCCGCCAGCCCTGATGCGGCGACACCTTCGCAAGGGGCGGCGGCACAGGCCGCCCCTACCACAACTTCATCACCGGAGCCGCCGCCTCCTGCAGCACCAGCTCCATCGCCTTCACCAGTTCCTTCTCCTCCAAATACCGCCCCAACTACTCGGCGCCCGGCACCCTCGACCACGGAGCCCATGCCACCGCTCGACAGGGTGGACTTACGCTCCCGTCGGCTGCCTTCAGTTTGAGGGTGCCGCCAAGGGCGCCCTCGAGAAGCCAGGGCGCGAACATCCCCGCACCCACTTAGGCGGCGGAGACTTCGCCAGTGCCTCGACCGCCACCGCCGAGAGGTCGAGGCGACCCAACACCAGCGCCTCGGCCATCTCGCCCCTCGCCCATCGCTTGCCCCGCCAGTGCGCCGTCGAGCTCTTCACCGAACTTGGCGGAATACACGCCTCGTTGGGCACCATTCTCGCCACTGCCGCCCGGGCATAGAGCTCGAGCAACCAGCGGTTGGCGTCGATGAGCGGTGAGTTGGCGAGGCCTTGAGAGGCGAGGCGGAATTGGCGCAGGAAAGGGCCAACGTGGCCGCCATGCAGCTGCGGGCGGAGAGGGCCGAAGCGGCGCTGAAGCACTCGGAACATGAGTACTTCCGCCTGCGGCACAATCTCGCCATCATGCTCAAGAAGGCCTTCCAGCGCACGAAGAGGTGTTTGGAGCCCTTGGGGGTGGCTCTGAATACGCCCCTGCAAGACTCCGCCTTGCAGTTTGCCCATACGACCAACCAGGCTGCAGAGGCACTCCGGGGGCTGCCCGCTGCCCTCGCCGCTCGCTCCGCCAGAGAGGGGCGGGAAGTTGCGATCATGGCTGCGACTTACATGCTGTCCTGCTGTGCCAGCTGCGACGCCGGCTTCGATCCAATGGCGGTGGTGTCGGCCGGCGTTGAGGGAGCAGCGCAGTGGGCCTTGGTCTTGTATGCCGCCGAAACGCGTGGCGGGCTGCTGCGGTGGAAGCGGCCGATCTTGGATATCTCCACCCATTGGCGGAGGAAGGAAGGGCGCAAGCAACCTTGACCTGGGCGGCGAGTGAAGGGCTGGGCAACCGCTTTAGTTCTTTTGCTTCTTCTTCTTTTTGTCTTATGTTGATCTACCTTCCTGCATACACCAACATCTGGACAAATCTTAGCGTAACGGATGTTTTTACTTGTTTTACCCGTGCACTTGTTTACTTTGCTTGATTGATTTTGTTTGTAAGAGCCGCTAGGCGACCATCCTTGAACTTAGCCATAATGCCAAGTAAGCTTTTAAGTTTAGGGCAATACTTCAAGATCCCTTTTTAGGTCACGTGCAGCCGGCTACAAACGCAAACATAAACCACGCAAGTTACGCAGAACTTAGGTAAAAATGACTTTAAACCTGGCAGTTCATGCGAAACGCAGAACATCCTTAGCTTTAAGTTTTTGCGCAAGATTGTCGCTGGTTCAAATCCCTTCGGAACTTAGATCCCGATGATCTCCTGGAACCGTGCTGCAGCGTGACGTGGCGAGGCAACAAGTTTCCAGGAGTGTTTTTAGGCCAGCAGTACTTGACGGTGACAACCAGCGGTGCGTCAAGGAGCCAACCCGAGGCGTGTGAGCCGTGTTCGAGTACTGTGCCCAACTCGCACGCCGGTCACTTGCCCTCGCTGAACGCTAACACTTAGCACTTTTCCTTTTATTATCAAGGGGCCGTTGGTTTTTGACGCCCGCGACAATCACGCATAGCATGGCCCATCTTAGTGTATACACAAGCAAAAGATTAGAAGTGTAGCACAAGACACTTATCTGGCTCATGTACCACAAGGCGATCAGCCCAGGTGACCGGGCGACCAGCCTGGCGCACCGGGCGACCAGCCCCTAGGCATCGGGCGACCAGCCTGGAGCATCGGGCGACCAGCCCCCAGGTATCTGGGCGACGAGCCTGGAACATCGGGCGACCAGCCCCCAGGCATTTGGGCGATGAGCCTGGAACATCGGGCGACCAGCCCCCAGGCATCTGGGCGACGTTGAGTTTTTCTTTAGAGCGGGCCGATGCTCTGATCCTTTGCCTGTGCGCACACACAACTATCGCAAAGACAAATAGGCATTACGTGTGGCATATGTAGGGAGGATCAAAACAACATAAATCCTCGCAGTGGATCGTTATGGTCCGTTCTTTTTGGATTCTAAGTCCGTGCGTCCTTTCTGGGAACCGAACCACAGCGCTGCGTGGCCAAGAAGCGGGCTCCCTGGAGTGGTAATAGGCCAACGGGGCTCGCGGTGACGACCAGCGGTGCTTCTAAGAGCCAACCCGAGGCGTGCAAGCCGCGTTTGGGCGCCGTGCCAAACTCGCCCCCCGGTTACCCGTTCTTGCCCCACGTAGGCGCCGGGCACCACCACGGATCGACAATGAATTTCCAAATAGTCGGGACCAACAACATCCATACTAAAAACTGCCCCTTAGGGTGCAAAAGAGATAAAGATGGTAAAGCAAAAGCCTTCAGGGCAACAACTTTACTAATCGCCAGTAACCGCCGATCAGCCGGGGGAAAGACTTACCTCGAGGCTGACCCAAGCGAACTAATGGATACTTACAATTCTTTCAAGGGTAGAACTTCCGCAACAACTCTATGTTGTAGGAATTCGCCAGTTCTTCGCCGTCCTTAGTGGCCAACCGGACCGCCCTGGGTCGAGATACTGGAACCACCTTAAAGGGGCCCTCCCACCGGGGAGATAGTTTGTGCAACCCGGCATGCGTCTGATTCCTACGCAAGACCAGGTCACCCACTGCTAGTGTTCTCTCAGAGACCCGGGTGGCATGGTACCGTCTAAGGCTTTGCTGATATCGGGTGGCGCGAAGGGTGGCCCGATCACGCACTTCCTCCAGGAGGTTGACTTCTTCTCGCCGGAGATCTTCTTGGCCTTCCTCGTTGAACGTCGAGACGCGCGGAGAACCGAGCGACAACTCAGAGGGGAGAACAGCTTTCGCCCCGTACACCAGGAAGAAAGGCGTCTCACTAGTGGCCCGACTAGGCGTGGTGCGAAGCGACCACAGCACAGCCGGGAGCTCTTCCGTCCATCGCGCGCCCCGCTTGTGGAGCCGATCAAACGCCCTCGTCTTGAGGCCCTTCAACACCAGTGCGTTGGCGCGTTCTGCTTGACCATTACTCTTGGGGTGGGCCACCGAAGCGAAGCATACTTTGGTGCCCATTTAGTATAAAACTCGAGAAAAGCGGCTACCGGTGAATCGGAGTCTGTTGTCGGTGATGATGCGGTTGGCGACTCCAAAATGGGTAAAGATCCCGCGCATGAACTTGATAGCAGCAGCCGTGATGGCGCGCACCACTTCGGCTTCAACCCACTTGGTGAACTTGTCGATGGCGATGAAAAGATGGGTGAAGTCCCCTGTGGCTCGCGAGCGGGCGGGATATCCGGCCCCGGACATGACGGCTAGGAGGCGGGATAGTTCTTGAGCTTGGGTAGTCGGTGGATCTGCTTGGCGAAGAACCGACAAGCCGTATTTCCTCACCGGCTTCGCAAGCATCACGGAGGCGATAGGCCAATAAAATCCTTGGCGGCAGCTTTCCGACTAGCGTTCGACCGGGACATATGGCTCCCGCACATGCCTCCATGGATATCGAGAGCGGTTGCTCCCCTCTTCGAGTGATGCACTTGGTAGAACTCCGTTTACGCTCGGCGGTATAGGTCCCCACCTACGAGTATAGCACTTGGCCTTGCGTGCAATCTTCTCGGTGAGGCATCATCGTCGGGGATCACTTGGTCACGCGGAAGGCTAGGATAGGATCCATCCGCGACCTTCTGCTGCGTGGCGAACACTCGGTGCTTTCGCCGGGTACTCATTGGGCCAAGCTTTTCCCGGTGCTACATCGGCAACATCGCCGCTTTCCCTCCGGACACGAAATTTGGTAACACGCTGCCTTCCTCCCTAAACGGAGGTCACGGCGGCTGCACCGCCTTCCCGCTTTGGCCGGAGGCGCAGCAACCATGCCGTTGTCCCCACTGAACAAAAGGTGGCGACACCATCATCCCCACAGGCAACCGGGCTGCGATGGGCGGTCGCGATAGTCTTTCTTCGAAGACCCGGCCGGAACGAAGCTTTTGAGGGCGCAAGTGTGAAAGCCCGTCCATAAGGTAGTTGTCGCGTCGAGGATATGAACATACCCCAATCCTTCAAAGTGGCGCTCCATTTTTGGGACCTCACTTGAATCTGCTGCCATGGTGGGGTCGAACACCGAACTCCTTCAGCGCTTGATTGATGACTAGCGAGTCACCCTTGACTTGAGAGCGCCCGAGCGCCCAGGCAAAGCGATCGCAACCACGCCCGTGAGCCCTCATATTCAGCTATGTTGTTTGTGGCCTTGAAGTCGAGAGCGACCACATATTGGAGGGTGTCACCGGTCGGGGAGACCAGGATAACCCCAGCCCCCGCGCCCTCCAGACTGAATGAGCCATCGAAGAATAAGGTCTAGGGAGAAGGCGCGGGTGCTTCTTGGCCGAGTAGTAGCGGAGTCCACTCGGCGGCGAACTCGCGGCTTCGACTCTTGATGGTGGTGCGGGGTACAAATTTGAGGTTGAACTCCCCTAGTTCCATCGACCATTTAGCAATACGGCCTTCTGCTTCACGGTTATGGAGAATTTCTCGCAGAGGATAGGCCGTGACCACGGTGATTTCTCGCCCTTGGAAATAATGCCGCAGCTTCCTGGATGCCATCAAGACTGCATACAACATTTTTTGAGCCTGCAGGTATCGAGTCTCCGCTTCATGCAACACCTTGCTGATGTAGTAGACCGGTTTCTGGACACCTTCCCTCTCCGCAACCAGTACTGCGCTCACCACCTCAGGAGTGGCAGCAATGTACAAGATCAACGGCTCGCCTTGCGCAGGGGAGACCAGCACCGGGGGAGAGGTGAGGTATTGCTTCAAGTCTTCAAATGCCTTCTGCGCCTCATCCGTCCACTCAAAGTGGTTAGTCTTCTTCAACAGCTTGAACAGAGGCAAACTTCTCTCTCCCAACCGGGCAATGAACCGCCCTAGGGAGGCCAGGCGACCGGCCAGACACTGGACCTGTTTGAGTCGCACTGGCGGCTTCATGTGCTCGATGGCCGCTATCTTGTCAGAATTGGCTTCAATACCCTAGTTGGACACCAGGAAACCCAGCAGCTTGCCGGAGGGCACACCAAACACACATTTTTCTGGGTTGAGCTTCAAGCAATTCTTCCGGAGGTTAGCAAAGGTTTCCTCTAGGTCTTGGATTAGTTCTTCGCTCTTTTTAATCTTCACAACTAAGTCGTCAACGTAGACCTCAAGATTTCACCCTATCTGCGGACGGAAAGTGATATGCATGGCACGTTGATAAGTAGAATCAACATTCTTTAAACCAAAAGCCATTCTAACATAACAATAAACACCCATAGGGGTTACAAAAGCAGTCTTCTCTTCATCTTCTACCGCCATGCTAATCTGGTGGTACCCGAATCTGGCGTCCGAAAGCACACAAGAACTTCGCACCGGTCGTGGAGTCAACAATGAGGTCGACCAGCGGCGGTAAGAGATCCTTCGCGAGCCTTGTTGAGGTCGGTGAAATCGACACACATGCGCCATCTCCGTTGGACTTCTTGACAAGCACGGGGTTGGCAAGCCACTCTGGGTGAGAGACTTCACGACTATCTCTCGCCGGCGGCTTCTCTACCTCCTTTCGAATGGCATCTTGCCGCTCCGGCGCTGCCTCCGGACCTTTTGCGGGCCGGCGCGCCGAGGCGTTGCCAATCGGTGCTCGATCACCTCCACAGGACCCGGTCATGTCGAGCGGTTGCGGCGAACACGTCGGAGTTAGGCGGAGGAAGGTGACGGCGCGTTTTCTATTGGCGCCGAGGTTGGCGCCAATGTTGGCGATCTTCTGGGCTCGCCGTCGCCGGGCGACCACCTTAACCTCACCGGCGAGCAGGTGGCGCTGGTCCGAACTGAGGGCTCCGAGCCGGAGGTGTCGGCACGCCCGACGCAGGTGGCACCGGCCAGGTCCCATGCCTGCTTGTGGCAGCGCAAGGCCTCTGACCTGTCCACCTGAATTGTAATGGGGCCACCGGGCCCCGGCATCTTCACCACCATGTAGGCATAGTGGGTTGCCACCATGAACTTGACCGGTGCCGGCCGGCCAAGCAAGGCATTGTAGGGGAGGTCGAAATCAGCGACCTCGAAGTCCACCATCTCCGTGTGGTAATTGTCTTTCTCCCCAAAGGTGACGGGGAGGCGCACCTGACCCAGGGGCATCAAACCAGACCTCGGGGCTACCGAAAGAAAGGCGAGCCGGCGCTTGATCCTCTGCGGGATCTAGGCGCCGGGGAATGCGAAGAGGACAGGAGGTTGATGGAACTCCCTCCGTCCACTAGCACGCGCCCTAGCCGCACATTCCGGATCGTGGGCGACACCACGATCGGGAGATGTGCTAGGCCGGTGGTGCTTTCAGGGTGGTCAGCCCGACTGAAAGTGATCGTCTCCTCTGACCATTTCAGCATCCAACCCGTCCCTAAGCTTGACGCTACGGCGCACACTTCCCTCTTTAGCAGTTTATATGCGGCGTTGGAGGGAAAGGTGGATGAACCACTGTGGATGTAGGCCACAGCGTGATCCGCCTGCTGGAAGGTCAGCGGGGCAGGGTCTTCGTCTTGGTCATCGTCGGGGCGGCGTTTCTTGAGCCGCTGCTCCACCATTTTGCTCACGACCCGACAGCCGTCCAGGTCGTGAGTGTTGGTCCGGTGGATCGAGCAATAGAGCTCACCCTCCTTTTGCTCGCGGCAGTCGTTCCTACGACCGCGGTGGTCATCGCGCCGGTCACGGCGATCATCACGCCGGTCACGGCGATAATCCACGTCGATCCGCGGCGGTTGCGCTTCATGGCGCGGGGTCCTCGTGGTCACGTTCGGCGGCCAAGACCCGCCTGGTCTCTCCTGCCTCACGTTTCCGCGGCTTCTTGCTTGCATGGCCGGAACCCTTTGAGGTCCCGGCTTCATCCTTGCCTCGGCCACCCTGGGGGCCAGACGTTGGCCCCCTTGCCTCCGCAGCCCGTGCACACTTATGTGCGAGGGAGAAGAGCTCAGAGGTGGTACTGATGGTACGGGTGGCCATCTTCTCCTTCATCTTACGGTCTCGGACGCCTCTTCGAAAGGCGATGACGATCGATTGCTCCGAAATGTGAGGGATCGTGTTGCGGCAGTGGCAAAATCGCCGGATGAAATCGCGCAACAACTCCCCCTTCTCCTGCTCCAGGGCGTGGAGGTCGTCTTCCACGCCTAGCTGCGCAAAAGAACCTTGAAAGTTGGCGACGAAGAGGCCGCACAACTCCTCCCATGAGTGCACCGACCTTGAGGAAGGTTCAACAGCCAAGAACGGCCAGAGCCCGTCAAGGCCGTTGGGAAGTAATTGTCCATGATCTTTTCAGATCCGCTAGCCGCTCGCACCACCGTAGTATAGATTTGCAGGAATTCCTCCGGGTTGGTGGTGCCGTCGTACTTCTTTATGGACGCCGGTGGAACTGTCAGACCACGCCACCTGCTGCGCTTGTGGTCAGAAAGCTTGGCACCCGACACCATAAAGGGAGCCCAGCCGCTCACCGGAGGCCCGGTCCGGAGACCGTCCCCGGGAGCGCGGGGCCTAGCTTCCTATAGAGTCGGAGGAGTGAACCTCCTCCTTGGTTCGAGAGTGAGAGTCATGAGAGGGACTCTCACCGTCAGAAGCTATCCGCTTCCCGCGGCAGTGCTCCTGGGCCGGGTGGCGCGGCAAACGACTACGGAGGTCGTCACCGCGCCGCCAGCGGCTTTCATCCAAGTGAGCCCGGAGATCCCCACGGTTCCTCGCGGAACCAGGACCAACGCCGCGCACGCCCTTCCCTCGGCTCCGGCCCGCCCGGCCAGAGCTACTTCCGTTAGGGCGGCTAGACGCCTGGGTGTGTTCAACCGCGCGCCTAAACAGCAACGTCTAAGCGGTACGGTGGTCGAGAGCCCTACCCGAAGTTGGGCCGCGTCCACGAGACCGGCGATGCTCCGCAGCCACGGGGTGGCTGGAGTGTCTCCTGCGAGTTCCACCGGAGGGTGGTCCAAGAGGAGGCGAACTGCATGCAAGTTCTGGCGAGTGGCGGCCTCCATGGCGGCCGGCGTCGCCGCAGGGTGCTCGCCGTTTTCAAAGGAGCACGCGCCACCTGCGGGGGGGTGAGCGATCCTCGTCGGTGAGGCTGCCGGGCGTGCCTCGGGCGACACTCGCCCGCCGCTTCTTGCCGAGATCCCGCCATCTCCGGATGCAGGGCTTGCTTCGAACAAAGAACACGAAGTCCGCCCGAGAGTTGGCTGGGAGAACCAACCACTAGCCCCTACAGCGCGCCCTGCTCGGCGTATTCCACAGCGGGCCGAGTCTCTGAGCCGGGTTTGGTTTAGTAGGATGGCGTCTTCGCTGCTGGCAAACCCTAGCGAGTGAAAACCCTAAAGACTCCCACACGAAGGATTCCGGAGCCTATGAACTAAGATGACACAAAGATTTTTACCCAGGTGCAGGCCCCCTCAACCAGGGTAATAGCCTTACGTCCTGCTAGATCTTTTATAGAATGTTTGGAGCTAGTACAGAGCTCTCAAGTTACAAGTTCTTCTTTTGGTTCTACAGCTGAACTCTTGATCGTTTTTCCTCCCCCCCCTCCCCATGCACTAGGATGCCCTTATATAGGCCAGGCCAGCGGGGGTAGGTAAAAGGGGGTCATCATGCTGATCTTCATACATTTATTACTCCTTCCTGTGTTGTCCCGTTCCTCGGCCTCATTAAATACCGGCGATGGCCGCCGGTCCGCCGGGGATGTGACCCCTTCTTGACGGGTAGGTGAGAGGCGTCGGAGAATGAGCTTGTAGCGTAAATCCTCACGATCGATAGATCGACCTGGCGAGCTGCCGTCTGGCATAATACGATAGGGCAAGGAGACTTGGTAAAGCCACCTCGCCCCACCTTTTTGCCTTGCGGCGGGCGGCAGGGCATCTCGCCCACTTTCGCCGGACGCCACGTGGGCGGCACTGGCGGTGGCGTCTTCGCCGCTGCCTACCGAACCGCCACGTGGGTTGGCGCCGGCGGCGAGGCGTCTCGCCCACTGCTCGCCGGACGCCACGTGGGCGGCACTGGCGGCGGGCGTCTTTCGCCGCCGATCGCCGAGCCGCCACGTGAAATGTCGCCGGCGAGTAAGGCGTCTCGCCCACTGCTTTCGCCGGACGCCACGTGGGCGGCACTGGCGGTGGCGTGCTTCGCCCGCATGCCAAAGCGTCCGTCGTGGGCTTGAGCACCGTGCGAGCATCTCGCCCACTTTCGCCGGACGCCCGTGGACGGCACTGGCCGGTGGCGTGCTTCGCCCACTGCCTACCGAACCGCCACGGGGGGTATTTGGCAGCGGCGGCGTCTTCGCCCACCTGCTCGCCGGACGTCACGTGGGCCGCTTTTGTGCGTCGGAGAGGGTACCCCAGCGTAAAGTACGCTGACACTAGCTAAAGTAGCACCATTGCACATGCCCTAATAGCAGAGATAGAGTATACTGCTGTAACTTGTAACCAAATGCAGCTAGCCCATTCCCCATACTCACAGGAAGGCGCATGGTATTTCTTACAGATTTTTTTTATTATTTGTAAGAGATACCACGAGGTACCATCAAATTGTCATTACATTTTTGTACCTCTTAATACCTCATCCTTTTAACTTTTAGTATCTTTTGATAGTAACTAAATGTATAATTTAGTACCTCCAAAGGATGATAAAAAATCTCTATTCCTAGTCATCGGAGCACTTGTTATCAAGCTACAGTTGACGTTAACTACTAGCACGCACTACTAGTTATCACCTTCCTGTGGGATTAAGTAATTAACAGGCTCCATTGGTAGAAAAATGCTGCTGTAACAGATCATGAACCGCAAGTACAAAATTAGTGATGGGTAGCACTTAGCACAATGGCATTTGGTAGTACCGCCTGTATAAAGCTTCCTCTGATGATCTACCATCGATCGGACATTTTTGGAAAATTTTGTATACCATACAAGTCTTGATCGGTATTTACAAAATGATACAACATATTTTCGTATTTACAAAAAGGACAATCATTACCGGAAACAGAGATTACAAAAACTGGTTTTTGAAATCACTGAAACCGGTAATGGCACTTTTGAAATCACCAAACCCGGTAATGAGGGACCCACCTCATTACCGGAATCACCAAACCCGGTAATGGGGAGGCCACCCCATTACCAGAATCACCAAATCCGGGAATGACGTGGCGCATCCATTTAACCCTCCCGTGTAGAATCAACGACCACGTATAAAAAATAAAATAGGACTCTAACGATGTCGAAAAATTTTGAAAATTTTTATGGAGGTTCCTGATAAATAATTGATATTAGAATAAAAATTTCAAATGATTATAAGATCTGAGGAATTTTTTAAAATTCAAACAATACAACTGTCCTGATAAAACGCTTGCCGACAAGTTTGAACCGAATGAAAAATGAAGCAAAGCACGTTAGAAAATTTTAAAATTTTTTGTCCATCGTTATGATGCATCACTAATGTTCCAATAAAATTTTCATATAATGATCAAGTTCTATGAATTTTTAAAAATTCAGATAGTGCCAAGAATGCGATATGGCAAAATTGGCAGTAGCTCGTCTAATTTTTAAAAATTAACTTGATAAAAATTTTATGGGAACATTAGTGATGCATCATAACCATGGACAAAAAATTTAAAAATTTTATAATCGACAACAACTCATGTTAGGAACACTTAAATTATTTGTTGAACATATATAAGGGCACATACACCGAAAGTTCAGATGATAAAATAAGCAATAGATTAGATTATATTAGAAGGGCATTACAACGGTGACGAAATTGCTTGACGAACTAACTAACGAAAGCAATGTTCGTCATGGTAGAACAAATGATCGTTCAGCCTATCTGGGTACAGCCAGAATGATGTCCAACATTTTCTGCATATTACCTGTCCCGTGTTTATTGTGCGATTCATCCTCGGACACCGCTCAGTCCCTACTATGAAAGAACTCCATGGGGATCCGCAGTTCTCCCAGCTGTCGCCGAATGGGTGGCCTATGCCGTACGTCTCGGGTGTATAAGACATACTTTTTTGGTCTTTTTTATGTGGATTTCTGCCCTCCCATATGGGCATGTCATCCCGATTCCCGGCGTCCCCTATGTTAATACCACCCGGGTTCCCGGTTGGTCTGCGCAACGCGTCAAGGATTTGTTACGTCTTTGCGGACCTCGGTATTTGCTTCCCTTGTCCCTTCTTCTTGAGAGGAGGAACCCTCTTGCACCTCTGGTGTGTTGGTACATTAGGCGGAGGCATCTTGAGACGCTTTCTGCTCTGCTCGCACTCCACTATATGGTGCGGGAGGTGTGTGTTGGGCTTATCCTTGGACAACCGGAGCGTGCCCGCATCAATGCAGATATGCCGCTTTGGTCGTTGAATAACACCGTGGCGTACTCGAGTCGGCTTTTACGGGTGGTAGTGGCACCACGGAGATGGTTGCTCCCCGGTTATCCCATGCAGAAGCATGAGATGTGGGTGGTACGTCTCGGGTCCACCAGTTGAAATACCGGACCGCTTCATCCTCGGCTAAGGGCACCGGTAGAATCTCAGTCCGCTAGATCATCGTGGTAGGTATCAACCACTTGCTGCAGTCATGTTCGCAAAGGTCGGGCTTGCGGGTGGCCTGGAGGAGATTTCTCCTTTGACTTGAGCAAATTCATAAGTTTCCTTTTGAACTCTGTGCGATGAACTGGTTTAGAACTACTACTTTGTGAGTTTAACATGAGTATGTCGCATGAAACTCACTAATTGGTTGGCCCCTTGCCCACCGCCCTAAGCTCTGTCGATCTAGAAAAGTGACATATCTGGCGGCCTCTCACGGGTGAAGTTCTCGGCGAAGCGGGGTAGGCGTCGTGGCGGTTGTAGAAATTAAGTAGTCATGTCGTTCGGCCCGTCGATCCATTGGAAGAAGCAACACCGGTCCTTGTCTTTGAGAAAAGAAAGAACGATGCATGAGATGGTAGTGTCACCAGATTGTGTAGACACCGAGAGGTTTACCTTGTAGGTGCGGCCTACAATGAGTGGCGGCGGCCCGTCTCTCCATGGGTAGATTGCATCATCTTCGCGGTAGGTTCTTTGTCGCATTTGGGTCGGGCAACTCGGCGAGAACCGGCGTCGGCGCTCTTGGCATCCGGATATTCGGGCGGGATGACTTCGCTTGCTAAAGAGGCGACGGTAGAAACGACATTGTGCCCTAATTTGTGTAGATTCGGTGGCGTTTATTCTTTGGTTTGGTGTGTTGGATGTCTACCCTCGGCCTTGTTTTATAGTGGTGGAGAGGGAGAGGGTTACTCCACACAATTCTGACTTGTTCATATTAATGGCCCGGCATCATCTCGTAAAAGTCGCACGATGTGTCACCCATCATCAAAGCTGCACGACCTGTCACTTTCTAAGAAAAGCTGCATGACTTGTCACCGATTTCGCAATCAGAGGTGGATCGGGCGGGGGGCACAGGGGCGTCCTCGTTCGTCTTTGCGGGGGCCCGCCACGTCCGTGTAAAGGGGACACGTGGCGTCGAGGTGGATCGGGCGGGGGCACAGGGGCGTCCTTGTTCGTCTTGCGGGGGGCACTGGCCCGTCCCGTGTAAAGGGGACACGTGGCCGTCAGAGGTGGATCGGGCGGGGGCCACAGGGGCGTCCTCGTTCGTCTTTGCGGGGGCTGCCCGTCCGTGTAAAGGGGACACGTGCCCGTCGAGGTGGATCGGGCGGGGGCCGGGGCGTCCTCGTTCGTCTTTGCGGGGGCTGGCCACGTCCCGTGTGAAGGGGACACGTGCGTCGAGGTGGATCGGGCGGGGGCCTAGGGGCGTCCTCGTTTGTCTTTGCGGGGGCAGCCCGTCCCCGTAAAGGGGACACGTGGCCGTCGAGAGTGGATCGGGCGGGGCGAAGCGAAAAACTGTTTGATGCACGAAGACAAGGTGGGCGTGCCTACAAAGGACTCTCGGACAGAGAGGCCAAACCACCACCGTTCTCGAGAGGCTTCCCACAATCCTTCCACATACAGAAGAGCTTCCATGGCCTCTCCCTCGAGCTCAAGTGCGCTGCGAAGAAAAGCACGACAGCAGGGGCTCCGTTGATAGAATGCGAGATGCAAATCCACAATCTTTGAGGGCATGTCACAAACTGCCCCGGACCAATTCCGATTCTTCTTCAAGTGCACGAAAAACAATGAGGTCAGTTCTCTGTTCCTTTTAAGTTGTTACCATGTGTTCCCACTAACCCTGCATTCCTTCCGTGAAATCACCAGGCATTAGGTCCCAACAGCTGTAGTTTCTGGGCTTGAGAAGAGGAGTATCAAACGCAACTCCACATTTCAAGAACCATTATGCCAAGTTATGTACAGGCAAAGCCACATGCTCCGCGGGCACCTTCCCAAGTCATGTCCAGGCAAGTTGCCATAAAATCACGTGAATTGGTACAAAGAGATGAAGTAGAGCCTGAAGGGGATGTAGAGCCTGAAGGTGATGTAGACCCTGATTTGTGTCTTCCTTACGATTACCAAAGTGATGACGAGGGTAAACGTTATGATTGGCAGTCGTGCATGACATCCAACGCGTGCAGGAGACCCTTGTTCCTATTGGAGACAACACATACGCGCTCCCGGGTTCCCACGACCCGGCTCTTGAGGAGAGTTAGGAACCACAGCCAACTATCGTTGTTCTCGCTCTCGACGACAGCGAATGCCACCGGGAGGATTTGGTTACTTGCATCAGCAGCGAGTGCGGTAAGTAGTGTCCCGTGGAACTTCCCGCTAAGGAACGTCCCGTCCACGCATATGGTGATGCTGCAATACACGAAAGCTTGATGCATTGCCGAATGACCGAATATCCTTAGGAGGTATCGGTGGCGGTGATGGACCCGTCTTCGGCATATGACGGGCTCATCGGCGATCTTGAATCGAGTGCGGGTTCGTCATGGAGATCTTCTGCAGCAACCTAGGGGCATAGTTGAAAGACTCCTCGAATCCCGAACAACATCTTCAATGCCTTCGCCCGCTCTCCATCTTTGTATGGTACGTGATGACCATCCCAGTTCTAGTTTGGACCTCCTCGATAATTTTACGAGGAGTCATCCCTATGTCGATTCCAACAATGGTCATGAGGAGCTGAGCTATGAACCTCGCATCCACAAGTCGGTTCATGTTCCTTATAGACTCCTCTGTGCACGTATGAGGCCTATTTCTACTTATGACAAAGTAGTCCTCGTGCTTGGGTTTGTGAACCCGTACGTAGAAGGGACAATCCGGGAACTTCGTGCACCTCACCTCATACGAGGAGGGCTCCGACCGGAGACGAGTGTGCTCCCGTCTTGTCGTGACGGCATAGTTGCTAAGAAAGTGAATGGTCTCCGCCTTGTTACGGAAACGTTGGCCAGTTTGGACATCGTTCTGGGAGTACCCCCATGCAGATATGTTACTGTAATCCGCTATAGTGCAGTCCGGTGACCCATGGCTCGGAAATCTTGTATAGCCGGTGTCGGTCATCATTGTCGCCGCTTCTTCATCCCCGCTTCGCCGTCGTCATCATCCATGCTTTCCCCATCCACCGCCGCCACATCGCTTCTTCTTCACCGCACCGATGTCCCTCCTCGCAACGGTACCGCCTGGTGGTGCATGTGATATGTCATGTTCTTGTGCTCGGGAACTAGAGGCAACCTCCCGGCCGTCTGCGGTAATATCTCCACGTACACTCCTACCTCGAAACTCTCTTCACCCGCTTTGCGGTCATACAAAGCCCACGCGCTTTCATTCCGTAACGGGAAGAGCGTGTGCACAACCATCGAGCTGTTCGGGACAAACCGTGGACGAACCCCTTCGAGACGAACTCAGTGCGTGTCAAGGTTCACACCGATGAGGCGGCGACATGTGATTTCAGCTCCCACAGTTCATTTGGGGCGGCTATTATGCTATCTACGTGCAGACAGTTCTCAATGCTCACGACTCTCCGTTCAAAACAACGGGTCGTTCTCCAAAATATATTTTAACAGGCATGTCCATCTGCTGCGCATATATTCAAAGCAATTACACACAAAATATTCAGTCTTAAACTATATGATTACACAATTGCACTAATTTCACTAAGTAATATTTTTATAATTACACAAAATATTCAGTCTTAAATCTGTGAAGATCTCATTTTTCATCATGATCACAGTCCAGTGATTTTAATAAAATATTACAACTACAGTCCATTTACAAAAATTAAATTATCCTTACAAGTTCTTCCTAGTTCTTCATGTTTCTGATTTTTCAAAAATAACAAATGAAGTTAAATAATTTTTATAATTTTACATAATGTTACTTAGTCAATTATGAAGCTATAATAAAACTTTTGGATCGTTATAACACCCTATAGAATTTATGAATTTCGACAATGTTTACATCCCATTTATGTTATTCTGTTTTTATTTTTTACAAATAACAAATAATATTCAATAAGTTTTAAAATTTTATGTAATGGTAATGATTCAATTATAAAGCTCTCATAAAAACTATGGATTATGTTCACGCTCCACAACATTAATTAAATTCGAGAATAATACTATCCCAATTATGTTCATTACATTCAACATTTTTTAAATATAACAGATGAAGTTATATAATTTTGATAATTTTACAGAGTGGTGCAATTCGGCTATGAATCTGCCTTGAAAATTGTGGATTTTTCACACTCCATAAAATCGATAAAATTCTTACAATCATTATGTCCCACTAATGTTTATTTCTTTTCATAATTCTTATATTTAACAAATTAGGTTACATTATTTTTTGCATTTCACAGAGTGGCACTGAGTCCATTATTAATCTCTCATAATAATTTGGATCATTATCGCACTCTACAAAATTTAACTGATTCTTCAAATTTATTCGTCCTCATAATATTTCCAATAATTCGAAGGACGTACTTACATAAACTATTTTTCGTTCCAACTTATCATCCTAACATTTGAACTATGTCAACAAATATTATACGATACTACTGTGCTAGAGTAATTAGAGGACGAACATACCTTATATGTTGTACAATGCCAATAAATTCCTCCGTCGATTCCCGTTACTATCTTCTCCTCACCTCTTCTACAAATAAATTATAAACTGTGAGTCGCTAATTTTAACTATTTTCTGCTAGCACGGTGCTACTAAAATTTGCTAAATCATTAGTATCGTCACACTTTTTACAATACCATACTAATTAATTACTTCCATCATACTAATTATAATACCATGCGAACAAATAATATCATGCTACTACTTTGTTTATATCTGAGCATACTACTTTTTCCTATCTGAATTAAAAGAGCGAACATACCTTTTAATCAACCACGAAACCAATCTCTGCAAAAACCAAAAATTATTAGCACACCTAATCAAGCACCATAACAAGGAAATTTTCAGGCTCCAAACCACTCTCCGACTCACCGCTTTCAAAACAACGCATAGCGCCCTTCCTCTCTCGCTGCCTCCTCCATTTATAGTGCGAAAAACGAACGCGAAGCGCTAATCACGGCAGACAGCGCAAATTTCATCTGTCTCATCCCCGTCCTTCGCTTCTCTTTTCCTCACATGCAGGCATCTTTGCTTTATTCACGGGAGAGCATCTCTGGCGCTGGGGAAGAAATGAGCACGCAAAGCAAAGCAATGCATTCAAACATTTCAGTCCGGGGCCTGTTTTGCAGCGTTGACGCGTGTCAAAAAGAACCGGGGCCGTGCTATGTAATACAACGCGTGTGCTCACCTGTCAAAAAAAGCGAGATTCTCAGTCTGCAGCGCAGGAAAGCATGGCGTTTTGCATGCGGGTGGAACCAATTTTGCTCACTATTTTGCATGCGGGTGGGACCGGATTTCTCTGCATGCCATGCAATCAAGAAGCAAAGAAGGAGCGCAGGCAATCAAGAAGCAAAGCGACAAATCAAAAAACCGAAGAAGGAGCGCAGGCGCGTACGTGGCAGGCCATTCCCGGGATACCCAAACCCGGTAATGGGGTGGGCCCCCCATTACCGGTTTTGGTGATTCCAAAAATGGCTTTACCGGAATTTATGTTTCCAAAAATTTGATTACCGGTTTTCGTGATTCCGAAAAACAATATTTGTAATCCTGATTTCCGGTAATAGTTGTTCTTTTTGTAAATACGAAAATATGTTGTATCATTTTGTAAATAAGGATCAAGACTTGTATCGTATACAAAATTTTCCGACATTTTTCTAGAACATTTTTTTTAAGCAACAGCGGTGAGCAGGGAGCCCACCTCAACTCAACCTTTCGACCCTGCTTACTGTTTTTATGTTGGGTGCTCCAGATCGCTTGATTGCACGCTTGCACACATATGGGTGATTGGCCCCCTTAGAGCATCTCCAACAGTGTCCAATATCTTAACTCCCAATACATTGAATTGGGGTCTGCCCAAAAACCTTTTTTCCAAAAAAAACTCCCATTCTCCAACAGTTCCTTTCTTGTTCCCTAAAAAATCTGTTAATTGGTCACGTGGGCTCCTTTCCCATGAAGCCATCGTTTTTTCTTCAAGCGTTTGGGCCGCCAGTTTGCTGATCTTGTTTTTGTTCAACCTCTGTTGCCCAGGCTCTGCTCTTGTATCGGCAAATAAACAGAGAACAACAGCTTCTTCAGAAGTCTCTGCTTGTTCCGTTCTAGTTGCTCCCAGCGACAAAGCAACCAGTCTTCAGAACATGCGCTCGGCAAAAACACAACGAGGTACAGAGCAAAAGTACTTCCGGTGAGGAACAATCTACTTGCACAGATTTGGATTTTTGGTGCAGTACTTGCTGCTTTTCTCATTGCATTAGATAATATTTATACTCATCAACTTACAGACACCAACTCTGAAACGGACTCCAAAACGTACTGGAAAAACACTACTTTTGCCAACACAAAGAACTATTCCTAATCCGGCACTTATACTAATACAACCGGAAGACAAATAGAATTTGACTACTGACTCGGAATCAAACTACGGGAAGGCGCACGGCAGTAGGACGATCGAACAACAAAGAGATCGATTCGAACTCAGTTTTCTTGAGAAAAAGCAGCGCACGGCAGTAGGACGATCGAACAGTTGGAGATCGATTCGAACTCAGTTTTCTTGAGAAAAAGCAGCATATATATCTTCACTTATTTTGATGTGGCCAGATTATAATGGAGCACTGGTAAAGCATTCATGGCATATGATCCAGACGAAACTGGACCTTTTTTTTCTTGTGTACTACCCAGAAAACCAGAACTGCCCTAGTGGCTAGTAGTGGTATCAAAATTACAGATCAGCACATCAAATTTGAGCTACAAAATATGAGAAATTGGCATTCTTACACTCATGTTAGTATATTCTTACATCACAATGCACAAATTCGAGCGCAAAAACAGATCAGTCATGTGAAATCCCACGCGTTTGACTATACAGAATTCAAATTGCTGCACACATCACCAAATCAAACAAACAAAATTGCAAAAAACAGCATAGAAACGCAGCAATTGAGCGGATCGGAGTTATCTCACCGCGATCAGCAGCAGCTTGATCCTCGCAGCATTCAGAGGCGGAGCCGGCGTCTGAGTTCAGGGCTGCAACCGCGGCGCGCCTCGGCCTTTGCTTGGCGGCGGCGCACCTCTGGCTGAGGGCGGCGGACTCGGCGGAGGCTGCAGCCGGCAGCTGGAGGCGTCACCCTCGGGCTGGCGGAGGCGCGCGAACGGAAATCTGGTCGTGAGCGTCAGACATGGCAGCGACGGCGCCCCTTGGTCTGCAGAGGATGAGGTGGGGGTCGAGCTGGAATGGCGCGAAGAACACCCGCGCAGAAGATTTGGCCGCGGGAGGGGCGCGATTTGCCGATTGGGAGATCGGCAGCGCCGCGGGAATATGGGGATGGCGGGGGCAGTTTTTAGGGCAGGCGAAGATTTAGGGAGGAAGACGGGGGACTGTTGGACTCGGTGGTTTTTCAATCGAGCCCAAAATTCGTGTTTCGGTATGGATATACGGAGCTGTTGGAGATGCTCTTATATACTATTGTATAAACAATTTATTATATTGTATGAAAGGTTATTATAGATAATTATATAGATGATATATTATATAAATTATTCTTAATGTTGTAGATGACCTGGACATGTATTAAAAACTAATCAGTTACACCAACCAATTCAGGACGTCACAGTGGAAACTACACGGAGAGCATTCATGCGCCCACCTGACCAATTGAATGTTCCTTAAAAACAATTTTAACCATGGTTTTTCAACGGTTTTCGAACACATACATTTTTTAAAATTCTTTATTTTTTTAATTAAATTAATTTATCAAACAATTTTAAATCTCGATTCGGAGTGATAATCAAATGGTTTTCGCCAATTTTTAAACCCTGTCCCAACCGCTTCGCGCACCCGGACCACGGAACGAACGCCAAACCCTAACAGTGCCACGTCACCCCTTGCGTCGCAACTTGCCCGACCGAGTCCGGCTTTACCAAAACCCCGTTTCTCCTCGTCTTCAGTGCGTCCTCTTACTGATCTGAATTCTGAAAGGAGGGATTACCTACTCCCCCAAACCCTCTTCTTGCTCGCTCCCATCGCCGTTCGCCGTCGCCGGCCGCCATGCAGAGGCGGAACTAGGGGGGTGCCGGGTATGCCCCGGCACCCCCAAAATTCTGTGATGCTGGCACAATACTACCACTGCCATGGGCACTTGCTACTTCCTGTTCTTCATAGATTTTGTTTTAGAATTGTTGATTTTACAAAATTTGTGAGGGACGAATCAAAATCAACTCTTAAGTTTATTGGCCAATTTATGGCACAATTTGGAGAAGCCGAAAAATATGATGGACTTGGCATTGTCGCCCTGGCCGATGGCTAGCTGATGGCCGAAAAGTTGCTGTGAAGCAACTGAAGTGTTGGCAAGTCTAGAGAATCCAACTTCTTCATCGAAGTGAACATGATAACAAGTATCGAACACAAGAATCTCGTTCGCGTTGTAGGGTGCTACTCAGAGGGACCGCAACGGCTGCTAGTCTATGAGCAATCCAAGATACTCGAGCTCGTTGATCCGAAGGTGTAGGCCGACGGGTTGGACGAGAAGGAGGTCATGCAGGTGTGCCAGATTGCATTGCTCTGTGTACGGTCATACCCAAACCTGAGGCCGACGATGCCGGAAGTCGTGCTGATGCTCACGATGAACACCGAGCAGTCCATCCCTCCACCGGTGAAGTCGGCATTTCTAGATAGGAAGAATGCCCTGTCAAACACGGTGGCCGAGAGGAGGTCGACGTCGTATTGGCTTAGCACATCGTCATCAGGCTAGCGGCTGCACGGCCGGGAAAGCAACAAGTCGCTTGGGCGGCAGCATGACGCGGTGCAGGCACACCCATTAGAAATTTTCTAGTTCCGCCACTGCCGCCATGGCGTTGGAAGTGATCCTCCGCGTGGTCTTCTCCTGCCTCCCGGACTCACCGGTCTCCGCGGCCGCCTCCCTCTCCGCCGCCATCTCGCCCTCCAACGACAGCGGCGAGGACCGCATCAGTGCCCTCCCGACGACCTCCTCCGCAACGTCGTCTGCGGCCTCCCCGTCAAGGACGGCGCCCGCACCGAGCCACCGACGCGCTCTCTCCCCGCTGGCGCGGCCTCTGGCGCTCCATCCCGTTCGTCCTCGTCCCCGTCCCGGACCTCCCCTGCTACGATGACGGCCCTGTCGACTGGAGGGCCCTCACCGCTGCCGTCTCCCGCGTCCTCGCCTCCCACCCGGGCCCCTTCCACTCCGTCCGCCTCGTACAGAACTTCATGAACTCAGAGGAGGACGCGCTCGCGAAGTGGCTGCGGCTCCTCGCCGCCAAGGGCGTGCAGGACCTCGTCTTCGTCAACCGCCCCTCGCCCCTCGACCTGCCCCTCTCGGCATCTATCCTCCGCTGCGCCTCGCTCCGCCGCCTCTACCTCGGCGTCTGGCACTTCCCGGACGCCGCTGGCCTCCACGCGGCCCCGTTGCCCCCCCCCCCCCCCCCCCTTCCAACTTCCAAGAGCTCGGTATCTGCCACACCATCATGGAGGAAAACGACCTCGTGCACGTGCTCACCTCCAGCCCCGCGCTGGATATCTTCGCGCTCATCGCCAGCTACGGCTCCCCCTCGCGCGTCCGCATCGGCAGCCACAGCCTCCGCTGCGTGCTGCTATGGTGGTCCATGGCGAAGGAGCTCGCCGTCGTGGCCGCCCCGCGCTTGCAGCGGCTCATTCTGTGAGAGACGTTCACGGGGGAACACACCAAGGTCAAGATTGGCTATGCTCCTGAGCTCACTGTGCTCGGCTACTTGGACACCAGCATCCACGTGCTTGAGATCGGCAACACCATCATCAATGTGCGACGCTCTTGAATTTCCCTGTTCTTTCTTGAATGGCTAGACAAATCAAATCTGGATTAATCACTTTTCTAGCCCTTTCTTTTTCTCTTTTTTTTTTGGGTAAATTTTCCTCCCTTCCTAATGAATTGCAAATCTGAGGCCTTCCGTGCTCCACTACCATGGAAGACACCTTCTGTACTCCCCTACCGTGGAAGCACCTCCCGCACTTCTCACCCACAGCTGCGCTGGCTCCTTTCGTGCTCCTCAGGCTGTTTCCACGCTTGTCCACCCGTGCTGCGCTTGCCGGCCGCTTGTGCTCTCTAGGCGTGGCAAGGCATAAGTATCACCTGCCATGCCTTCTATGGTGCACCTTCCGCACTGGGTCCTAACTAAATTTGCAAATACTTTTGTAGAGAGGCTAGATTTGCAAAAGAATAAGATAAAAGGGCTAGAAAAGTGATCAATTCAACAAACCTTGATGTGCAGATTTAGTGAACTCTGTTCGTTTGTTGCATTGATTTGAAGGCCGGGGTAACAAATGTCAGCCCAAGCGCCATGGTTCCAAGCGTCAAGGTGCTAACTTTGAAGGTGCGTTTTGAAGTGGCCAAGGAAGTGAAGATCTTGCTCAGTTTCTTGAGATGCTTCCCTCACGTCGAGACGCTGCACGTAATGGTAGTGAGTTGTGACCCTCTCGCTTGTTTGACAATTCGCATCGTCATTTCATCACAAGTATAAATATGCTGCTACATGTTCCATACTTAACTGAATCGCACACTTCGATTTTGCAGTCCGGTGATGCTGGTGAAACCAGTGGCGACCTCAATTCCATGTTCTGACAGGAGGTTGGTCTGATCGACTTTGTGTAATCACACATCAAGAAGGTGGTGTTCGATCAGTTCAGCGGGGGGCTCAACGAGCTTGGATTCCTCAAGTTCATTCTGGAGAGAGCAAAAATGCTGCAGAAGGTGGTGGTCGTGTTTGCTGGTGCGGATTCTACTCCGGTGGATGAGGCCACGGGCACACTGAAGTCGCTGGCTTCCACAGAGTGTGCCAGTATGACGTGTGCATTGATGATCTTTCGACGTAAAAGAGGTCATGCTTGGCGCTACAGAAGAGCATCCGATCTTTCTCTGAGCGACCCGTTTCTTTGATAAAGACAGCGATGGATCCAGTGGTTGCTCCCTCGACAACTAGAGTATCATTTTGAATGTTTTAAGTTCGAAGAACTAGGTAATCTATGCAAATGACTAGTGCTAAGTACCATGTCTTTATTTAAGCGACAATGCTAAATATCTGAATTTCATGAGATTTAGCCTTCAATCTTGAGCACTTTCTGATACTCTGCCATATACCGTTTGGAATATCAATTGAAATGCTCTACTCGACTTCTATGCTGCATGCAGGTGAAAGATGATGGAGAATGTACTGGTGAACTTGTTCTTTGAGTATGGGTTTTTATTGTCTGGTAGTGTTTAATTAGCTGTTCGATGGTACAAATAGTTTCTTCTTGGTCGGTCGCATTCTTGATTTGCGCTCAACAGTTTTATGCACTAATGCTGATTACGAATGTTTCCTTCCCACTGAACTCAGAGGAGCATCTGGTTTTTCCTAGTGACCCTTTTGATTGCTGAACCCAGAGAAGAATACACTTTGTTGCCATATGCTAACGCTGGACTCGATACAGGTAAAAGTGGGAATGTGAACAAAATGTTAGCATTGCCTTCAGTTTCACGCCAACGACGGGCAAGCCACTACGTGCAAAGCCAAACCTGGAGATCGATCGAGACACTCGAATTATTTCAGCTCTCTTTCACATTCTACACTTGTTTCTACCCTTGGATTACTTTCAAAGTGTTGAATGTACGTTTGAGGAGAAGAGAAGACGCATGGTGTCTCATACTGTCGTGACGGTGACAAGAACTGGAAGTTAATTATCATAGCCTTTCAGTGGCAATGGACAGCCCCATCAACAACCGATTTGATTTCAATTCAGTAGAACATGCATCATGAATGAGCTGACCAAGAACTACTTGCAGAATCAAACAGTCAAAACCTACAGACAATCAAAACCACTATCGCAGTACATTTGCCAGCTGCCATCATCTTTGACCTGCATGCAGCATAGAAGTAGATTAGTAGTGCATTTCCACTGATATTCCAAAAGGTATGTGGCAGAATATCAGCAAGTGACGAAATCATGACTACAAAGCAAATTCACATGAAATGCACACATTTGGGCCGGTATAAAATAATTACAGCTATGGCTGGGCTGTTAAAGTCAAGGTTGTGCGTTACTATTACAAATCTGACAAACTCGGGCGACAATGCTACAGTGATGCTAAGAGGATCTATGCTGCTGCTTCCTCTCGAAATGCCCTCTTCCTCCGCCCTTTCTCTCTTCTTTAATCTTGTAGTCACTTCCAGGGCGTCGATCAAAGATCCAACGATTCCTCTTCTTCCAGATGTTCCATGCTTTGTAGATCATAAGGCAATTCCCAGTGGAGGTTTCATTTCTATTAAATGATGTGACACATCAGCAATTTGGATGACATAACATGATAATTATGAAGAGAGAGGAAATGAGTTTCATCAGGATGAAACTGGGTGTACATTGTTTCCAAGACTATGAAACCTGTTGAAATTAGCACTGGGGGCTATAGAGTTTCATTTCATCCAATTTCGCCCAATCTTGTGCCTTGCAATTAAATGCGATGGTTAGCATATGAAACCGTGAAATGAAACTGTGCATTGTGACCCTTGTTTCATTCATCTACTTAAATCTCTTTAGATGACGTGGCAATCTTGAAAGCCGTGAAATGAAACTTCCACTGGAAATGGCCTAACAGCACAGATCTCTGTTTTCGGTAGTTGTCCCCTAGCTGGTTGCATTCCTCTGCCAGTCTGCAACGTGGCGTTCCACCGTTTGCTGCTCTTGTGGACATAGTTGGCATGGCATGCCGAGCTCGGTGGCCAGCTTCGTTCTGCGAGCTTGTCCCCAGTTAGGTCTTATTTTGTAGTAGTAGTCGTTAGTCAAGCGCAGAATCTATGCCTATTTTCTACGTTGGCATTCTTCTTCGAGTATTGATTTTGAGGAATTTTACAGTAGATAACATAGGTACTAAATAGTAATAGTAGAAATCAAATTTAGCCACATATTTCTCAAAGGTATTTTAGACATTTCTTATTCATTCATTAGGGATATTTTAGACTTTTTTTTAACTCGTTCATAGTTCTGAATTTATCGAATACCTGGTGATTTTTAAAGGGTTCTTATCCATTCATCCGCCATTTATCGGGATCATAGGACGTGTTTTATCATAGAGGATAAATAGTATGACGGAATTTTTTACCCTTTTATCACTCTCCGCATTTTACTACCAATACTGTAGATGGTAGTATAATTAGATCTAAATTGATTTCAACCATTAGATCTAAAGGAATACATGGTTTATATTGATTTTGCGACTAGACAGACTAAAACACAATTCTCTCCGATGCTATTGGCTTTGTGTATGCACCTCCAATGGTCAGACTTTCGAGGGCTTGTTTGGAACACAAAATTTCGACAGGAAACGGGGTACTTTGTGTTGGATTCTGATTGAGTTTCCGTGTGCCAAAGAGTGCCTAGGCATCCAGTTTATTTGTGCATTTGTTAGGGGTAACATATCCGGTGAAAATCATCTTTACCATAAAAATTCCTTAAAACCTACATGTACAAGTTTAGAAAAATTCTCAAAAAATAACTATACGTAGGGAAGATGAGTTTCTACAATCCTGTAAAATTTGAAGACCAAACTCAATCGCATTTGAAAGATGTGAAAAAGACAAAAATAAATTTGTACACCTGGTTTTCAAGTTTTTACAGTAAAAAGTGGTTTTCACTGTATAGTTGCCTTTGTTAGGTGCATGCCTTCGTGCACACTTATTAAAGTGCAGTGAAAGCAGCAGTTTACTCTTATTCCTTCCGTTCCCTATTTTTTTACTTGACGTTGATTTTTTTACTGTTTTTGAGATGTGACTTTAACCGTTATCTTTTATAACTTTCAATCAAGATGTACTAATCTAGATAGTTTTAAATCTACTGACAATCATATGTTAAAAAGAGGTGCTTCTATGCATTCATTTTAAAAGTTACACAAATATAAAAATATAAACGAATGGTGGATAGTTATTATTTATTTTTTCATTTGCTTTAAGATTTACATAATTTATATTGATTGGAAATGCATAAAAGCATCTCTCAACTTTAAAAGATTTGACTGCACGCATTGATCTAGGATGTCAAGGATAAAGAACAAGAAAGTAACAATAAGCCTCCTTTCACCATTGATCTGCCTACGACAAAATTACATCACTAAACCAAAGCCAATTAAGTCTGGCCCACGATTATGAACGGACGGTGCACTAATGACTAGCCTAATCTAATCCAGGCACCGCACAAGTGAACAACATGCGCAACTTGACAAACTTAATTACTTGCATTGTCCTCTGTTTCGTTACTAAGATTAGGCCTACCCTCCCACTGACAGCAGTGGACCCATTATCATTAGATGGGCCCGCGTGAAAGCCGCTTCCGACATTTGGCCCCAACCACATCACAGAGGCGCAGATCACCGATTCACCGCTTCCACTAGTGTACCCAAAACCCTAGCTCGTCCCCTACATTCGCGGCGGCCGCCATGGACCAGCCGCCGCCGATCACCATGGAGGAGATGCTTGTCGAAATGAAGACCCACGGTTTGGACCCGGCAGCTACTGGACTATGGCATGGACCTCATTCACTCCTCCCTCCCCGATTCACTCACCACACCACAGAGCCGCTATCCTATCCGCTGCCGGCAAAGGCGGAGCCGAGGACCGCGTCACCGCCCTTCCCGACGACCTCCTCCGCAGAATCGTCTCCCGCCTCCCCGCCAATGTCATGACTGGAGGTGGGACCCAGGGGTCAGTGGGAGCAACAAGAGGCTTAAAAGGCAACGATCAGAGCAGCGCAAAGGGATGGAACTGAATTGGATTTCGTTTCCCCTTTCCGGCTTCTTCTTCCTCCTTCGGTTTCTTCTCACGTCGCGGAAACATCTTCGCCGGCGGCCAAGGGATTTTCCCCCTTGCTTCGAGAGCTTCCTGCCTGAGATTGTCTAGCCTCACGTACCGCGGGAAGCCGGTGCCACGGGGTGTGACATTTGGTATCAGAGCCTCGCTCTTCGCGCCCTCGACGCTGCCTTCTTTCACCGCTCCGGGCTGGCCTGGCTTGACCTCGGCCGCGCCGACCTCGCCTCCGCCTGCTTCGAGAAGGCCACGCCGCTGGTCTCCGCCGCTGACACGAAAGAGGATCGGGGCGTCCTACTCGACCTTAACATCGCGCGGGCACGCGCTGCGTCGACGCATGACGATCAAACCCTCGCCGTCGCTGCTGCTGAGCCGGTCCAAGCCCCTCTCTGCTGCATCTCCCGAAGGGGTCAGATCCCTCGCCGAGGGGTACCTCTTCATCGGCGAGGCCGCGCTCTCCACGAAACCCTCGGATCCTACCTTCTCGCAGAGATCAAGTGCTGCCACCGCCGCCTTCTTCTGCGTCGCTGCGCCCGACTCCCTCGGTTCCGATCCGGATCTTGAGCTGTGAAATTCCAGAGAAAGGTTGGAGAACTCGGCACTGAGGAAACTCAGCGTCGACGATCTCTGTAAAATCCCGGGGATCTGGTTGGCTCGGTTCGGATTGTCAACACGGCGCCTCTTAAATCTTCTGTGCAGACTGGGTTCATCCGTGACGCCATGAGTGAAGTATCGGGGCGGATGGAAGACAAGTTGGATGCCATTCAAGAACATCTCCAACGCCTATTTGCTTAGGTCGGAACAATGGATGTGATCCAGCAGCAACTTCTGGCCCGGATGGATTTGATGGCAAAGGCTGTGGAGCAGCACGCCAAGGATCAACAACTTTTATCCAAGCAATTAGAAGCGACGAGGCAAGCAGTGACTCGCCTCACGGCTGAGCGAATCATGGACGAGCATCGTTATGGTGAGAGTTCCGCGCTGGGGCTTGATAAGGGTAAAGTTCTTTTTACACCTACGGTTAAGGGTCCTCACATACGTATCAATGAAGATCTTAATCCGTTATTCCCTGATGCCCACACCACTAGTTCCAATAGTGGTGGATTTCCGATCAGGCCAGCACGAGAGCTTGTTAATACTCTGAAAACTCCTTTGCCGAAATTGTCTTTTCCTCGTTTTGATGGGACCAACCCTCGTATTTGGCGTGATCAGTGCCAAGATTATTTCACTATTTTTAACATTCCAGAAGCACTTTGGGTTGTTTCGGCCACCATGCATATGGAGGGGAATGCTGCACGATGGTGGCAAGTGTACAAGGCTCGAAATGTTTTGAGTGGTTGGGAGCAATTCATACAAGCCGTGGAAGATAAGTTTGGTGTCCTGACAGCTCGGTGTGCTGAGATTGTCGGCAATTCTGAGCGGCTGATGCCTATTGAATCCATTGACTCTTTGGTTCTGCTGCCATCTCAATCGGATGGTGAAGGGAAGGAAACAGTTGGTCATGGGACTGCAAAGCAGGACTATGTGGTGCCTGAGAACACGCATAATGACAATGAAAAGAAATTTGTGGTGACCTCTGATGACGAGAAGTTGGAGGATGGATTCGATAGTGAGATATACGCAGGGGGACTATGGAGGGCTTAGGTGATCAGCAGTATGCTGCTGAGGAGGACGGTGAATTGAAAGCCAAGGATCAGGAAACATCTACTGGAAACGAAATTTCTGATGATGAGCAACTCGAACAGGGTGCTCTCAAAATGGAGTTGTTTTCTGTGCCAATAGATACCAGGGAGCATGAATTTGTTGTTGATAAAGCAGAGAGAAATACTGAGGTGCAGCAGGTTCAACATGCTGAGCAAAGGAATGGATGGTACTCTATGGTCATTGAAGATGTGGCAGAAGCAGTAATTAGCCATCAATCCTCAAATGCAAAATACATAACCAGCAGCGGTGAAGCTAGGTCTAAAGAATTTGTTGATGCACTACAGCTACTGAGCTCAAACAAAGAGTTGTTTATGATGCTTCTGCAAGACCCAAGCTCAAGATTGTTACAATGCCTCCAGAACCTTTACCCATCACTGGGAAGTCCCAAGTTAGAACTGACAGAACCTGCTGAGGAAACTAAGTTGCAAGTTGCTAGAGCTCAGTCGGAGGAAGAAGCTGCTACAGTTGCAGTTGTTGATGGGGCTGTGTAAGTTCAACCTTCATTAGTTATGGTTTTGGTGTTAATGACAAATCTAATATTGTGATTAATCCATTAATGTGATTTTGTTATTAATGACAAATCTTATATCGAGACTAACTTGTTTATTAAGAATATCTTTGGTTAGTCTCATCGCATTGAACAATGGAGAACCAAGGTATCTTTGCATATTCATTCTAATATTAGTTGCATACTTTGGAGTCAAGTTGAAATATGAATGTCCCCATTATATTAACCACAAAATGTGCATCATGTTTCCCAATCCATATATTACATGGATGCACACACTTAGGGGGAGTTCGTGGTTTAACCTGATAGTTTCATTGTATTGATCTATTCTTTATTGACACATATAAGGATCAAGACAAAGAAACTAAATCCTTGAGTATATATTTGAATTGCCTAGTTATAAGTATACTCATGGTAATATAGGATATACTCCAATACGATCAATTTGAATATGTGCATATTATCTCCAAGTCAATCATATTTATGCACATATACTTGTGGGGTGTATTCTATAGTTGATGATTTAGAGTAATGATCATTTCCATACAATCTACATATAATGGATCATTACTTTTCATCAACATGAGTATATGAAAACTTGTGTAGTTAATATATACTCATATCGATTTAAATGATAATTTAAATTGAGTTCATTTGTCTTATTAATTATTAACGAACACTTCATCATGTGTTGATGGTGCTCCGTGATTAATTGAGGACAAATGGATAGTTCTTAAGTATAATTAAGCATGTGTTGCATTATTATACTTAAGACATATTTACAATCATTTCAATTGATTTAGGTTGTGCTCAATTGATCTAAAGGCATCCATTATGTGTTAATGGAGTGCAAGAGATAATTGAGACAACCATGCATCTTGGACTAATTATTTGTATGAGTTGTGATTGAGTTAGGTCCAAAGATGAATGAGATGATGAGAACGGGACAAAGACGGCATCATGAGGTGATGGGCGTCAAGAGTGGATCCCGAAGAGGAGTCGAGTAATGATCCCGGGGGAGCATATGAAGTGATGATCATAAAGACCCCAAAGGGGATTGCTTGCGCGCGGCGGCGAAGGTATAATTAGATAGGCTAAGGACTTTATAGTCTTTGAGTCTAAGGTTTTATCGCCGTGCTATTAAGAGGGGTCGTTCCCTTTGCTTGAGCTTCATCATGTGTTGATGATCTCAATCCGCGTTCACTCAAAGCTCAAATCATTTGGATTTGGTTTTTGCATGTGGGTTAACCATTTTGCATGTGTTGCAAATGTGTTAAGCCTATGCTTGGTTGTTTTGCATTATGCTCTGATTTGCATGTGTTGCTAAGATGAAAGAGTATATGCATTTGGTTTTCGCATTATGCTTTGATTTGCATGTGTTGCAAATAGGATAAGCTAATGCGTTGGCTTTTGTGTGAAGTTCACTTTTGCATGTGTTGCATTAGTTGAAGCTTCATGCTTTGGTTTCGCAAAACATCTTTATAAAACCTTGGTGTTGCTTGGAGCTAAATTTTGCATGTGTTGCAAAAGGAGAGAGCTCAAGCATGATTTTATGTTGTGTGTTTGTATGGAGCTAGAGGCTTGCATGTGTTGCGAGTAAAGAGCTCATACGTGTGATTTGGTTTAGTTGATGTTTGGTTTTGGTGTGAAGTCGATTTGGTGTTGCATGGGACTAGAGAATTGCATGTGTTGCAATTAGAGAGTTCATGCGTCTTAATTTGATGTTGCTTGGAGCTAGACTTTTGCATGTGTTGCAAAGAGTAGTGCTCAAGCATGAAATGTGTTTATTGCGTTATTTGCAAGTTCGTTGTGCGAATAAACCGAGGTTTATGAGTCCGAATTCGAGAGCATGTGAGTGGGGCTTGCAACGGTGTTGGCAAGTTGACCGGTCTTGTGTTGACCTTCACATGGCTAGGGGATTAATCTCATAAACTCGAGTTTGATTAAGCTTAATACGATTTGCGAAATTGGTGCAAATGTATTTTTGCATGTGTATGATAGTTCTTTGAGTCGATTCGTGGTAAATGTGTTTCTAATGTGCTCGTCCTGGATCATTTTGGGTTAATTCCTTGAGCATGGTTTGAATTGGTGCAAATGTATTTTTGCATGTGTATGATCATGTGTTGATCATCCTTGAGGCTCAAACAAATGAATTGCATTTGGATCTTCGGAGAAAATTAGATCGGAGGTGTACAATCGACCCACAAGACATGACCTTTTCTTTTTGCCACAGCTTCAATCCAAGCTGACGGGACGTTGGACCCATACCATTATAGAAGAACTCAGAGCATAGAAATGTTGGAACTTCCCAAGTATGGCGACACCGCTTGTATTAGCAAGTGTGGCTCCCAACACCTCGGTGTGGGCACCCCGTCGAGCAAACCTTAAAAAGGAGTGCCCGCACTACTTCGGCCTTCCAAAATGCAAAGTTAAACTAGATAACTTAATCGGTTTAAGACTGCCCCATCCCAGCACTTGTGGTTTGTACGGATTTTCTTGGATCATACAACACGATGTTCGGTCCTTAATCCGACACTCAGGCGATATTTCACCCTACACTACGTAAGACCCTTAATGCACCTCCGCTATTGCCAATAATCGCCGATCAACACATAGTTTTATTTTGGGTTTTAATCAAAATACCCACAACCAACATGCCATTTCCAATGTTTTAAAACCATTTTAATCGATCATTTACATCATTGATTCTAAAGCATGGCTAAGCATGATTAATATGAGCGATATACCCATAATGACATTAAGTAATGCCTAACCTTAATCTACGGTTATCAAGGTTCACATGTTCATAATCATCAAAGGAGATTCACGAGACAACAGTATAACTACCAAATCCACAAGATAGCAATTTACATAAAGTAAACGCATGCATAAAACAATTTGATGCACAAAGGAATATAAAATAGATCAATATGGTCAAAGGATGCTTGCCTTGCTTAATCACTACGACGAAGACGAGGATTGCGGTTGATGACGACGACGACGAAGCTAGAGACGTCGGGTTCTACACGTCGATCAACGGAAATAAAGCAAATAACTAACTTCAATAAGGGCAAAAAGAAAGTAGATAGCAAGAACAAATAAAACTCTTCACAAGAAATAGGGATTGCTCATGAATTTATTAATCTTATTCTACTGAATTCAAGATGCAAAAAAATTGATTAAGATTAAATAGAATTAAGCATTAGTTACAAGTTTTATACTCTAATATTCATAACATGAGTTCTGCCAATTCTTATTACTTACAAGTTTTGCTCTATTAGGATTCAGGTTCAAAACAAGATGAAATAAGAATATTTTCTTAGATCACTGCAGAGTATATCTTAAAGATCATTTCTAAGCTATTCTGTATGAAATTCAGATTTAGATGAGCTGCTGCGAGTAGATGAAAAGGCTTAGCGATCATATTATATTACGAATGATTAGTTCCTTATCTTAATCGATTTTGCTTAGAATCGGTTTTATGCAAGTTAGATTCTTGATTTAGGCTCTTGGCTTTATTTATGTGATATTTAAGAAGGTTACGGTGATAAAAATAACTTAACTACGGATTCCTTCATTGCAACTACTGATTCGTTCATTCATGTTACGGTCTATAGTAATGTGATTACTTAGGGTTATTTAGCTATTAAGATTAATATGCAAATCACGATGAACTAAGATTATCTTTTCGCATTTGGGTAGGCTATACTTTGAAGAACATTACTAAACCAGTTCCATAAGTTTTAGGATTTTGGGCGAGACTATAATCTTGTTGCTAAAACGGTTCATGCTATAATTAAAGACTACACTTTTCAAAATCGGCAAGAAAGGGATTGACAGATTAACGATTAAGGGTTTTAGGCTATTTGGATTAATATGTAAAACATGATGAAATATGGTTATTTCTTTATACTAAGATGATTTATACTTTGTATAACAATCCTAAGCTGATTCCATGAATTTTAGGCTTTGGTGATACATTATATTCATTCTTTGAAAAGGCTTAAGTGGTCTTGTAAAATTGGCGTTATTCGAATCGGCCAAAGCGAAGTGAATGGTTAACTCTTAAGGATTTTGAACTAATAAGTTTAATATGCAAACCTTAATGAAATAAGATTCTTTTTACAGAATATGGTAGCATAAACTTTGTACAATGTTACTAAACTGATTTTTCTGATTTTAGTATTTGGATGAGTTATTTTATCTATCGTTGAAATAGACTAAATGACCACATCTGCAACCCTTAAATCGGCCAAGATTCATTTTAAGTTTGCGACTATACTACACATGATCTTTAATTCATTTTTCGGTGTTAGCGGTAGCAATCCTAGAAATGTTTTAAAGTTGATTTTGCATTATTTTGTCTTTAATCACGAAGGATTATATACTTATTTGTTGTCTTTGCGGCACTTTCTTGCATTCAAAGAATGCAAGATAAGTTCACTTTAAATATTTTTACATACATGGGTCCTTAGTATTCTCGGAGATTAATACAAATTATTTCCTCATTTTATGAGCTTTTATACTTTCATTTTCATTAATGGCCACATCAAGGTTTAGTGATGATTAACAAGCAAATAATTTAAACTGAGTTGAACATTTAAATATTTTCATATATTTGAGTTTATTATAATCCCAGAGACACATAAAATTTATTTAATTATCGTAAGAATTATATTTTTCCATATATGCAATAATGTCCATAATAGTGTGTTTATGTTATTTCAAATTTCATAAATGTTCTATAACTCAAAAATCAAATATTTTTATAGATTGTATTTCATCCTGGTATTAACATCACATAAAAATTTATATTATTATTTATTGCCTTATTATTCACAGATTTAATATAATAATCATAGCAAAGAGATAAACAAATTTAATTCAAATAATTCTTTCTGAAATACAAAAATTCAATATTTTTGTATATTTAGCATATTACTGATTTTAGATGAATAATGAAATTTGTTGCCTGAGATTGAACCAAAAGCGCAAAAGATACTCAAGTTTCACTATTAATCCAGTTAGAAAAATTGACTAAAAAGGAAAATCGCTTTCTATATGGGGTGGCGTATTTCACCGATTGAGCTGGAGGAGCTCATTTGGTGACAGGCGGGCCATGGCCTTGAGCCAGGCGAGGCGGTTCGAGGCAGCTCGCCAGGCGTTCGTGAGATCCGGTGAAAGCGGCGGCCTGCAGTCTTTGGAGCACGACGAGCGCGACTCGGTGGTGGGGTTGAATCATGGGAAGAGATCTGGAGCGAGCTACCACCGAGGAGGCGGCAATGGCGGGAGCTCGCGGAGAAGAAGAACAGGCGGTTAGGTCTCGAATCGGTGGCGGCTTAAGCATCCATGGGCCACCGAGTCCATTTCTGCGGTCGCTTCAACGGAAGAATCACCGGAGCTTACCCCGCAGGCTTTGAGTCGGAGAAAGAAGGGCGCACTGCACGGAAGATCTCGCATGGAGGGGCTCGAGAGATTTTGAGGGTTTTGATCCTTGAGGCCCGTGGATGCTCTAGCGAACGGATTTGGAGATGGATCCTTATTCGTGCGAATCGATTCGACTTTGAGCTTGGAAGTCCCCGGCAATGGCGAAATTGGAAGGAGCTTCAGCGTTGGTGAGGAGAGAACAAGGAAAGTAGAGAGGAATGGAAGCGCGCTTTGGAGGTCTATGAGGTGCAATGTATGGTTGAAGGCCTAAGTGAATGAACCAGATTTGGTTGAGCTGGTCTCGGTTGGAACTTCACCGAAGCGACAAAGCGGCGATTCTTTGCGGTATGGCGCGAAATGGTGAGGACGAACGTGTTGATGATCGCGCGTGAGATGAGGTGAGGATGACGCCGAGACGCGACCAATCGAAAGGTGATTCATTGAATCGGAGCTGGTCAAGCTGCTGGCTCGGAGTCTTCCGTTCGATCGCCCGACACAGGAGGAAGAAGAAGTGTCGAGTGGGCCCAGGTCCATGGTCGATGAGAGGAGGTGCCAAACAGATGACCCAGTTGTGATGCTTCTAGACTCAGATTTTTATATGCTGTCAAATGGAAGTAGGAAATTTCCAAACTTTTGACCAAGGTCAGTGAATAGATTTTGATGCCTGGTAAAATTTTGAGGTTAAAATGAATCACCGAAAAATTATAAAAATTCTGACAACAGTGACTGCTCTAATTTCTTGCTTCGGATTTTATTTTTTATTGAGACTAATTAAAGTCTATTATTTTTGAAATTTTGTTTTTCTAAAGGATTTGATCTCAGAATGCTTCTGTAAAATTTTCAGCTCAAAATATTGCACCAATATTTTATAAAAATTCTAACATTGCAATTTCTCTATTTTCGAGTTTCTGTTTTTAAACTTGGAAAAGTACTAAATGAAAATATTAATTTATAATATTTTTACCAGAGGTACATTTTGCATTGATATGTTCATGATAAATTTTTCAGCTCCATTTGAGGTATATAATTATTTTATAAATTCTGACAATGCATTGTTTTGATTTAAAAGTTATCTCTTGTTATTTATCTCTTCATTTCTCCATGCATAAAATTGCATTTGTGGCTAAAATGATTTAATTGAATTATCAAGGTTATCATGGTAAATTTTCTAAATTTTTAATTTTTACCTTTTGCCTTTTTCTCTTTTTCATTCTTTATTTGATTATTCACACAACACAAAATCCAAGAAACTCCAAATAAAAATCAATAAGGCCAAGGAAACTCAGAAATAATATTCACATTTAAAATTTGGTGTTTGCAATTTACTGTACAAAATTCAGGATGTTACAAATCTACCCCTTACAAAAATCTAGACCAGAGATTTGGCGGGTCTAAGGAAAAAGTATTTCTAAAAGAAGTCAGGAACTTCTCCTTGAGTCGGTCTTCTCGTTTCCAAGTTGCTTCTTCTTCAGAATACTTGCTCCGTTGAACCTTGATCATCTTGTGGGATTTATTACGAGTGTGGTGTTTAGCTTCTTTTTGGATTCTAATCGGATGCTTCCGGTAAGTTAAATCAGGTTATAGATCAGTTTCATTTAGCTGGATGAGCTCAGAAGGAAGATGAAGACATTTCCTTAATTGTGATGCATGGGAGACCTTATGAACACTGGATAGTTGAGATGGCAATTCTAATTTATATGCTGTTTTTTTTCTTTTTATCTTCAACGATACGATATGGTCTAATATATCGCAGCCTTGAGTTACTTCAGATTTGGAAGCGGTGAATACCACGAACCTTGTAATTCTCGAGGACGAAATAGATTTAGGAATTTTTTACAGAGGTGACTTTGTCGTTTTTGTTGATCGTCGTCTTCCTTGCAATTGCCTCACTTGAACTTCGTCTTGCGATTCCAAGTTGTCGTGAGAGAAATAGAGAAGAATTCTATTTGAGTTTTAGGTAAGTAGATGAGAGCTACTAATACTTCTACACATCCCTTTGATTGAATAGTCGATATTGTTAACAAATATAATCAAATTTTTAGAGAGTGGTGCGTGGTATATTTAGAATATTTGAGGTAAGGGATAGGTTGCATTGTCGTTATATTTATTTGAGAAAAATTGAATGTTTAATACCATGAAGGGTATTTGAATATAATAGTTGATCTGTATAATCCGACATTAGCTAATGAACCGAGTGAGAGTAAATGTCATTTCAAAGTTGACTTTAGATTGAAAACAAGAGAGTGATAATCCAAGGATTGGATTGAGGTAAAAGAATTATAAGATGATCCTCGTGATTTAACTTGTTTGATTGTTTTAGCAGATAGAGAGTTTTGGTTTTCTTTGGATTTGGCAATTATACAGGAACGAAATGCATAGGATCGAAAGGTTGATTATGGGAATTGAATACACAAAAGGCGTACTCAATACCACATTAAGGGATGGGTATAATTACATGAGCAAGATGTTTATGTTTGGAGCCTGATGCCGAAGCAGGGGTTGTTTTAGGCACTTGATGTTTTCTTAGGTTTTAAGATGGTTTGGAAATTTTGATGTCTTTCTTGTCGATGTGAATTAAAACTCTTATTGGGTAGGTGTTGGCGGCGTTCAATTTCTTTTCGGTTGTTGTAGGTGACGTTGTCCGTTTTATTCAAAACAACAGAAAGGTTGTTTGCTAATGATATAAAATAGATGATCAGGAAGTGACTAAAATCAAGGAGTTAACTTGAATCATGGTAGGTTCAGATACATATGTATCATACCTAGTACTATGTCGGGTAGGTTATCAACTTCTTTTGCAAATTAATCTGTAGGTAATTGCCTTAAATGACTGAATTGACATTTGGAGTTGGATTGATATATGTCTAAGGAATTATTTATTTTCAAATTCTGGAGGTCGTTTTGAAGAATGTTGCATAGTTTCATTAGATTGAGGATGAGGTGGAGTTTTAAATTTTCTTTTGATAACCATTGGCATATCGCCCATGGCTATCATAACAAAAGCAATTAAAATTGGCTTTTAAATTTTGAGTATCAGACAGCTATTCCTTGGTGTTGTTGGAAAGATAAACAGATAATGATTGAGATTGAGAATGAAGTTGAGCAGAATTCTTCTTGGGTATGTAATATTGTTTAAGCGTCTCTGATTCTTTAACTAATTTCAGATTTGTTGGGTTGACAATACTTTAAGGAACAACGCTTAGGTGTTAATTAGGATGTAGAGGAGACTTTTTGATCCAAACAATTTGTTCTCTCGGCAAGAGCTGGAATAGAATCTTCATTTCGAGGTTGAAGTTCGGGTAGGATTTTACTTCCAAGCTTTTTGCTAAGGGATCTTGTCACAGGCATCCTGCAACAATATTTGTTAAGATAAGGTTATTTAGATGGAATTTCATTGGGTTACAAGGCAACATTTCGTTCTTTAAAATCTTTTTAATTAAAAATTTTCTTATTAAGCAGGGGTAACACATCGCAAATTTCAACCTAGTGGTTTAACATTCACGAGAGCAACCCGAAAGCAATACAGAAGATTTGCAACAAAAATTCAACAACACAGATATACTATACATATATTTAATGCAGTACATAGGAAGGGTATCTATGGTTCTTCTTTCTACTAGCCTTATGTATTTATGCATAACAGGTTTACTGTATAGCTAGGATAATGTATAGCTCGCATACTGCTATGTTCCAAAGTAGACCATACAGTGATGAGTTTCTTTTAAATCTTCGCACCACTTGCTGATGTCGGCATTCCCAGGTTTTGATGAAGTCGGAGAGGTTGTGATGCTTGTTACTTCTATCTTCTTGAAGTTGCTGATGTAGGCATTACGATGATCTTTGTCGACTTACTACCGAAATTATTTCGGAGGATTTGTTGGTGTGTTTGTTTTCTTAAAAGACAAGGAAAGAAATATTTCTAGAAAGAATAATTCAGAGCGGAGAAAGAATATTCTGCAGAGAAATGAATACACGATGAGAAGATTAAATTCTATAGATGGGAATGGAGTATATGTATAATTAATGTTACTCTTTTATATTTCTTTTAGAAAACAGAGTTCCGATTTTTCTAGTTCCATCCTTAACATCCATTCAATGTTTACATTCGAGGAAGAATATAGTTGTCCCGGTTCTAGTTCATTTTCATGGTATAGAATCTAGATAAGCGACAAGGTAAGTTTTGAGTCCTGGTTATAAGTTGTTAATGAAAATGATTAGGTTTTTAATTTAAAACAGCTTAGGCAAGTTGATGACTATGAGCATCTAGGTCCGGTCTCAAGAAGCTAGAAGTGGCATGGAGACTATTTTACCAATCTTGATGAGGTTTACTTTCATGAATGGTTAATGTCCATAATGGTTATACATATGAAAAGTTATACAGAAAGATGGGGTAAGTTTGTATAAAGTTTTATAGAAAGATGAGATAAGCAATTTTACGATTTCTTATTCATCCTATGGTTGAGGTTTTAATATTCATACATGAGGACAATTTATTATGAAACTTTAACCGAGAGGTTGAGTTCACATATAATCGATCCCGACATTCAAAACAGAAACCAACTTCAAGTAGCACAAGACATAACGACAACGTAAATTGCTCTTTATAACTAGAGCGGAATATTATGCTATGCGCAAAGGGTTCTTATCTTAAGCTAGATCGTAAGATATTCTAATCTTCTGCCTTTTATTGTTGGGTGATGCTGCCTCTTCATGAAGTAGAGTCTTTGAGTTGTACTCCTGTTTTGTCGAGGTTAGCGAAGCATTATCTGACTTCCTTGAGACGTTGGCGTAGATATTGCGGTCTTCATTGGCCGCTTGAAGAATAGCGATGACATGTCTTGAACGTCTTCAGAATCAGTAGCGAAGATAAACCATAGGCGAGAGTTTCTTTTTGAGATAAGGGGAATTTGATTACAAATCAAAATGAATGTAGGGTAAGAATAGAATCTTAAGAATGAGGAAAGAATAGCAAAGTCTACATTTTGCAAATTTAATAACTTTTGAAAATAAACTTTTGAATTTGCTTATTCAAATGCTAACGACTATTCTATCTAAGGTTTATCCTCACGGTCGATATAGCTCGATACCAATCGTGATTTACCCCCATTTTTCATACGGATGCCAAAATGGAAATCTAATGTGCTCGCATGATACTAGTCCTGGATCGATAGCTAGCACGCACATTTCAACACTTGGAATCACAACCATACAACACATTAATTAAGCGGAAGCGAATAAATACAACAATTATTACAACTCGAGTAAGCAAAGCTGACAAGAGGCAAAATCTCGTAGTGTGCCCAACCGAACCCGCAGGCAACTGACGAGGCATAAACTCCAGATAGAACACGTCGAAGAAGATCCCGCAACCTGCAACGAAAAGAGGCTCGAAGCCGCGCTAACTCAACCACCTACATAATAATTAGGCAAGGGTGAGTACTTTACGTACTCAGCAAGACTTGAGCAAATCCTACAATACATGCAGGCCATTTCAAAGGAGGCTACTACCGTTAATTTGCATAAAGCGAAATTTAATTGTAAAACAGGTTATTTGCAAACGGAATTTGTAAGAGCATTTAATTGATATCAAATAAGTAAAGCATAATAACACTCACGATCCTCCATGGCGTGAGCGGCGAATCAACAAATCACGAAATCCATCAATGTCACCCTTCACACAAAGCACAATTGCATAACAAATGGAACCAACCCTTTTGAAAATAATAAAACATTTAACTCGCATCGAGTTCGCCAAGACACCCATGACCGCTGGTGCGGCTAATCAATTAGATTTAAACTCTGCAGAGGTGTACAATCGACCCACAAGACATGACCTTTTCTTTTTGCCACGCTTCACATCCAATTGTAAGCGCGTGGCGAAATATTCATGACGAAAACCTTTACATTATCTAATTTAACTTTGCACCAATGACGGACGTTGGACCCATACCATTATAGAAGAACTCAGAGCATAGAAATGTTGGAACTTCCCAAGTATGGCGTACACCGTTGTATTAGCAAGTGTGGCTCCCAACACCTCGGTGTGGGCACCCCGTCGAGCAAACCTTAAAAAGGAGTGCCCGCACTACTTGACCTTCAAAATGCAAAGTTAAACTAGATAACTTAATCGGTTTAAGACTGCCCCATCCCAGCACTTGTGGTTTGTACGGATTTTCTTGGATCATACAACACGATGTTCGGTCCTTAATCCGACACGGGCGATACTTCACCCTACACTACGTGCAAGACCCTTAATGCACCTCCGGCTATTGCCAATAATCGCCCGCATCAACACATAGTTTTATTTTGGGTTTTTAATCAAAATACCCACAACCAACGAAGCCATTTCCAATGTTTTCAGAAACCATTTTAATCGATCATTTACATCATTGATTCTAAAGCATGGCTAAGCATGATTAATATGGCGCATATACCCATAATGACATTAAGTAATGCCTAACCTTAATCTCTGGTTATCAAGGTTCACATGTTCATAATCATCAAAGGAGATTCACGAGACAACGGTATAACTACCAAATCCACAAGATAGCAATTTACATAAAGTAAACGCATGCATAAAACAATTTGATGCACAAAAGGAATATAAAATCTGGGATCAATATGGTCAAAGGATGCTTGCCTTGCTTAATCATCGCTATTTACGAAAGGCGAGGATTGCGGTTGATGGCGGCGACGACGAAGCTAGAGGCGTCGGGTTCTACGTCGATCAACGGAAATAAAGCAAATAACTAACTTCAATAAGGGCAAAAAGAAAGTAGATAGCAAGAACAAATAAAACTCTTCACAAGAAATAGGGATTGCTCTTTATGAATTTATTAATCTTATTCTACGAATTCAAGATGCAAAAAAATTGATTAAGATTAAATAGAATTAAGCATTAGTTACAAGTTTTATACTCTAATATTCATAACATGAGTTCTGCCAATTCTTATTACTTACAAGTTTTGCTCTATTAGGATTCAGGTTCAAAACAAGATGAAATAAGAATATTTTCTTAGATCACTGCAGAGTATATCTTAAAGATCATTTCTAAGCTATTCTGTATGAAATTCAGATTTAGATGAGCTGCTTTGCGAGTAGATGAAAAGGCTTAAACGATCATATTATATTACGAATGATTAGTTCCTTATCTTAATCGATTTTGCTTAGAATCAGTTTTATGCAAGTTAGATTTACTGATTTAGGCTACTGGCTTTATTTATGTGATATTTAAGAAGGTTCTGGTGATAAAAATAACTTAACTACGGATTCCTTCATTGCAACTACAGTTCGTTCATTCATGTTACGGTCTATAGTAATGTGATTACTTAGGGTTATTTAGCTATTAAGATTAATATGCAAATCACAGTGAACTAAGATTATCTTTTCGCATTTGGGTAGGCTATACTTTGAAGAACATTACTAAACCAGTTCCATAAGTTTTAGGATTTTGGGCGAGACTATAATCTTGTTGCTAAAACGGTTCATGCTATAATTAAAGACTACACTTTTCAAAATCGGCAAGAAAGGGATTGACAGATTAACGATTAAGGGTTTTAGGCTATTTGGATTAATATGTAAAACATGATGAAATATGGTTATTTCTTTATACTAAGATGATTTATACTTTGTATAACAATCCTAAGCTGATTCCATGAATTTTAGGCTTTGGCTGATACATTATATTCATTGCTGAAAAGGCTTAAGTGGTACTGTAAAATTGACGTTATTCGGAATCGGCCAAAAGCGAAGTGAATGGTTAACTCTTAAGGATTTTGAACTAATAAGTTTAATATGCAAACCTTAATGAAATAAGATTCTTTTTACAGAATATGGTAGCATAAACTTTGTACAATGTTACTAAACTGATTTTTCTGATTTTAGTATTTGGATGAGTTATTTTATCTATCGTTGAAATAGACTAAATGACCACATCTGCAACCCTTAAATCGGCCAAGATTCATTTTAAGTTTGCGACTATACTACACATGATCTTTAATTCATTTTTCAGGTGTTAGCAGGTAGCAATCCTAGAAATGTTTTAAAGTTGATTTTGCATTATTTTGTCTTTAATCACGAAGGATTATATACTTATTTGTTGTCTTTGCCTGCACTTTCTTGCATTCAAAGAATGCAAGATAAGTTTCACTTTAAATATTTTTACATACATGGGTCCTTAGTATTCTCAGGAGATTAATACAAATTATTTCCTCATTTTATGAGCTTTTATACTTTCATTTTCATTAATGGCCACATCAAGGTTTAGTGATGATTAACAAGCAAATAATTTAAACTGAGTTGAACATTTAAATATTTTCATATATTTGAGTTTATTATAATCCCAGAGACACATAAAAATTTATTTAATTATCGTAAGAATTATATTTTTCCATATATGCAATAATGTCCATAATAGTGTGTTTATGTTATTTCAAATTTCAAGAAATGTTCTATAACTCAAAAATCAAATATTTTTATAGATTGTATTTCATCCTGGTATTAACATCACATAAAATTTATATTATTATTTATTGCCTTATTATTCACAGATTTAATATAATAATCATAGCAAAGAGATAAACAAATTTAATTCAAATAATTCTTTCTGAAATACAAAAATTCAATATTTTTGTATATTTAGCATATTACTGATTTTAGATGAATAATGAAATTTGTTGCCCGAGATTGAACCAAAACGCAAAAGATACTCAAGTTTCACTATTAATCCAGTTAGAAAAATTGACTAAAAAGGAAAATCGCTTTCTATATGGGGGTGGCGTATTTCACCGATTGAACTGGAGGAGCTCTCATTGGTGACAGGCGGGCCAGCAGCGCGATGAGCCGGCGAGGCGGTTCAGGCAGCTCGCCGTGGCGTTCGCGAGATCCGGTGAAGGCGGCAACCAGCGTCTTTGGAGCACGACAGGCGCACTTTGGTGGTGGGGTTGAATCGCGGGAAGAGATCTGGGAGCGAGCTACCACCGAGAGGCGGCGGCAATGGCGGAGCTCGCGGAGAAGAAGAACAGGCGGTTAGGTCTCGAATCGGTGGCGGCTTAAGCATCCATGGGCCACCAGAGTCCATTTCTGCGGTCGCTTCAGCGGAAGAATCACAGGGAGCTTACCACGGCGGCTTTGAGTCGGAGAAGAAGGGCGCATGCAGCAGGAAGATCTCGCATGGAGGGGCTCGAGAGATTTTGAGGGTTTTGATCCTTGAGGCCCGTGGATGCTCTAGCCGAACGGATTTGGAGATGGATCCTTATTCGTGCGAATCGATTCGACTTTGAGCTTGAAGTCCACGGCAATGGCGAAATTGGAAGGAGCTTCAGCGTTGGTGAGAAGAACAAGGAAAGTAGAGAGGAATGGAAGCGCGCCTTTGGAGGTCTATGAGGTGCAATGTATGGTTGAAGGCCTAAGTGAATGAACCAGATTTGGTTGAGCTGGTCTCGGTTGGAACTTCACCGAAGCGACAAAGCGGCGATTCTTGCGGTATGGCGCGAAATGGCCGAGGACGAACGTGTTGATGATCGCGCGTGAGATGAGGTGAGGATGACGCGGAGACGCGACCAATCGAAAGCGGTGATTCATTGAATCGGAGCTGGTCAAGCTGCGCTGGCTCGGGAGTCTTCCGTTCGATCGCCCGAGACAGGAGGAAGAAGAAGTTGTCGAGTGGGCTGGGTCCGATGGTCGATGAGAGGAGGTGCCAAACAGTGACCCAGGTTGTGATGCTTCTAGACTCAGATTTTTATATGCTGTCAAATGGAAGTAGGAAATTTCCAAACTTTTGACCAAGGTCAGTGAATAGATTTTGATGCCTGGTAAAATTTTGAGGTTAAAATGAATCACCGAAAAATTATAAAAATTCTGACAACAGTGACTGCTCCTAATTTCTTGCTTCGGATTTTTATTTTTTATTGAGACTAATTAAAGTCTATTATTTTTGAAATTTTGTTTTTCTAAAGGATTTGATCTCAGAATGCTTCTGTAAAATTTTCAGCTCAAAATATTGCACCAATATTTTATAAAAATTCTAACATTGCAATTTCTCTATTTTCAGAGTTTCTGTTTTTAAACTTGGAAAAGTACTAAATGAAAATATTAATTTATAATATTTTTACCAGAGGTACATTTTGCATTGATATGTTCATGATAAATTTTTCAGCTCCATTTGAGGTATATAATTATTTTATAAATTCTGACAATGCATTGTTTTGATTTAAAAGTTATCTCTTGTTATTTATCTCTTCATTTCTCCATGCATAAAATTGCATTTGTGGCTAAAATGATTTAATTGAATTATCAAGGTTATCATGGTAAATTTTCTAAATTTTTAATTTTTACCTTTTGCCTTTTTCTCTTTTTCATTCTTTATTTGATTATTCACACAACACAAAATCCAAGAAACTCCAAATAAAAATCAATAAGGCCAAGGAAACTCAGAAATAATATTCACATTTAAAATTTGGTGTTTGCAATTTCTGTACAAAATTCAGGATGTTCTGACCGCCCTCTGGTCGGTTGGATCGGCGTGGGGCGGTCGGACCGGCCCGTGCGTCTTGATTTTTTTCGAAATGTCGGTTTTCGGTTTGTTGGGCGGTGCGACCGGCCGAGGGGCGGTGCGACCGGCCGTAGGGCGGTCCACCGGCGTCTGTGATCGTTTTCCGACCGTGTTTCTGTGGAGATCGGACGGCGAGGCCGAGGTTGGACCGCGTTTTTCGGGTTTTGCCCTGTTTTGCCCCCAAACGGCTAGTTTTCTTGTGGGGGGCTATAAATACCCCCTTGGGGGGCTTGGGCAGGTTGTTGTTGCTGTGTTTGAGGTTTTGGGTGAGGTGTTGCATGTGTTGCACACTCACATTTGATTATTGAGCTAAAGAGTGAACTAATTGCATGTGTTGCAATTAGGAGTGGTTTGAGTGAGGCTCTTGTGCATGTGTTGCACTTGGTGATCACCGAGAAACGCATTTGTTGTGCCCGGTGAAGTTCAATGTGGGCATCCGGAAGTAAGAATCGATCCTCACACGTGCGTTGGACTTAGAGGTGACACCCATACTCCATTTAAGTGTATGCTCACTGCCACCCAAAAGTCCCGTGCACGGAGTATTGACTAAATGGCCCTCACTCAAACAAATATGAGCCACATAGTCGCACCGTACACACTTACGCGTCCATGGGAGTTTCGATTCCATTCCGAACAACCATACCGGGATTGAGACCAACTCATCCACGCATAGCATTCGTCATCCGTCTCAGAACCTTGGTATCGCTCGCACTCTCCAAGGGGAGCAGGAGCAATAGCCAAAGAACGACGGTCGCACGAGTGTATGCATTGATGGTTGATGACAATTCAGTACTGGATATGTGTCTAGTGCTAGTTCCCAAGATCAACGCCTAGCACCCACATATCCCGCATTCGAGATGTATCGCAACACATACACATGAATCTAAGCAGTTGGAATAGCATAAACATAAACTACAACTATTACAACTACTTACTATTACAAGTAGTGGCCGACCAGCCAAATATTACATGTGAAAGAGTAAATTGCAGCGGGATTTAAACATATACCAAAAGTAGGACAGCGGTATGCCCATCCAATAACCCAAAGGCAACCGACTTGGAAAAGCCCAAGTTCATCCATCAACATCATTGTCGGACCCCAGAGTAAAGTACGTGTCGTCGGGGCGTTCTTCCATACCGGCGTCTATATTGTTTAGATTAAGCAACCGTGAGTACACGTATGTACTCGCAAGACTTTAGTGTATGGAAATACAGTAAATGCAGAGCTATAACAAGGAATTAAGCTTCTACACTAGTCTCATTTCAGCATAAGGCAGATTTTGTTTGCAAGCAAAAGATTCATAAAACGGTAACGAATTTGTAAAGAGCATTTATTATGAAACTAAATAACAGTAAGTAGAGTTCATAGATGACAATTCACAGCCCTCCATGGCTGTGATCAACAAGTAAAAACAGCCACCAATGGCTTCCCAATCCACCAACTCATTCCAACACCATTTCCAAAAGCTTTAACAAAAGCAAAGACTATACTTGACATTATTCTCCCAAGTTGCTCATGACCGTGAGCACGGCTAATTAATTAGATTTTAATCTCTGCAGAGAGTGTACACTTTACCCACATGACACATTCTAGCAATCATGTCAACCATGCCTCGCGATACTCACCGTGCCGATTTGCTGGGCGTGACGGCCGTTCAACTAGTTAAAGCTTAGCCTTGCACCAATGACGGTGATGTTAAACCCTTGCCACAGTTCCGGAGATCTGGACCGATGGTGCCCCATCGCGAACTCTCCCCATGACAAGGCATGCACCGTTGTATTGGAATGCTTGGGCCCCAACACCTCGATGAAGGGAGCACCTAGAACGACTCCAGTACATCGGATCGTCCATACTACTCCGGCCTACCAAAATGCAAGGCTAGACTTTAGCCAATCTAGTGAGCTTAGGCTATCCCATACTAGCACATGTGGTTGCACCGAAACACTTAAGTGATAGCATCAAGTTCGGTCCTTAATCGACCCGGGCGAGGATCTCCCCCTAACTACGCGTGAGGTCTATTTCACGCCTCAAGTTAAGTAATAACTCGCCCGCGTCTAAATCATAAGTTTTGAGTTGGATTTTACCAAAATACACGGAAACCATACCTCGGTTCCGTTCAATTTAAACAAGTTTGCTCAATGTAGTTGAAACATCTCTCCCATCATTTTGAAACCAATCTAATGAGCAAGTCTAAGCATATACATATGTTAATCTCGCAAGTTTTACCCAAGTGACATTAATTGTTGTCTACACCATTACTAGGTTACAATGGCAGTGATTCAAATGTCAAGGTAATGGGAATGCAACAACTGGATTTAGCTACCATCACCCACAATATAACAAGTTTAAAACATACACGCATGCATATAGTTTTGATAAAACAAAATATCATTGCAAATATGGGATCAAGATGGTCAAAGGAGGTGCTTGCCTAGTTGCTCTTCGTCGGGAATATAATCCGAATCAAAGTCGATGTCGTTAATAACCGAATCCGAATTATAAATCGTCTATCGTCGAATAATAATAACCGAGACAAAAGCAAATAACACCGAATCAAAATGGGACAAAAAGAAATCAGATAAAATTACCAAATTAAATCTTACCAAGAGGTTACAAATGTGTGTTTTAGTGTTTATAACTTCGAATTCAAGACGCAAAAATAGTTTGGATTGATAAAAGAAAAACGTTCACTATAGGTTTGTTTGAATAGTGCTTAACTTTAAGTGTTCATGCATGGAAGCAATTTCTACAAGTTAGCTCGGAAGTTTAAAGTCATTTGCTGTTGCTATATGGTCATGGGATGATTTCTTGTATTGCGACAACATTGGACGAAGACTTTCTACTCTTACTGTTCACGTAAAACGGTTCGACAATGTTATCATTTAGGGCTTTTGCGTTAACATAATTTATTTGATAAGTCAGTAGTAATTAAGATATGCTAACATAATTTGGTTGTCCATATATTGAAGTAGGTTTCTGGACTGATTCCCCTAAAGTTTGTGTTTAGACGAGCTGTTTTATAAGCCGCTGAAAAGTCTTAAGTGACAAGATTCTGCACAGTTTGTGATCATTTAGGGTTTTTCTTGTGATTAGATTATTATGAAAATGAAGTTGTAATTAATATATTTTTGCATATTATGGTAGCATAGATATCAGACACAGATCTTAGGGTATTTTCTCAAAATTTTATATTTATGTGTGATATTTTACGGACCGCCGAAAAGGCTTAGGTGACCATACTTTTAGCGCTATTGCGGTTCAGTTTTCTTTCTTCAGTTGCGACTACACCGAAAGGGATAATTTAACCATTTTTCAGGGGTTAGTAGGGAATATCCCTAAGAGCGTTTTAAAGTTGGTTCCGCGATATTTCGCATTCGTTTAAGGTGTTTTTCTAATGAATAGTGATTTAGGCTTAATACGGGCTTAACTCGAAGTTGATCAAACTGATGTTATTTTTGCATGGCAGGTTAGGATATATCATTTCAAGGTTATGGAAGTCGGTTTTGTCGAGTTTAAGGTGCATTTGCAAAGGTTACGGCTATTTGTTCGTTTTACCGATTGAATGTTTGGCTAATGAGCAAATAGGGCAAACTAAGGAATAATCTAAATATTTTTGTATACTTATGATCTATGCAATCCCAGAAGTACAACTAAATTGGTTTCACTAAATTTTAAGCTCGTTTAATTCATATTTTAACCCTTTGAATATTGCATGAAAGAAAGGCTTTCTACACTTAATTTTTGATCCAAATCACATTGAAATCTAAATGTTTATGCAAAAATGGAACATGTAAGGTTGCAGGAACATGTTATATTTATTTCATGATTTATGGAGCAAGGTATTATATAGTTGCTTCATAACACTAAAAATGTGACTTACATTCAAACTCAATTTAAAGGTTTTTACAGCAAGCAACATATAACTTTTTATTGCATATTTCGAATCCTTAATGACTAAATCAAGTTTAGGAACTGAGTTTGCATTAATCGGAGTTTCACAGCAAAAGATATAACAGTTTTATTGCGTAGGGCAAAAATAAGAAAAAAAAAAGTGCTGAAGTGAGGATTCCAACACAGGATCTGTTGAATACAAGCACTGGTGCACTACCACTACGCCATGCATTTCCTTGTGTCAAGGTTCCTTGCATATTTACTTGAGCTTACCCTCACAACCCTAGAACTCCACGGATAGCAACAATGGCGATGGGGTTTTGGCTTCGGTTCAGTTGGCAGACTTAAGAGGTGACCTGCAGGGAATGAGATGGCTCGGCTGGGGAGGTTCTTGGGCGGCAGTTGCTGCATGCATGCACAAGACAACCTTAGGAGATTTGTTGGGCAGCTGAGTGCACGAGAGGAGGCAGATGAGCTCACCGTGGCGATCAAGTGGAGGAAGCAGAACCACAATGAGCTAGCTCCTCTGCAGAGATGCTTGCGGCCGGTCTTTGAGAAAAGATGGCGGGGCTCGGCTTGGCTGCATGCAAGGCGAAGCAACCGGAGATGAAGCAATGGTGTGCAAGAACGAGATGGCGAGCTCACTGAATGCTCGCTGAACAGAGCTAGGCTCGGTCTTTGCTTGCTCTGGCCGGACGAGTTTCACAAAGAATGTGAGCGGCAGCAGCGAGCAAGGGAGATGGAGACTGGTTTTCAGGCTTTATGGCACCGATCGATGGTTGGCCGGCATGGGCAGCGGAGACGGCAACGTTCGTGAACAAGCAGCGTGGCGCAAGTCTCTGTCGAGCGAAGTGCGAAAAAACTTGTGCGAGGCGACTTGAGCGGTGGAGAGGAGAAAGGATGGAGAGAAGGAGGAGGGCTGGCCAGTGGGCCCAGCGCGATGGGACCACTGCGGAGGTGAGCCAAAGTTCTCATCGAGTGAATCGGTGAAGAACAGCAGTTGAACGATTTTAAGTGCAGAAGTGACAGATCAGATGGGCAGGCTTGGCAAGGGGTGTAAACCTGGTTGGAAAATTCTGCAAATTTTTGAGTAGGTAGCCCAGAATCCTACTTTCCATTTTCTTTGGTTTCATTTCATTATCTATTGTCATTTAAGAACAGTAATTCATTGAACTAGACTGGTTTTCAATCTGTTTTTAAATTTTTAAGCTCTGTAAATGGTGTGCCAAAATTCTGCAAAATTGATTTTTATTCATATTTTGATCTCTAGTATTTTACAAAATTATTTGCTATAGCATGTTGTTTGAGTTTTCTTTGAGTTTCATTAAGGTGTTGGATTTGACAAATTAAGTTTTCATTAGGCATGAAATCATAGAAGAGCAAAACTAATTCCAGAAGTCAATTCAGTGAGAAAATCCAAAGCACAACAAGAATCAAAAGATGTCATTTTAGTTACTTGGTCAAATTTTGAGGTAAAAAGGAGTTACCGAAAAATTATTAATATTCTTACAACAGTGACTGCTCCAAATCCTTGTTTCTGATTTTGATTTTCCTTTGAGAGTAAATAAAGTCTATTATTTCTGAAACATTGTTTTTCAAATGAATTTGAGCTAAGAATGCTTCTGTAAAATTTTCAGCTCAAAACCTTACTCCATTATTTAATAAAAATTCTGACATTGCAGATTTCAGATTCAAGTGATATCTGTTTTTGAATTTTAAATGGCAATGAAAGTAATTACTGATTTTTGATATTTTTACCAGGGGTTAAGTATGTTATGAGGAAGACATGATAAAATTTTCAGTGAGATATAAGCTTTTATTGTTTTTGAAAAAAAATTCTGCCATGACACTGTTTTGAAGTTAAAACATGCCACTTTATTGTTTACTTCTTTACCTAAATCATTAAAAATATTTCAACAGCTGAAAAGATATGATGGGGACTTTTTAATGAATTAATATTATTTTTTTCCTGGCTTTTTACTTTTATCTTTTACCATCTTACTTTTACTCTTTTACTAATTTCTTTTATCGATTTTTCTTTTAAACCCAGGTTCGAAAATAATCGTTAAGGTTGAAAAAGTTTTAGAAAGGATGGGAATTCAAAGTAAGATTACGTTCTCACTCATTTTCAGAGTTTGTTTATTCTGGACCAAAAGTTTTAATGTCGCAACTTGTTCTTTTCTTTTGGTTGACAAACTAGAAAATGGAGAAAAAGATAATATTTAAAATGAAAATCTTGGTTTCAATTAAAATGTTTACTCAATTCCATTTTCAAAATTCTAAATTTTTAGTTTTACTATTTTTGAAATTTTTGGGATGTTACATTCAAGCAAGGAGCGGCTTGTTACTCTTGGAGGTTGCCGACTCCTAGGCAGAAGGGCGTCGTCTTGTGAGCTCTCGAGGTGTGAAAGCCCGGCAAGTTTGTGAAGGTTCGGGTTGAGCCTACGCGCGAGCGTGAAAAACCACGACTAGTGGAAAGAGGCGGGTGCTCGAGCGGGAGCCGGTCTAAGTGTGGGCTTGCCTCAACGTGGACTAGGGGAGACCGGCAAGTCTCCGAACACCACGGAAAAATATCGGTTGTCCCTTGTCTCTTTACATTCAAGTATTTACCTTTTGTATATTTATCAATTGCTTGAATGTATTAGAATTGCTTAGTATTAATTGATTGTTCAATTTAGCAATTCTAGTGTAGAGACTTAAATTTAGTTAGTGCACTAGTAAGCCTAGTCGATTTAGACTTTAATTGTCAAAACCTATTTATCGCTTCCGCATATCTCTTCGATTAGGTTTTGTCTTAGGGGTGTATTAGAGCGATCGATTTTAGTGAGCGATTAATTTTGTAAAACGCCTATTCACCCCCCCCTCTAGGCGCATCCTCGACCCTACAGGCTGATCTAGGAATCGTTGGTGTTGATACTCCGGTTTCCAGTGATGGACATTTAAGCCCGGCTCCTGGTGTGAAGACAGTATGTGTCTTCCCCAAAAATGCTGGCAAAATTGTACCAGCAGGTGAAGAAACTGAACAATTGGTTGGCCTGCAAAATGAGGGTGAATCAACTTTGAATGTTGTTGCTATTCATTCAACTCTCCATCTTCCTTTTGATCATCGTATGTATGGCCAGAACCTTACTGTTCAGAATTTCTTCAATGCATCAGTTCCTGTCTCCGTGCAAGCAATCTTTCCCTATGCATTTGTTGTGAGCAAGTTCTTGCAGCCTGGAGCATATGACCTAGTTGGTTACATAGTGTATGCGAGTACAGATAACAGCATTAGGCTTTCTGGTGGGAGGGACCCTATATTTTCTGAGTGTAGCGTTCCTGATTCCAAGAAAAGATGGATTGAGAACAGCAGCTTGGACTCAAGCCTCAATGACAGGTCAATAAAACTTGAAATTGGGCTTGATGTTCAATGGGACCCCGGAATTTAGGGGTTATTCTTATGAATGCAATGTCGGGGACTATGCCATTGCTTGAGGACAAGCAATGTTTCCAGGAGGCAGTAATGTCATGACTAGAGGTGGGACCCAGGGGTCAGTGGGAGCAACAAGAGGCTTAAAAGGCAACGATCAGAGGAGCGCAAAGGGATGGAACTGAATTGGATTTCGTTTCCCCTTTCCGGCTTCTTCTTCCTCCTTCGGTTTCTTCTCACGTCGCGGAAACATCTTCGCCGGCGGCCAAGGGATTTTCCCCCCTTGCTTCGAGAGCTTCCTGCCTGAGATTGTCTAGCCTCACGTATCGCGGGAAGCCGGTGCCACGGGGTGTGACAGGGCGCTGCGCGCACTGCCGACCTCTCCTTGCGCTGGCGCTACCTCTGGCGCTCCACGCCGCTTGTCCTCGTCGACACCCACCTCCTCCCGTCGTCACTGCCGAGGTGTCCTCGAGGCCCACCAGGGCCCCTTCCGCTGCGTCGACCTCACCTGCAACTACATAGACGAGCCATCAATAAGTGATGTGATAAAATGGCATTGGCGGTCATGTGTATCTCATCGAGAAGTTGTGCAAGGCTATATGTTTTTTTATCAATTATATTTATAAGATACTGTGTGTAATCACTTAAATTCATGTACAAGTTGTGTCCATAACATAAATGTGTGCGAGTTCGTTCAGATATGTCGAGTGCATCACAATAGATCATGCTGCATAACAAAATCAAGAAGTCGCTGCATATGGCAAGAGATTATGGTAATCTGCATGAGTTGATCCTTGTTGAGTCTAGAATGTTGAGAAGGTGTATTCGCCATCTTGTGTCGAGTAAAAGTTAGGTAAGTTATAGGTTCTATTTGGAGATGTTCTAAGCCAGCTTCAACTTTCGAAAATTCATTAAACCCTCTCAAATAGATCAAATTTTAAGCAGCTTTTAATATAAGTTAGAAGTCAAATATAACTAATAAAAGAAAAAAGCTGAAAGATAGGCTGTATCTGCCTTTACTGCTTATTGTTGAGGTAAATTAGCTAAAATTTTGACACAACACTATTTTGCAGTCAAAAGAGTCTTATCACATTTCACTTCATTATCTGCATTAAAAACCTCTTGACAACTTAAAATGGTCATCAGAGACTTCCAAAAATTGAATACCATTTTTTAAAATTTTTACTGGTATTTTTTTTACTCTTTATATTTGTCCTTTTACTATTTCTATTTTATGACTTTTCTTTAAAACTAAAAATCCAAAAAATTCAAGAAATATCAATAACACCAGAAAAATTCACAAATGAGCATATTTAAATTTGATATTTCCATTTTTATTTTATTTGCATTTTTGGGATGTTAGAGAACACTATATCACTACATCCGGCAACCTGAAAATTGTGTAGCTGAATAGCTCGGGATACGGTCCATGTGACAATTAATCACTATATATTGACTGCACAAATAGTGGAAACATTGCTAGCTTTGAATCTGTATGGATGCTGAACTCATAGAAGCAAGCTTGTTGCAATATATGAGACCTGGCTGGTTTGAGGGTAACCTCAAGCTAGAAAATTTAAGGACAACTTCTTATAATGATATATGTATCATCTTCTTTATACACTTCCACCCTTCCCTCTTTCCTATACCCACTTCCCCCACCTACTTTCCATCTACTCCAATACAAAAATTTTAAATAGAAAGTATCAACTCGAAAAAAATTCAATTTTCAACCTGAAAAAATTTAAATCGAAAATTTCAAATCATAAAGTTTTTAACTCAAAAAATTTTAAATTGAAAATTCTCAAATTAAAAGTTTTAACTTGGAAAGTTTCAACTAGTAAAAATTTCAAATCATAAAGTTTTAACAAAAAAGTTTTAAATCGAAAACTTTCAAATTAGAAAGTTTCAAATCAAAAAATTTAAACTCAAAAAGTTTCAACTCTGAAAACTTTCAATTATAATCTTTCATTTCAAAAAGTTTCAATAGAAAAAACTTTTGGTTTGAAAAGTTTAAAAAAAAATCAACTTGAAATTTTCAACTCAAAAAAATTTTAAATGAAATTTTTTCATATCGCAAAGTTTCAACTCAAAAAATTTAAATAAAAAAATTACAAACTAGAAAATTTCAACTCGAAAAGTTTCAAATAAAAAATTTTCTGCTCCAAATATTTTTATTTGAAAAACTTTCAATGCAAAATGTTTCTATTCAACAAACTTGCATTTTGAAAAGTTTTGATTAAAATACTTTTGAAAGTGGTGAAAAATACATTTAAAAAAACTTGGGTGAAAACATGAAATACAAAAACTATTTTGATTTTAAGGGGAATATTGGAATTGACGAGGAAAAGGGGATGACATCAGGTGTCGCGACGAGAGAGTGTTTGAGGGAGCAGGAAGGTGAGAAAAGAAGGAGGTCCTGCCACTTATCACAAGAATGGGACCTTTGAAGGGGAAGGGAAGTGGGAGGAAGAAGGAGGTGCGGTTACTTGTCATAAAAGAGAAGGATTTTGAGGGAAAAGGAAGGATATGATGTCACTTATCATAAGGAAAAGACGTTTAAGGAGGAAGAGAGGTGAGGTAAGGAAGAAGGTACCGCTACTTGTCACCAGAAGAGGTCCCTTGAGGGGGAAGGTAAATGAGGGGAAGGAAGCGGGTGCTATCACTTATCACAAAAAGAGAGCCATTTCTCCAAACATTTAACAGTAAGCAACCTTAGCAGTACTTTGCAACCGGATATGCAATGTGGGGGTACAACAGCGAGATCGATCACTACGAGCTTTACCCCAACCAATTAGTAAATTATAACTAGGCTACATTCTACAATTTCTATACCACATAGAAATTCTGATTAGTAGTACTTTCTTCGAATTTCACATTGAATCAGTCATTTCGGCTTGTGTAATATACGTGTTCTAACTGCACTTACACAAACATTTTGCTCCATGAATTTGACTAGATATCGTGTCCCTGAGTTATATCTAGCTAAACCGTATCACCAGCTGCTCAAAGCAGTATATGTGATCGATGCACACATGCGCTTGAGATCTAGTAAACAAGTAATCTGCCCTCTCAATTCGATCTCTATACCTATGGCATTCAGCTAGCTGGAAACAAGGATTTTACTAAATAAAAAAAGCTCATCAATAGACAAGAAAGAGGCATCATAGAATTAATAAAGCAACAATTAATGGGACATCTCAGTCGAGATTTTTACAATAACTTTCAGATCTAGTTCGGCAGGCACCAATAATCGATCCATTCAAGTTACATGAACCCGTTTATTCTCCAATCTCCGTACGCTAGCTAGCTTCTAATTGTCACGAGCCAGTAAACACCAAAGGTTCCGCCAGCGACGGGAGAGGACGGTGGTCCTGGCGGCTTCCTCGGCAGGGAGGCGGCCGAGGATGTTCAACAGGACCTCGTCATGGAGGAGGGAGATCGTGTCCTCGCCGACGTCGTAGGAGCCGGCCGCGCTGCCGTTGGTGGAGATCACAGAGCGTCCTTCAGGGGCGGAGCGGCGGGTGTAGCTGTTGGTGGAGACGGGGCGTCCAGGGGCCATGGCGTTCGCTTCGCTGTAGGTTGAACTGGCTGTATAGGAGGGGAATAGTGAGGGAATGTCCGACTGCTGCAGTGCTATATGTAGCAGACCACCTCGGAGACTGCAGCTAGGGTTCCGATACTTTGGGCTCGATGTAGGAGGAGTACTTGGAGTATATCTAGGTTCGGCCCACTAAAGAATTTGTGATGTTTTCTTTCTTTTATCTGTATTCTGATATTGTATCGGGAATATCGACCTCCTACTAGTTTTTTTTGCTGCATTGTCCAATAATCTAACCTAATGACTTGTGTCCGGACGTCCGAAATTTCCGGATGCATTGTAATATTTTTTTTCTACACGTGCAACATTTCTTACCAACGCGTGCAACATTTTCCTTCGACAAGCAATAAAATTTATTGTTACAGTAAACAAATGTTGCAAGCATTCAAAAAAATGTTGCACGCGGAGGAAAAAAATGTTGCAAGAGGCGTCCGATGAGATGAACAGTAGTCGGATGTCCGAGCAGTGAAAGCTAGTTTCACCCATCTAACCTAATGTCGTCGTTTCTGGTGCTAGCAAATCAAGTCTATTGATATAGCACCCTCACCTTGGTACACTTCCCCACACAAATGCTCGGCTATCTTATCTCATCTTCGAAGTCTGATGTGGTAATTCGTAAGTTATTCTGATTTCCTTTCATCAAGCTCAATAGCTCATTATAATGTCATAACACACACGATCAGACCGAACATACCAACATATGTTTACAGCATGAACGAAAACAACCATGACAAAGGGGGGAGAATGACGTATATAGGCTCATCAATGTCCCAATCACTGATTTAACTGTATAGTACCTGCCTCTAATAATACTCAGTACTCCTTGACAAAAAAAAAAAAAATCAGTGCTGTAAATTCTATGCGTATTTCTCTACGCTTTTGACTGCCAAAACCAACTTAGCCAATAGGTTGGAGAACCAATGTTGAAATAACATCACTCTTGCACGCTTTCGTACTTCCACTACTGTTTATCACCTTGAATTGAATGGTTTGCGTACACTCATCTTCGAAGAGGTTATTCTACCATGCGAGTGTTGCTATATATGTTTTAGCATCATATCTAGAATTTTATTCTAAATCATGTCAGCTCATCCATATATCTACAAACAATTAATTGGTTAGACTGAGTCTCTCCTTCGCTTTATTAGAGGGATAGAAACCTCACAATAACACTTGAATCAGAAAAAGGTTATAGATTATCTCGTTAATCAAGACAAAAAGAAAAAGAACTTGCATATACATCGAATGACCCAGTTAATTATAACGGTGAGGACCCTTAATTCATACAGGTATGATAATATTTCAGAATTGATCGTAGGAAAGAGCTAGCGTTGTCTGGTGACTCCAGTTTGTACTAATAAATAAATAAAAGAAAGAAAGAGGCAAAGCAAGGAAAATACATCCTCCAGTTTGGACCGGCCGGCATAGTAGCATGGTTTTCATTCCCTTTTCTCTGCACATATATGTAGATATCTGTATGGTTGGGTATATGAGAAAAATTCAGTATGTAGAAGTAATGCTACAACAGCTACTTCGTAATCTCACAAAAATTAAAATTACAAATATTTATTTATTTAATTTATAACATGTGTATTAAAATATAAACTGAAGTTCTAGCTAAAACTAATAACAGGAAAAATCTAATTGTAAAAGTTCCGTCTTTTCACCGGATCTTTACAATTAATATTTTGAAAAAAGTTTGCAAGGTAAAATTGTAATATGATTTTACTTAATCTTCAATATATATATTGATAAAAAGACAAAATACACTATGTATTACAAACTTGTCACATAGCTCTGCTCATGCAGAATAAACCGCTAAAGTTACTAGCCAAACTATGATATTTGAAGAAAACAGTACGAGAGTATCCTAGCTAGCTAGGACAAGGTGTGATAACTTTAATTAGATTAATCTCTCAAAATTTCCTGCTTTATGTTTATCATCCTTTATCTTTTGGATTCTAACTCAACTCAGAGCATACTTTCGGGCATGTCTACACAACACAAGAATTTTACAAGAAAATGCATTCGATTCCAGAACCCTGGTGCATATATACAAGACCTTTCTGAAAGAAGTGATACCAAACCTTTTATCCCGTCAAAACGACCCTGGTACGCATGCAAACGTGTGGACTCCTAGGCGGAAAAAAAATCCCAATCAAGAAAGTCACAACTGTATAAGTGTGGTAGATACGGTTCCCTGCTCTGCAGTTCGTGGGCTATCCGATCGAGAAAATGGATGATCTAAATTGGTTAAAAAAATTACTATAGCATCTTGCTAAATAAAAAAATAAGCATAGTAATTTTTCTATAGTGTCTTCTTAAAAATCTGACGCTTTCTGATCAGATGATCCCGCCAGGACTACTTAAGTTGTACCGCCACGGGACTGCACCAGAGCCATGTGTCAATGTGTGTTGGTACAGCCCATGTCTGTAGTGTTGAGTTGAATGATACTGTGTTGTTTTTATTTAAATGCCATTTTATCTCTCTCACGCCTTTACCGATAAGCAAGAGGGCCAAGGTGTTATTCGGTGAAAACTATTGCAAAGGAGGCGTGTGGGAGCTCCGCTTGATAGGCTTGCGAACCTTCATGCATGCGTCCAGCGGTCTCTCGTGGATCCAACGATGAAGATGAGCCAAGCGCCAAATGAACTATGGATGCGGGCATCCGCAGATTAAGTTTGGACAGCATGCAAATTAGTGGTTTTGCAATGATGTGCGGGCACAATCTATACATCTACAGCAGATGATATTTAGGTGTTTCCTTCGCTTTAGATGCATGTCTAGAAATCTCATAATAATAATCCTTAAATAAAAAAGCTAAGTAAGATTCCTAGAAGTTATCCCTAATTAATTGAGAGAAAAAAGAGAGGATTTACACCACTTATATTTTAATGGGGACAAATTATAATGGTACATATTAATGATATATAAATATTACAATTATGACAGTTCTGTAGTTACAACAATAAGTTGTAATATCTAGCAGAGATATATGAGGTGCAAATGTGGGATTTTTTATCACTAAAAATGGATGATAATCCACCTTTAAATAAGAAAAACTATTTTGTTTATAATAAAATTCATTAGTGTAAGAAAATTCTCTTGTAGGAAGGTTGCATAGATATATATTTCTTGGGAAAATGCTAGCAATTTTGGTTTATAACGAGACGGGACTAATTCTATTATGATTCTATAGATTATTTCACTTAGTACTATGTGCTTTTAAAAAAATGATGCAAATTCCACTAAAATCAAATGTATAAGTTTTCAAAAAATACTGAAAAAATGTCAGCTACAGGTAAAGGTATGGTCTATATAAATACCAAATTTCAAGAACAAACTCAATCATATTTGTGAGATACAAAAAGACTATTAAGTTTTGTAATAGTGTGTAACAGTGCTAAATGGTAATAATTCACAATGTTACATGTCATGTCTTTTCCTTGCCAACACAAACAGGGTTGAGTTTGTTCTTGAAATTTTACATCGATATAGACCATACTCTTACTTATAGCTGACAATTTGTTGAGAATTTTTGAAAACTTGTACAAGAACTTTTAGTAGAATTTGTACCATTTTGACAATGTGCTTGTTGATTGTCATCAAATATCTCTTCTAATATCTAGCCGTAATTTTACACGCTGAGACCGGCCATGCATCCAGTTGCGTGAGATTTTGTGTGCACAGCAATGCTCTCGAATGGAAACGACACTGAAGAATCCGGTAGAGAAACTAGCTAGGCAAAAAAAGATACAGCGTTAAAATGAAAAAGACTTCCACACTGCGATGCAGTCTTTGCCATTGGCCCACCACCCACATATGGTTCTGTTCGGACCATCGGCCCAGAGCTCGGAACCCTAAGACAGACATACTGAGCTGCAAGCTGCAGGCTGCAGCACAGATCAGTAGGTCACACAGCGCAGCCATTCCACACTATTCTATATTTCTATTCCCCATCTCGCTTCCCCAACTTGACCTCCTTGACCACCGACGCCCGCCGCCGACCAAGATCCATGGACCAGATACTCGACTGTGTCCTCCGCTGCCTCCCCCCACCCCCTGTCCTCATCACCACCGGTCCCCACCACGAAGCCACCGCAGCCGACTCCTCCTCCTCCCCCACCCCCTCCTCCTCCTCCTCCTCCTGCTCCCCCTTCGCCTCCTCCTCCTCTGGCCGCCGCGTCCACATCAGCGCCCTCCCCGAAGATCTTCATCGCAAAATCGTATCCAAGCTCCCCGTGAAGGAGGCCGCTCGCACCACCGCGCTGTCCTCCAGCTGGGGCCACATCTGGGCCTCCACCCCGCTCATCCTCGACGACAACCACCTCCTCCCCACAAACGGCGCCGGCGGATCTCGCGACGTCGTGGCCGCAGTCTCTCGCGTCATTGCTGCCCACCCGGGCCCCTTCCACTCTGTCCACCTCACCAGCCCGGCCATGAGACCTGGCTTGTTTGACCTCAAGGACTGGATCAGGGCCTGTGCTACCAAGGGCGTCGCGGATATCGTCTTCGTCAACCGCCTGGGGCCTATCTTTATGAAGCTTCCCGACGAGATCCTGCAATGCACCTCGCTGGAGCGCCTGTACATCGCCTTCTGCTACCTCCCGTACGCCTGTGATAGCCCCACAGGTGATGTACTGTTCCCTAAACTGCGGGAGCTCGGCATCTGCATCACAGGTGTTAACGACAAAAACTTCGACCGAATTCTCGCCGGTAGCCCCAAGCTGAAGAAGCTAGCTTTTATCGGCCATCGCGTGCTGCTGCGCGGCATCGACCTCAGCAGCGGAAACCTCAAATGCGTGATGTTCTGGCATTCCGTACCAGACAAAGAGCTTACCGTGGAGGCGCCATGTCTCGATCGTCTCATACTGTGGTATGAGAACCCATTCTGGTTTAAGGATCCCTCGATAATTAAGATTATTGGCAATGCGCCTAGGCTTCGGGCAGTTGGGTACCTCAACCCTAGGTTCCATGTGCTTCAGATTAGGGACAACGTAATCAAGGTACTGTTGTCTTTCAATTACCTTGTCTCTTGGACGATGATAAGTTGTGGTCATGTATCACGCAGCCTTTGTGTTCTTTTTTTTTTTGTTGATCTGTAGGTGGGAACAAATTAAGGCCAGTCCAGATGTGGTGGTTCCGAGTGTTCAGACCTTGGCGATCAATTTCCGGTTTGGAATTCATGAGGAAGAAAGGATGGCGTTGTCATTTTTAACATGTTTTCCAGGAGTTCAAACATTGCACATTAAGGTAAAACGTATAATTTCACATCAGCACAGCCAGTTCACTTACATGATTGACCGATCGGGTCCTTGACTAACACGTTTATTTTATTTGTAGTGTGCTCTACCTCCATTTCAACCCTCTGTCGATTTTGATCGCAAGTTATGGAAGAAAAGTGTTGGTTCTATTGAATGTGTGAAAACGCACATTCAGAAGCTCGTACTTTATGATTTCCGAGGGGACAATAGCGAGCTTTCATTTATTAAGCACATTTTGAAAAATGCCAACGTGCTGAAGGAGATGTATATTCTCCTGTCTGATTATATTTTACCTTCTATGAAATATGAGATTACTACCAAATTAACGAGCACTTTGGCTGCGGTGGAATGGGCCAGCTGTGTAGCTGTAAAGATCTTCCCGAGGGGTCAAGACAAAGAGTGGAACTACAACACAGCATCTGATCTATTTCGTGGTGACCCTTTCGATTACTTAAGTTGAAGGTGCCTTGCTACTTCATGCTCCTATCATTAATTTCAGAAAGTGGCTACTTATTGTTGAAATTCCTGCAGGCAATATAGTGCTCTGGATTACTGGCTTACATGTTTGGCATTGGTACTAGCTAGTTAGCCATGGAAGATTTCCTTAGTAAACATCTTGCTGTCTAAATAATGTAATCTACATTTCAAACCATGTGTTGTCAGCGGTACAATCTTCATTCTATGTGATTTCCCTGGATGTTGTCTAAATGACAGACAAGCAGTTTTTAATGACTATTTACATGGTGTTTTTGTTGCTTAAAGTACGTGACCACTGGAATGTGCCCTCCATGGATAACCTGCATGTTACTTACATACGTTGTTTCTCAGTAAATGGTTCTGAATTGATGATAATATAGATCAGGTCGTGTGATTTCTGCCAAAATACTTTTATTGATGCAGTTTGAAGTAACAGTTAATTTAAGGCATGACATGGTGTGGTAACCTGATTTTATATGAACCTTAATTAGTTTCATATGGTTTCCATGGTTGGGCTGAGTTGATTATAATAAAAGGTCAAGTGATGCATTTTTGTGACAAGAATGTACTTTGCTTGATGCAGGTTCAACTTTTGAAGTAAGAGATAATTTATGGCATTAGAAATAATATGCTGCATACTATACCATACTGACTTCCTTACTGAACGGTCCTTTAAACATCTGTCTTCTCACATCCTATCTGTTTTAAAGAGAGAACAAAATATTCTCGCAAAAAAAAACATCTGAATATTTATATAGCTGTTGATCTTATGGAGTATATCCTGATTCAGCATATATATGCATTTCCGTGAAACTTTGGGATGTCAATCATACGATTGTACCTATTGAAGGGCCTTCCATGTTTTCTGTTGTAAATGCATTATTATGCTATTCATTTTTACATGGTACATAAGATGATCATCCAAGAATCCAGAATGTACTTTAGAAAGAAGATTTGCGTACGTAGCCGTGGCAAATTAACTGCTAGGGCCAATATATACTTGGTGATCTCTCTCTCTCTCTCTCTAGTAGATCCTTAATTCCAAAGTGAATAGATGGGGAAGCAGATCGAGTAGGTAACACCGTATTAGGACTCATTTTCATTACTAGTTTCCTGGTGTCCCAATTTGAAATCGCGGTCAAAGAGAGTTATTAACAAAGTACTAGAGTACTAGCAATCTAACTAGTAGTGATTAAATAATCCACCATAGCGCCTGCATATCCAAGGTAAATTAATTATAATACCTTGAACAAATGGACGACCTTTGATCGAGCTAGCGCCGCATATATATATATATATATATATAGGAATCCAATATAATAGTGCAAAATAGGCATCCACCGGCCGGATCGATGGCGTCTCCTGCACAGCCATATCTACGAATCCAATATATCCCAATGTTGCACTCTAGGATGTGGAGTATGTAGTACCCTATCTTAGGTTCAAAGTCATATATCTAGCTAGCTTGTAGTTTTTTCCTATATTATTGTAAGCCATTATGCCTTTTTGAGAAATTTCTGCCACAATTTCTTGTTTAATATTCTTTGTTTAATTGCAAAATTGTGTTTTGCTCTCACTCTAGGATATTACAGGTCATACTCCCTATAACAGTAGCTTGTATTTTTCTCACATATATTGTAAGTTATTTTGCCTCTTGTAGAACATTCTGCCACAATACAATATTTGTGTCCAGTATCCCTTGTTTAATTTCAAAAGTATGCTCGTAATATTATTAATTTTTCACTTCGCCAAGACTTGCAGAGTTATGTTTAATTTGGTTATTCTACCACTCGTATTAAAATTCTTTTCCCTAAGAACATAGAATGGCGAGCCCCAATGTGCTTTTTTATAAAGAAGAATCAACCGGTTCATATATAGAGGGTGCACGTGCACACTGTTTAATAAAGAAAAGATGCATAGAATCACCCAAGTACTTGCAGGGGGCGGTAGTGATCAGTTCAGTTGTACTAAAAATAATCTTGCTGTTAAGCCAGATAGAAAAAGGCACCTACAATTAGCAAGTTTGCAACTCCATAAAATCATAGATACAAGAGCATTCACTTGCTGGATTTTAGAATAGAGTAGTAGATTAAACAATCGCAGAGTACTGTGGCGCGGAGGCTTTTCCGCTGGCCCACACCCAATCATTATCTGTCCATCGGCCCAGAAACACGGAACCCTATTTAATGTACTTCACTGGCTGCACTCCGCTGTCCATGCCTGCAAGCAGCAGCAGTCTGGCACACAGTTTCCCCACAGCGCCGTCTTCTCCTCATCACTGCCCAATTCCCCCCATCCAGATCCTCACTGGAGCATGCCATCCACCATGAGCCTGAGCTTGAGGCGGCTCTTCTCTTGCCTCTCCGCAAGATGCCACGGCGACTCGGGCACCAGCAGCACTGCTCCTATGCCGGCCGAGGCTGGCTCCGCCGGTGGCCGCGAGGACCTCATCAGCGGCCTGCCCAACGACGTCCTCTCGACCATAATCTCCCTCCTCCCCACCAAGGACGCCGCGTGCACTGCCTTGCTCTCCTCCCAGTGGCGCGGCCTCTGGGCGTCCACCCCGCTCGTCCTCGACGACTCCGACCTCCTCCTCGGCTGCAATTTCACCGGCGTGAGCACGGTCACCGCCACCGTCTCTCGCGCCATCAACCGCCACCCAGGCCCCTTCCGCTCCGTCAACCTGACCTGCTACTTCGCGGACGACGAGGGGGACATCCTCTCGGGCTGGATCCGCGCGCTCGCAGCCAAGGGCGTGCACAATCTCGTCCTGGCCAACATCCCGTGGGCCGGCCTCGACATACTCCCCTGCGCACTCCTCCGGTGCAGCTCCATTGAACGCCTCCACCTTTCCGCCTGGCGGTTCCCGGACACAGCCGGCGTGCTCCACGATGTTGCGTTCCCTCGCCTGCGGGAATTCGTCCTCAGCAAGAGCATCATTCGGGAGCAGGACCTGGAAACCATGCTCGCGTGCAGCCCCGCTCTTAAGTCCGTTGTGTTTTTTCTCAGCTGTGGTGTGCCCGCGCAGGTCAACCTCTGCAGCCGCAGCCTGGAGTGCATCGTGTTCTGGCAGTCCATGGCAGACGAGCTCGCCGTGGTAGCCGCCCCGCTACTGCAGCGGGTCATCCTCTGGTCGTCGTCATGTTCCTGCAGAAGTGATGATCATCGCATGAGGATCAAGATCAGCCGGGCCTCGGCGCTTCAGGTGATGGGGTACCTGAATCCCAATTTTCATCAGCTGCAGATTGGAGACACCGTGATAAAGGTATCCATCGTATTCTATTTCCATGTCAATATATGACTGTTTAGTTATGTTTCTTTTGGAATGGGCACTGTAGGCTGGTATAAAGGCCAGCCCCGAAGTGGCAGTTCCGAGCGTCAAGATATTAGCTTTGTCAGTTCGATTTGGAGTGGCTGGGGAAGCAAGGATGCTTCCGTGCTTCCTTAGATGTTTCCCTAACACTGAGACACTGCATATCATGGTAACGCACCCATTATTTTGCCTCAATTTGATCTGCATCAGTGCTAATTCACTGCTTAATCCATTTTGCACACTAAAATTTTGCAGTCTGTTCAAGATCGTGGACCCACTACGGAGCATAGTAACTTTCAGTTTTGGAAAGAAATTGATCCAATTCAATGTGTCAAATCAAGCATCAAGAAGGTAGTGCTACATGAGTTTCGATGGGAGAATTCCGAGATCGAGTTCCTCAAATCCATTATGGAGAGAGGACATATGCTTGAGAAGATCTATATCTTCCAGGCTCAGTATGGTTCTGTTGCGGAAGGTGAAATAAATGGTAAACTGAGCTTGCTTGCTTCCCTAAACTGGGGTGGTAAACTGATGATTTTGTCTGGTCAAAACATCTCGCGCTATGACATAGCAACTGATCTTTCTCGTAGTGACCCTTTTGATTGGCAGAGTTGAGGGCGTGTACTTCAATCATCTTCGTAGCATTTTATGCATTCTGTTACTCTTGCAGTGTGCAATATGCTGCTTAAGATTGTTGGCATGTATGTTTATGTGCCATCTGAAGATTGTATCGTGTGTATCAGATTATTCCATCCAGTAGCATTTAATTAATTCGAACAGAGTGATGGTACTAGCACTACTACAGAACGGCACATTACTATCGCTTTATCTGTGTCGGTTCTTAAGTTTTCAGGAAACAACGATTGTGATAGATAACTTCGGACGGGGTGTTAGTAATAATCACTATCGGTTCTGAGATTATAGTGATTGTGATATGGACTCGACATATCTCAATCGGTTCTCAACTAACAAGCGATAGTGATATGGACAGTCATCTCTATCGGTTCCAAGAAAATAGCGATAGTAATGATCGCGTATACATCACTATCGGTTCTTTTTATAGAAGTGATAGTGATGTGGGTATACATCACTATCGGTTCCAAAAAGAAACGATAGTGATGTTCACGTGATCATCACTATCGCTTTATGGAAAGAACCGATAGTGATAAACGTGAAAATCACTATCATTGTTTAGTTGAGAACCGATTGTGATGTGCCTCGCTAGGTTATATATACCACTCGGGAACAAGATCTCTGTTGTTGTTCGGAGGAGATTTCTCCGCCGCCATCAAGAAAACAGCTCATATTCGTGGCTTGGAAGCAATACTTGGATGATAAAATTTGAAGTCCTCAAGGATAGGTGTTAAGAGGGCAAATTTGAAGCCTTATCTTGAGGAGATTCCTTCTTTTACCCTCGTTTGCTGTTTTCTTCAAAATGTGAGCAATCCGCCTTTAAATTAAACCCTTCAATTTTGCACTAGGTAATTTTGATACATCGTGAATAAAGTTTAAGTTGCAATTTGGAATTGAGTATATGCTATCGATTTCACACTCTCTATTAATTTGTCAAGCACACATCTATTTAATTATTGTAGTGCTCTTGTTAATATGGAATTATTGTTAATTTCTATCATGTGATAAATGCTAGAGTTTAGGCTTCGGAACCTACGTCTCCTGTTCGAGGATGCTTGTTTATAAATATGCCGAACAAAATGGCATATTTATAAGTGGCGATCTCGAATTGTCCACGTTTTTTAATTGGACAGTTCGAGGATATGTGGTTTGGGCAAGTTCCTGAGCTGTGTTGTACAACTCCAGAGTAGATTTCGGTACCGTCTCCCTGGTGTTCTCCATATACACACCCCTCTTGACCTGTTGTCGAGACGTGTATATGGAGAACAGCGAGATGTTGCCGAAATTTTCTCTGGAGTTGTACAACAGCTTAGGAACTTTCCTGAACCACATATCCTCGAATGGGATTAGGACCTAACCTATTTAGAGATTAGGAGTCATCGTTGGTACCCTTGTTTTGTTTTGTTGTAGTCAAAAGATTTGCAAGTACTACAGTAGCTATATAATTAGATTATTTGATATCATTGTTGATGTTAAAAATGTAGGTCTCCTATGTAAGGAATTCAAAGCACTAAACCGGAGAAGAATCTAGATATCGATCGGGAGTACATATTTTATATATCTTGGAACTCGTCCTCTATTTACATAAAGGTAATATTAACCAAATGATGTCTCAATATTTCAAATAGCTAGCTAGGTGTCTCAATATTTATTGTGCGAAGTTTAATTACAGATGGACCGTAAGGAATGGATGTATCGGAAAAGTCGTTTGAGTCTGAATTTGAGAGGGTGTTAAGGAGTTCAAAAAATTGCGAAGAGGACATTGTGAGGAGGGTGTAAACTTCATATATTGTCCTTGCATTGATTGCACCAATCTGAGAAGATTTAACAACTCGGCTCAAATCGAGGACCACGATTCGGCGTGGCTTTGTGAGGAATTACGTGTTGGATCCATCACGGCGAGACAGTGGTACCCTTCCGTGTTAACGAAGATACGGTGGAACCGGATGACGAGTTGCAGCATGATATGTTTGAGGATGAGAATTTGGAGCAAATGTTGCGGGATGTGGAGGGTAATTACGGAAAGAGAGTTCAAAAGTTTAAAAGCTTGATGGAAGGCGATGCCAAACCGCTGTTCACAGGTTGCAAAGCGGAATACACCAAGTTGGGTTCGGTCCTTGCATTGTTGAACTAAAGGCAAAACACCGTTGGACGATATACAAGTTTCAATGCACTTCTAGTTCTTCTATCGGATGTGCTTCGGAAGGAAACGAGTTGCCAACAAGCATTTATGAAGCGAAGAAGCTCTTGTGTCCCATGGGAATGGAAATAGAAAGGATACATGCATGTCCTAATGATTGCATCTTGTACCGTAACGCATATCAGGAGCTGCACGTTTGTCCAGTGTGCAGTGTGCCCCGGTACAAACAAAAGGAGAAGCGTAACGACAAGAAGCGTAAGAGCCAAGGCAACGATGGTGAAGAGGTCACTAAAGGTGCACCGGCCAAGGTATTGTGGTACTTGCCCATCATTCCCCGTCTTGAGCGGTTGTTTGCAAATCCCAGAGAGGCAAAATTGTTGTGTTGGCATTATGAGTCTCGAAAGGAAGATGGCAAGTGAGACACCTGGCGATTCGGCTCAATGGAGAAACATCGATTGGAAACATGAGGAGTTTGGTGCGAAATGAGGAACATAAGGTTTGGGTTGAGTCTGGATGGAATGAATCCGTTTGGTAACATGAGCGGCCACAAAGACGTGGCGATTCATTGTGTATCTACAACCTCCCTCCTTGGTTGTGCATGAAGCGGAAGTATATCATGATGTCCTTGCTAATCTCGGACCCAAACAGTAGGAAATGATATTGATGTGTACCTTGCACCATTGATCGAGGATTTGGTACAATTGTGGAATGAGGGGGTCGTGGTGTGGGATGCATACAAAAGAGAGTATTTCACCCTCGAGCTATGGTATTTTGTACCATAAATGATTTCCGCTTTGGTAATTTGGCGGTACAGATCTGAAAGGAGCCAAAGCGTGTCCTATCTGTGAAGAGGAGACCGAGAGCCTATGGCTACCGAATTCCAAGAAAACCGTGTATATGGGTCACCAGTGGTTTCTACCTCGAAGTCATCGATCACAGTAAAATGGATGACAAATTTGATGGGAAGAGGAAGTCCGTTCGGCCCCGCACCTATGAGTGGAAGGCAAGTATATTCACGTGTGGAGGATATTGAACTTGATCGGAAAGAGTCGTAAATCTGTTCGCAGTACTAGGACAATTTGGAAGAAGAGGTCCATATTTTGGGACTTGCCGTCTTTGGAAGGAGTTAGATGTCCGACATTGTATTGATGTCATGCGTTGAGAAGAATGTCTGCGACAATTTGGTTGGTATCTGCTGAACATACACGGGAAGACCAAGGATGGTGTGAATGCTCGTCGCGACATGGCCTACATGGGAATCGGGCCGGGCTTGCGGTGATAGAGGAGGATGGGAAAGGTCCGTACATCCCCGCCGCATGCTACACCTCGTCTAAGAAGGAGAAAGAAGATCTCTGCAAATGTCTCCAAGGTATTAAAGTTCCATCTGGCTACTCATAAACATTAAGAAGCCGGTGTCCATGGATGATTTGAAGTTGTTGGGCATGAAGTCCCACGATCGCCATGTCTTGATGACCCAAATGCTCCCGGTTGCTATCGAAATATTCTGCACGAGGATGTCGGGTTTGCAATCACGAAGCTCATTATTTCTTCAATGCGATCTCTGCAAAGTTATTGACCACGATATGCTAGACAACTTACAGAGTGAGGTGGTGCGGACTCTATGTCGACTTGAGATGCATTTCCCACCATCGTTCTTCGACGTCATGGTCCATCTTGTTGTTCACCTTGTCGAGAGATTAAGATATGTGGCCCGCATTCTTCGTTACATGTATCCGTTCGAGAGGTACATGGGTATATTAAAGTCCTCGTGAGGAATCGGTCGAAACACGAGGGTAGTATTGTGGAAGGTTATGGGGTGAAGAGGTTATTGAGTTCTCGTGGACTATCTCGGAGAAGACAAGCAATCGGTGTTCCTCTATCTCGCCATGAGGCGGACTATCGGCAAAGGAACTGTTGAAAGCGAAACTAACGAGGCCACATTTGATATGTATTGCAAAGCGCATCCGCGATCTTGCGCAAAGACAAAGACGAAGTTGCAGGGTATATCGAGCAGCACAAGTCGATTTTACGAGAAGAGAATCCACATATGGATGAGCTTTCCATCATGCGAGAACACAACGATAGATTTCTAACATGGTTCAAACAGGAGGCAGAGGTCTCTGTTAGTGATACTATCAAATGGTTGGCTGACGGACCTAGATTTAATGTCTGAGACATGGCGAGTGCGATATTAATGGGTACACCTTTTACCTTTGAAAGTCGATGATCAGAAATCTTGTTCAAAACAGCGGTGTCAGCATAGATGCTTTGTCCGATGAACATCACTGGAAAGGAGGATCCTCAATGGCAATGAACTCTTATTACGGGGTGATCGAAGAAATTTGGGAGCTCGATTACGGAATATACCAGATTCCATTGTTCCGATGTAAGTGGGTGGGACTTCCACATGGAGTGAAGGTCGACAAGAGAGGTTTTACTCTTGTGGATCTCAACAGACTTCGCCTATAAAGATGACCCATTCAGTACTTGCGAAGCAAGCAAATCAAGTCTTCTATGTGCGTGATCCGCCAATCCGAGGTTGCACGTCGTCCTTTATGGTAAGCGGCGGATCGTTGGTGTCGAAAATGTCATAGATGAAGAAGAATCGACCAATTCGATGAAATACCTCCGTTTGCGGATGGGGCTGTCTTAAGCGGTGACAACGACACACATGGAAGAAATTATATGCGTGTAGATCATCAAGAAGGGTTATATTGTAAATAAAAGGAGTACATCATTGTATCGGTTGATATGTGTTTGCAAAGGTTATGTGTACGTATGAAACTTTCTCAAATTTTGTCAATGCATTGTGGTATGTAGCTACTTAATGGAATAAAAAGAAGGCACTCTACATCAAATCATTTCGGGAATTTTAGAATACTTGGACTTTATTTGAGAAAGATTTGACTTTTCTACTCTTTGACCAAAAGTATGCCTACAAAGTGAATTTGGGCTTCTGTTTTCAATGCTTACTCATTTTGCCAAAATCCTTTTAGAAAAGATCTGTAGTATCACAAAGTATGTTTACGCAAACTTTCAAATAATTCCAACTATGTGTGCAAAAGATATGGCCTTTTCACTCTTTGATCGAGATATCTCTGTAAATTCAGATCGTATGGTTTGTCGGAAAACAAAGCAGTGCCTATATTTGTATCGGTTCTTATTCAAAGCGACACATATACATAATCATTTGTATCGGTTTTGTAATAAAACCGATAGTAATATTATCCTTGCTTGTATCGGTTTTACTTTAGAACCGATAGAAATATCACTCTAGGGTTTTCCTTAGTACAAGTATTTCTATCGGTTTTACTTTAGAACCGATAGAAATATCACTCTAGGGTTTTCCTTAGTACAAGTATTTCTATCGGTTTTCTTTTACAAACCCGATAGAGATACTATAATTGTATCGGTTTTAGTTGAAAACCGATAGGAATATGCCTCGATATTTCTATCGGTGTTTTTGGAAACCGATAGTAATGAGGAGAGTGAACAATTTACTCATGGCTCCTCCATTTTTGCCCTAGCTCCCGCCCACTCGAATGCTCCCTTTCGATTTCTTCGCCTCCACCGCCAACGCCGCCGACTCCTCCCATTGCCGAATCGCCGTGCACTCCTTCCTCCTCTCCTCCTCACGGTGCACTCCTTCCCCTTGCCGACTCCCCCACGCCGTCGACTCCTCCCGACCGACTCTTCCCCACGTGAGACTCTTCCCCACGCCGTGAGTCGCCCCACGCCGACTCCTCCCCGCCGTGACTCTTCTTCCCACGCGTCGACTCCTCCCGGCCGCCGACTCCTCCCCCACGACTCTTATTCCCCACGCCGCGACTCCTCCCCGCCGCCGAGTCTTTGTTACATTGTAAGTTTTTCGAATCTGCATTTGTTTCTTCTTCGGCCGGAGGGAGAGGTATTGCTCTGTGATGATAATAGGGTAACTAATGATAGAGACAATTTGTCCTGTGAATGAGGCCTTAAACCGTAGACTTACATGCTTTAGAAGTTTTGATTCAATCACTTTGCATGAAAGTCTGAAGTACTGTTTAGTTCAATTTGTTCATCCGTGATTAAGTTAATATGTTCGATAGACTCAATTTGGCTCGGCTAGCTTTGTGATCTCTGCAGTGACTTCTTTAGTTCAATTAACTCGCCGATCGAATTGTGTCGATGAAGTAATCATTTCTCGTTGATTTTTCTATCGCTTAATTCAATTGTTAACATAGTGGGTGATCACAGATTAGCTTTGTTGTTCGGTTGGTATATTTGATATATCTTGATCGATTATATATATATTGTTCGAACTCAACTTTGTTAGTTAAGACTTCAATAGCAGTGACTTTTATTGTCAATTCTTGTTGTGCATGATAAGGTAGTAAGGGTTTGAGGCCTTATTTACTAAATTGATTGTTTTGCCGATTTGTGATTGTAGTTGAAGGTTTATAACCTTCAAATATACCCAAAATCTGAGAGCAATCATTCATAAATACTCCAAATTGCCATAGTAGACATGATTCTTCTCATGAATGCTATAGTCTGCATAATTTATTTCGTCTTCTCAATTATGTCAGTATGGTCATTTTTGAATCATGTATATGAACTCATACTGTTATATGGAATAATAATTAAAAACTTGCTCTTATACTCGCTTCTCTTCTTTCAATCCAGGTCAATACCCAATATCAATAGATTAATAGACTATCCTATCACTTTATATGATTACAATTCGATTTTTCTCTATGCTTGGTGTATCTCTTGGATAGTCCCGGTATTTTACAAAGTTAGCCTTTAAAAGTATTCATACATTTCTATATAGCATAATCTTTCCATATCACGCATGATTGCTTGTTCATATATGCGATGATGGCTTGTAGCAACTTTTGAGTATGCGATGGTATAGTTATTTCAATCTTAATTGCATATTACTTTTTTATCTCGGCATATGTTAGAGTTTAGGTTGCGTAACCTCGTCTCCCGTTCGAGAGTGCTTAATTATAAATATCTTTGGAATAGCATATTTATAAACAAGCGATCTCGAATTGTCCACGTTTTTGGACGATTCGAGATATGTGGTTCGGGCAAGTTCTGGTGTTGTACAACTCACGAGTAGATTTGATAGCGTCTCCCAATTGTTCTCCGGATACACACCTCTTGACTTGTTGTCGAGGCGTGTATCCGGAGAACAGCGAGATGTCATTAAATTTTCTCTCGAGTAGTACAACGGCTTAGAACTTGCCCGAACCACATATCCTCGAATGGGATTAGGACCAAACCTATTTAGAGGTTAGGAGTCATCGTTGAAGATCATTCGTTTCTCTGTTTGTTGTCAATGAGCTGTTGCTTTACATGATTTATTGTCAACTTCACATAATTGCTACGAATTGCTTTATCTCATGTCAAATATATGACCATGTCAGATAAGAAAACTGAAAATGTCGCAACTAGAGAGCATCGACTCATCGCCAGACAGAACCGAATTAGCTGCTCCTGAGGGGCCGAGCGAACTTCGAAGTGTCGAGCCGAGCCAACTTCAAGTGTCGAGGGGCGAGCGAACTTCAAGTGTTGAGCCGAGCCAACTTCCAAGTGTCGAGGGCCGAGTAAGGTGAGGAAGGCCCGAGGACCGAGTAAAGGGCCACAGGAGAACACCGCAGTTCTCGATTCAATGCCACGGGGTTTGCACGGTCCTCCTAAGTACAAGGGCGATACCGCTCATTCCTCGGCCAATTGGTGAGGGAGAGGGTTGCCATAGCAGTTAAGGGCCGGAGAAAGGAGGTCGGCCACGAAGCGAAAGAACCGGTGTGGGGCGAGGTGAAGGGCAAATGGATTATAGAAGAGGAGGGCGAAAACAATGCGGTGATGCGCCATGAAGAGGATGGGTGTGGCTTTGAGGCGCCGGGGCTACATGCATAGTGAGTACGTCTTTGAAAGGCCTTACACCATTCGAGAAGTATCTGTTCGTGACTCCGATGTTTGGGAGGAGTTCACGAGATCAAGGGTACGCCCGAGGCGAGGAGCCGAGACGAAGAACATTGGTATCGAGAGGTGAACACGTACCCGCACCACCTCGGTTCAGTGACTCTGAAGGAAGAAAGCGAGATGGGCGCGAGTAACCGAGGAGTCTTGCGAACTCGGAGACGCGTTGCCTTACTCCCACATATGTGAGGCGCGGCACGTGTTGGGTATTAGCGAGGACAAAGAAATCATGGACGGGCAGCCGGTAGTACCAAACCCGCTCTATCGCAAGTCGTCTCCACCATCGTAAGTCGACAAACTTACTACATTGCGATCAACCATTCTGTTGTATTTCAGATCTAATTCGTACTCCCCTCTTGCAGGAGGAGGTCACCAGAAGGAAAGAGCGGGGACCTTTGTTAGCCAAGGGTCAAATGACATCTTGTCCTCCATGATCGGGAAGTCCGACCATAAGGGCCGGTACTTGCCGTGGGGCGGGCATCTGAAGAAGACGTGCCGAAGACGAGGTTAGGAGTGCGGGGCAAGATCATGGGAGGCCGCCGAGGCGCATGAAGGACACGCTCGGGAGGAGATCAAGGAGGAGATGAGGGGAGATGACGCACGTGAGCAGGAGATGAGGGTAGAGATGGACCGCTTGAGGGCGAGATGATGGCGATGTTCTCCAGTCGAGCGGATGACCCGCCTCTGTCTGAAAACACATGCGCGACCAGTGAACAAGGGTCTAAAAGCGATAAGGCCGGTCATGACTAAAGGTAATAGTTAATTTTGCATGGCTTCGAGGTGCGAGGTAACTCCCCAATATTTTCTCTTAAGTTCGCACCTCTTGCGGCGCCTCTGAAGTGCTTGACTCACGACGGAAGACGGATTTCTGTTGAGGTTGCATGCGGGTTGCATTTCCATGCAACGAGACCGACCACGATGCATGGTCACCTTTGGGGAAGGGCTACATGAGGGTCGGTGGACTACGCCCACGAAGCCTTCTTATCACATGTGCTCGAGTTCCCCCAACGAAGAGATCACCACTCTCGAACAAGCGCACATGTCGTTCATCAAATGGCCCACGGCAGCGTCGTCTTGGTCAAGGTAAAAACCTCGCTTCTTCACGTACCATTCGGTAGTATTGCAACAAGTTGTTCATCTGGCGTGCTTTGTAGGTTCAGTCAGTACTGCGCCTCCTCCCACGATGTGGACGAGTCCCCGCAATCTTGAGCGGTGCATAAAAGGGCTACCACGACACCACAAAACCACTTTGGAGGCCTCCGCTAAAAGCCAAGGCTCACAGAGACCACAGTGCCCTCTCGGTGCAGGAAAAGCCTCAAACCCCGCCTCGGAGACTCCTTGGCCCGAAGGAGAGCCAGCCTGAGCCACAGAACCACCGGAGGCCTCCGCTAAAAGCCAAGGCTCACAGACCACAGTGCCCTCTCAGTACAGAAAAGCCTCCAACCCCGCCTCGGAGACTCCTTCGCCCAGAAGGAGAGCCGGCACGAGCCATAGAGAAGCCCTATAATTTTAAGGCGTATGAACATGGAAAGCCCTTACATCTCTGCGAAATTGAATACTTTAGGCTTGTGGACTCGGCGGCTCCATGGATGGTACATTGACAAAGTGAAAGGGAGCGAAGCGTCGGGTCGACTTCAATGTTAGGTACAAAGGGACATTTCCACCGTGAGGACGACGGGACATTTCGGTCGGTTTTGAGGATCTGTTCGTCTCTACCAAATGATCTCCATCGGCGTTTCCACTGTGCGATCTCGACACCGTGAGTATCGCACCACGTAGCATGACCTTAGAACTTCCATAGGATTTTGCATTATGCTTCGTAACATTCAATACGAGTTGCGCGAGGCAATGAGGCGTGAGTCGTGACGAATCGACAACTAATTGGGTTAAATCGACCACTGGTGGTGTCATAGCGATGGCTAGGCTTCAACCGCAATGGCTTGCCGGCTACATCAAGGGTGCGTTGAAAGTGAGGCCAAGAAGGACTTCATTCTATTCGTACCACGAGGAGTAAGTACTACTACACCCTTCAATTACTTATGCGCACTTCAACCGTATGTGAACTTATTTCCTTCGCTGCATACCATTTAATAAGCAACCATTGGGTCCTACTCGTGATCATTCCGAGTAACAACGTGGTCTACACTTTTAATTCCATTGAGAAGAGGCCGATGGCCTCTGCGATCAAGCCTCCTTTGGAGCGATAAGTGCACTACTCTTATGTAACACTTTCTATATTTAACTACGTACATTCATTATTTTGTACTTAACGTCTCTCCAATGTATATAGGGGTTTCTCGACTACGTCGCGGAAGGAGAAACACGATCTAAAAAGGGCTCCAAGTTGGGAGTATGTGCGCTTCAAGGTACAAGTGGCGTTCCCTATATAAGATTTAGATTTCGACATATTTTCTTCGTCTCTTAATTTCTTTTCTTTCTTCACGATTGCCATCAGCAGTGACGACCACTTGCGGTTTGTCGTCATGCATCACATCTTGATCTTGATTAGCCTCTCGGGCCGTTTCCCCGGTATATATGTACATGCATAATAATACAAGTAGCCTTTCACATAGAAATTTCAAAACTTAAATTAAAACACTCGTTTCTATTTTGCGGACTCTCAATATCCCCAGAAGAGTATAGACCGCACTACGCTCAACAAGATAAGGGACCACTTATGCGTTGGTCTTGGATGGAATGTTTGGTGGAGGGCTGGACGGTTTAGAGATCCCAAAGCTCGTACTAGGCTATATGTGAACAATATTACAAATTTGAATGGGATTACATGTGTACATGATGGTTAAGCATGTGTCGGTTGTAACAAAGTATTCATTTTCTGAATGTGATATGTATTTGTTGTAACAATTAAAGTATTCATTTTACGTGAATGAGTTGTATTCATTTTCTATGAATGTGAATGTGATATACATCTTTGTATGTTTGTGATATGTGCATATATATATTTGTGTGAAATATGTGCTGATTGGAGGTCAATTGGAAAGTAGCACACCCTTCATCTCTATCGGTTCTCACAAGAAAATGATAGAGATGACATTATCATCTCTATCGGTTTTTGTAAGAAATGATAGAGATAATGTTTATCTCTATCGGTTCCTACAAGAAAATGATAGAGATGAACTAATCATCTCTATCGGTTCTTGAAAGAAAATGATAGAGATGAACTCATCATCTCTATCGGTTCTTGAAGAAGCGATAGAGATTATAATATCTCTATCGCTTCTTTGAAGAACCGATAGAGATGATGAGTTCATCTCTATCGGGCAAGAACCGACTGTAATAATAGCGCCTCATCTCTGTCTAACCGCTTAGTGTCGCCACCAGAACCGATTACGATGATAAAAAAGAACCGATTGTGATGTGTAAACGTGTAGTAGGGTAGTAAGACCTTGCCAAGACTTGTTGAACATTATTGTTGTAACCTGCATTTTGTGTTATTTACCCGAAGCTTCTTGTTGTTGCTGTTATCTAAATGACAATGATTCAATCTACATGGCATCCCTATGTGCTTGAAGTTAATTATTTTGGGCATTTTTCAGGCCTTTTCTCTTTCAAACTGTACGTACCCACTAGTTGAAAATTAGGATTTATAGAACACTTTCATGTCTGCAATTTTTTCTCTCTCTTGCACGCAATACTTTCGAATAGGGGTGTAAATGGGTCGAGTAATACCCGACCCGTTCCCGTACCCGAATGCAAAATTACCCTAATGGAAAACTATTTTACACTACCCGCCGGGTACGGGTAGTACCCGGGTAGGTTAGGTTCGGGTTCGGGTAGGGTACGGGATCGGCAATACCCGTAGTCTGCGAGTCGAAATCGGGTACCGGATAATTTTCACAATTCGGGTACCCGGCGGGTACTACTAATTTCTGAAATTTTGACGAACTTACATTGATCAAAAAATAGATCAAACGATGTCAAAAAATTTTGAAATTTTTTTTGAAGGTTCCTGACACATCTTATATGTTCTCATTAAATTTTCAGGCGATTATAAAATTTGAGAAATTTTTAAAAATTCAAACATTGCTACTATCCTGATAAAACGCTGACCGGCAAGTTTGAACCGAATGAAAATTAGAACAAATGAGGTTATAAAATTTTGAAATTTTTTGTGAATGGTCCTGACATATCTATAATATTGTCATAGAATTTTCAGATGATAATCAAATGTCATGAAGTTTTGAAAATTCGAAGAGTACTACTGTTCTGTTAAAAGGTTTATCGGCAAATTTGAACGAAATGAAAAATTATCCAAACTATGTTATAAAATTTTCAAAATTTTATATAATGATACTGATGAAATTAGTAATCTCTCATAAAAATTTGAGATCATGATCACACTCAATAAAATTTATAAAATTCTGACAAGGTAAATGTCTCAATTATGTTCTACTTGCTATCAACCTAAACAAGAGGAGCACATGACCTGGTTTCCTAGACTACAGATGCTTGTGATTTCACGTTGTTCAAAACTATTGTCATTACCTCCTATTCCTTTGGGATTACCCCAAGTTCCTCTCCTCCAATTCAACTATGTGTTGAACTATGTATGTGAATTTCACTTTATGTATTGGACTTTGTATTATGTGATGTACTACTGTGATAGTTGGATTGTTTTCATCGCATATTTCGATTCTAGGTATTTCATGCACTACCCGATGAAGTACCCGTTATCTGTATTATACCCGTCCGCACACTACCCGGAACCCGATTTCTACCCGTCCGTAGAAAATGCTACCCGTTACCCGTACCCTACCGATTTTTACTACCCGTGCCGTGCAGTGCAGGAGAAAAAATATTAGGGTAGGATATGGAATGACCTACTACCCGCCCGAACCCGACCCGTTTACACCCCTACTTTCGAACCCTTACCATGTGAGAGCTTACACTGGTTCAATTTTCATCCGGCCCGAGATTTTCCAAAAGAAAATTATTGAATATTCTAGCTCAGAGATCTGATTGTTTTAGGAATAGAGTTCTGAAAAATAATATATAAGTACTTCTCTTAACCATTGCAAATATTTTTTACTATGCTAGTCGTGATAGATTATTATATACTCAATTTGTATATGCTATACTTTTCCACTTGTGGGTGAGCATGCAGCGTTCACTACATAGCGTTTGCATTTTACTACTTGTCGATCAACTTTCCACCAAAAGGATAGGATTTGAAAGTGGATATTTATAAATAGTACATTGTCCATTTAAGTTCATGTGTCTATTGATGTTAACCTGAGTATTGCAAGCTTAATATAAACTCAGGATATTCTTGTTTTTCAAAAGCACATATTTAATTATATTTGTGGATATAATAATTCATTGAGTGCAATTCTCTTGATGTTGTAATAACAATATTTACTAGAATTAGTAAAATTTCCCCTAACCACAAATTGGTCCTCGAGGACCCTCTATACAACTAGTTTCAGACTTTTTACGATGCTTGCAAGATAATTTCTCTCTAAAAAATATGAGCAGATTTGTATCATGAATCTTTTTATATACTAATTGGAGACCCTCCTAGAAGCCTCCACGTTAATCAGAAAATGCTAGAAATTCTAGTGTTAATCTAAAAAAAGAAAATTGCTAGAAAATCCCACATATTCTAAAAAAGGAGAATCTTGGTTGTTCAATCTTCTTAATCATTTTCATCTACGACTTAGATATATTTATCTACTCATAAGAGATATATGATAAATCAGAGGAGTACCATATAGAAGGGAAGTTTTGCTTTTCTTATCTACTCACCATCTTCAAGTGCCTGATAAAGAAGTAATAACCTAGAAATAGAAAAGAAGACAATAAGATATTATTACATGCGTTACGAAATATTAGATCTTCAATATGGTCTAATCTCGTGTGGCCCTTTTATCATATACTGAGATATAACATCTCGCTTCAACTCTTTTAACTCGCCTGAAACGAGATGTTTCCAATGTATACCGCGCCTCTTCTGCTAACTCCGGTTCTAAATGTTCCATCATAGATTGGAGACGACTCTTTGTGAAAGTGATGGCGTTGTCAAGTATTTCTTTGTAACATCCCGAAAATTTTAATAAAATAAAAATAAATGCTTTGAATTTGAGTAGATCATTTCTGAATTTTCTTGGCATTATTGGTTTTTGTTTGGATTTATGCATTGTGTGAAAAATCCAATAAAGAGAATTAATGAATGGATAATGGTAAAAAGATAAAAAGGTAAAAGTAAAATTTTGAAATATTTATATTAAAATTTTTATCTCTCAGGTAAAATTTTTACCTGGTAAAATTAATTTTACTGCACAGTAAGAATATAATTAATAATTGAAAAGACAACCTGACTAAGAATAGTGAACAGTTGGAATTAATGAAAAATCTGCTCACATTATATCATTCTAAGAAAATTACCATAATATCCTCAATATATTAGTTACACCTGCTAAAAATATTAAAATTAATAAAATCTTTTGAAGCTTTAAAAATTTAAAGATAGAAGTATTGAAAATCTGAAAATTAGAATGTCAGAATTATTATAAAATACATACATAATATTTTAACTTTAAAATTTTATTAGAGCACTATTTTCTTATTTTAAATTCAAATAAAAAGTTTCAAAAATAAATAATATCATTTACACCCTTAAATAAATCAAAATCCAAAAAGCCAAATTTGAGCGGTCATCAATGTCAAAATTTTTAGTAATTCCCTGCAGAACTTTTTGACCCAAACTTTTTACTGGAGGTAGTACATAGCTGGAGACTCTAGTCAAAAAGTTTCAAAAAAAATTCGGTGATTTGATGGCCATTTTAATGCCAAGACCGAGCTGTCCAAAAACTCCTCCCTTCCTTATCTCTTTCCTCTCAATGTCGTGGGCCCAACTTACCTAGGTTGACCCCATCCATAAGAAGAACCAAGCCAGCTCTCCTTCCCTGTCCCCACTTGGCAGCCTCCTTTCTCCCTCTCCTCGCCTCCTCGAGTGAAGTTGCCACCGCTCTTGAATCGTTGCTTGACACAGCGTTTTGCTGCTGAAACATTGCCACGGCAAGCGTTAGGCAACTTCGGGGTAGCGATAATTTGTTGCCTTCCCTACCAAATTGCTGCCGCGACAGGGAACTTACTGCTGAATATTCCTTGCCACCGCAAACTTTGGGCGAACCGATTCCAACCCAGCCATCCCTCATCAAATCAAAACACAGAGTTTGGCACCGTCCAAGAGCTTGACCATTGCCACGTTGTCCTCAGCCATTCCTATTCCATGCTCTGTCCTTCTGTTCTGCGGTCGCGCTGGCATTGAAGAATAGTGTCTGCTGCCAATTTCGTCTCGCGTTCAAACACTGTGATGTTATCCTTTGCCGGCTACAAATACCAAATCAGCGCTGCAATGAGCCCCCATTCCTTAATCATTCACTAACTCGAGACCAAAATGTTTTAGTAGATCAACATTCATATCGCTAATAGCTCTCAAGTTGAGCGATGTACGATTTCCTTTATAGATTATCTATTCTTATTTTACGAATTCAACAAGCTAAAATTATGTACTTTTATATTTATAATTTCAAATTCAAGATGCAAAAATTATTTAGAATAATAGAATTAAAACATTAGTCATTTTGTTGCATGATTGAATGAATAGTACTTAATCGATTTTGCATAAAAAGAGGTTTCAAATATGTTAGATCTGATAAGTTAGGTTATTGGTTATATATTCAAGGTTTTTAAGAAGGTTCCGGAGATACAAATATTTTAACTATAAATTTCTTCATTACTAGTTCAATGCCTATGTGTTGCTACAGAAAATAAAATTTGTAACAAAATATAAAGGTCAAGCAAGAAAAGAGAATTTGACTACAAGATCAAACATAAATAACTGCGAACATGAAGCCGAATTAGAGTATCTTAGAATAAGTATTTAAGTATACCAAAGGCAAAGGAGAACAAGAGAACAAAATTATTGCAAAATGACCACTAATTTTTGAAGGTAAGATAAAGTTCATGTAAGGCAAGATTGTAACACCCTGGAGCCCATATGCGCCGCGGATGCTACCAACCCTCTAAACTCTGATGACAGGCTTAGAAACTAAGCCACCAAAATTTACAAAATTTCGGCATGACCTCTTTAGAACAGAGGACATCCACTCAGTAGACAAAAGAACTAAATCAGTTATATGATATATCAATCACTCAAAATAGAATGAAACATTCTAGCAGGTCCTTAGATAGTCAATCACACATCCAATAGAAATTAATAAACTTCACCACGACAACAACACATTACAAGCGAATTAATTACATCCGAATTAATGAATTGGTTAAATGAATGGTTGGAGACGAAATCGTGCGTGATACTACTCCCAAACCCGACAAGTCACCGCAAAGTACCTAAGACAAGAAACAAACAAGCGTGAGTCCCGGACTCGACAAAAGTGCAACAAGTAGGAAAAGTAATGAATTAGACTAAAATCTGACTACTTCAAGACATAAAGTAACAATTCCTTTAATTGACATTCAGTAAATAAATGAAAGCAGTTGAATTCATAAAAGATCCAAAACATAAGAGCACGATTACTCCATCATTTACCATAACCATTACTTAACTGAAAACATCTAGTAATAGAAGCAGTAATTGACTCCACTTACCGCAACCAACTCGAAAACGTAACAAAACTTACCTATGCCTCAACAATCATTTCTGGATGAGCCCACGACTCAATCCTCAACCTGTTCTTTCCATTCTCATCCCTTAACATGTATCAATTGCAACACACAATGCAATGAAATGCTTTATGCTTTCATGCTCAACATGCAACCTTTTTGCCTATACCGGTATAGCTCATTGCACTCCCGTCGGAGAGCACCCTCTCATTCCCAACCATCCCGTGGCGGGGCCTACTCTTACTAACTTGCTCCCATCCGTGGATGGGACTACGAGGTAGGACTTTTGTACTCACTACGTGTGAGTACTGTAACATCCCGAAAATTTTAAAACAGTAGAAGTATAATATTAAAATTTGATTGTGAATATTTCTGGATTTTCTTAATATTGTTTGCTTTATTTGGATTTTCTTGGATTTTTATGTTGCAAGAAAAATTAAACAAATGAGAAATGAAGAATGAAAAGGAGAAAAGGCAAAAATGTAAAAAGTAAAAATTTATAAAATTTGCCATGAGAACCCTGAGCATATAAGTAAATCATTTTAGCCAGCAATTGAAATTTTATGCATAAACAAATGAAGATATAAAATGAAAAGACAACTTTTAAATCAAAACAATGCATTTTCAGAATTTATAAAATATTTATAAATCTTATCTGGAGCTAAAAATTTATCATGAAATACTAAATGCAATATCTACCTTTGGTAAAAATATTATGAATTAATATTGTCATTTAGGATTTCTAAAAATTTAAAAACAGAAACCCTGAAAATCTAGAAATTGCAATGTCAGAATTTTTATAAAATAATGGAACCATATTTTGAGTTGAAAATTTTACAGCAGCATTCTGAGACCAAATACCTTTGAAAAACAAAATTTCAAGAATAGTACACTTCAATTGATCCCAATCAAAAATCAGAATCAGAAACAAGAAATTAGGAGCAGTCACTGTTGTCAGAATATTTATAATTTTTCGGTGACTCATTTTAACCTCAAATTTTTACCAGCCATCAAAATCTAATCAAAGACCATGGTCAAAAAGTTTGATCAATTTCTACCATGATTTGGTAGCACAAGAAAATCAGAGTCTAGAACCATCTGAGCTGGGACCATTTCGTTTTGGCGCCAACCTCACTGATCAGTGGACCCAGGCCCCACTTGTCAGCTTCATCTTCTCCCTGTTCTTGCGACCGAACGGAGCACTTCCGAGTCCAGCGCAGCCAATCGAGCTCAGTTCCATTGAACCTCTCCGAGTCGTCGCGTCACCAGCGTTCGCGTCACCCTGCTTCAGCCACGACGCATCTCTCGCGAAGCTTCAGCCGCCCATGCCTTCTTCTGTGCAACCGTGTCTTATCTCGCCATGGAAACAACCGAGACCAAGCTCAACCGGGGGAGGGCTCATCCGCTTGGTTTCCCATCTATAAATAGAAACCTTTGTGGTCGCCAAGCGGCGCCAAACTTCCTCTATTCTTCTCTCTTCTCCTCATTAAACACCCGATGCTTCTTCCTTACCGCCATGACCAAAACTCCGAAGCTTCAAGCGAATGCAATTCAAGTGATGGAATAAGCCATTTCCAAATTGCTTGGGTTTCACCATCCTTGCCTCCTAAGAATCAATGCCCCTCAAAAATATTGGCCTTTCTCATGCGAATTGAGCCGCCGCCCTTTCTTCTTCTTCAAAGCCGCCCACAGTGGGCAGCCTCCTCGGAGCTTCTCCCTCATGAGTAAAACTCAAAAGCGGAATCCTCTCGGCATACGATGCTCAAACACTTACTCATTCGAGCTCTAGTGCGGTGATTTCTTCTCTCCACCGCCCGCCATGGGCTGCCATTTGGGCTCAGGCGCCCGCTCCGTTATCTCTTCACTGCCGACACCCCCCACTGGATGCACCTCGTCGAGCTCCCTCTCCCCATGCCGTCTCCGTGGCGGGATCGCGGAAAGTCTTCGCCGACATGCCCTAAGCCAACCCCATTTTTACGTCGCCTTGCGATGAGCCGAGTCCGAGGTAGGAGAAGCCGCTTCTCGATCAAAACGTATTTTCCTTTTGAAGCAATTTCGGTGATTGATATTTGAGACTTGAATATCTTCTGTAATTTTTATTCAATCGGTGAAACAAAGTGGTAAATTCATCTAAAATCAAGAAGAATATAAATATGTAAAAATACTTAATTCTTGACTGCAGAATAATTATTTATATTAAACTTGATTATAATGCTAATATGATTTTTAATGAGACTTTGTGAATAATAAGTAATGAAGAGATGAAATCAGTATTCATGGGATTTTAGGATCAAGATGTATTCAAATATCCAAAAACATTTGATTTTTGAGCCACAAAGCAATTATAAAGATTAAAGATTCAAATGAACTCAATTAGGTATATTGTTGCCTGCATAGAAAATATAATTCTTAAAATCATTGAATAAATTTTTATGTGCCTCTGGGATCATAATAAACTTTAATATACAAAAATATTTAAATGTTCAATTCAGTTTAATTTATTTACTCTATGATCATTAGTAAATCTTGATAGGGCCATTAATAAAAATGAAAGCCTAAAAGCTCACAAAATTAGGAAATGCTTTGTGTTAGTCTCCTGACAACAATGCAGATCCATGTATGCAAATACATTTAAAATAAAATTTAGTTTGCATGTTCTTAATGAAAGAAAATGTTAACGATAACCTTAAATAAATAGATAATCTATTGCAATTAAAGCTAAAATAATGCCAAACCAACTTTATAACATTTCTAGGATGGTATTCTGCTAATGTCTAAAAAAATGAATCAAAGATGATGTATGGTGTAATTAGAAACTCAAAACGAAACTTGGCCGATTTAAGGTTTTCAAATGTGATCATTTAGGCTATTTCAGCCATCGATAAAATAACTCGTCTAAACACTAAAATAGGTGAAATCAGTTTAGTAACGCTATACAAAGTTTATACTACCATATTCTATAAAAATAATCTTATTCCATTAAGGTTTGCATATTAATATTGTTAGCCCAAAACCCTTAAGTGCTAACTTGTCATTTCCCTTTTTGGCGATTCGAATAGCGTTAACTTAACAATGCCATAAGCCTTTTCAACAACGAATATAATGTATTAGCCAAAGCCTAAAATTTATGGAACTAGCTTAGAATTGTTATGCAAAGTATAAATCATCTTATTATGAAGAAATAACTATATTTCGTCATGTTTTACATACAAATCCAAATAGCTTAAAACCCTTAATCGTTAATATGTCATTTCCCCTTTCTTGCCGATTTTGAATAGTGTAGTCTTTAAGTGTAGCATGAACCATTTTAGCGAATAGATTATAGTCTCGCCCAAAATCCTAAAACTTAAGGAACTAATATAGTAGTGTTCTTCAAAGTATAGACTACCCAAATAGGAAAAGATAATCTCATTTCATTATGTATTGCATGTTAATCTTAATAGCTGAATAACCCTAAGTTATCACATTACCTTAGACCTTAAAATGAATGAGTAAACTTTAGGTAATAATGAGGAAACCTGCAGTTAAGTTATTTTTATCACCAGAACCTTCTCAAATATAATGGAAATAATCTCAGTAGCCTAAATCAATAAGATCTAACTAGCATAGAACTAATTCTAAGCAAAATCAATTAAAGGTAATGCGCTATTAACTCGCCGTCCAACATGATCAATTAAGTATTTTCATTAACTCACAAAGCAACTCATCTAAATCCGAATAATGTGAAGAATAGTTTAGAAATGACCTTTGAGATATAATCTGCAAGAATCTAAGAAAATATTCTTATTTTATCTTTCTTTGAATCTAAATCCTAATAGAGCAAAACCCGTAAGTGATAAGGATTGAGAGAGCACATATTGTGAATAGTAAAATCAATGAAAACTTTCAACTAATGATTAATTCTATTAATCCAAACAATCTTTGCATCTTGAATTAAATGAAATTAAGATTAATAAATTCATAAAAGAGCAACCACATTTCTTGTGAAGAATTTTACTTGTTCTTGCTATCTACTTTCTTTTTGCCCTTATTGAAGTTAGTTATTTGCTTTATTTCCGTTGATCGACGTGTAGAACCCGACGTTGTTGATTCCATCGTCGCCTCCATTATCCTCGATCCTCGTCTTCATCGTAAACGACAAATAAGCAAGGCAAGCATCCTTTGACCATATTGTTCCCAGTATGTAATATACTTTGTTTTACTAAACTATTTTGTGCATGCGATTACTTTATGTAAATTGCTATTTTGTGGATCTGGTAGTTATACCTGTTGTCTCATAACCTTCTTTGATAATTATGGACATGTGAACCTTGTTAACCATAGATTAAGGTTAGGCATTACTTAATGTCATCATGGGTATATGCGTTCATACTATTCATGCTTAGCCATGCTTTAGAATCAATGATGTAAATGATCAGATTAAAATTGTTTCCTGAAAACATTGGAAATGGCACTGTTGGTTGCTGGTAATTTTGATTAAAAACCCAAAATAAAACTATGATTTGATGCGGGCGATTATTGGCAGTAGCCGGATGTGCCATAAGGGTCTTGCACGTAGTGTAGGGTGAAGTATCGCCCATGTCGGAATTAAGGACCGAACATCGTGTTGTATGATCCGGAAAATCCGTACAAACCACAAGTCTTTGGGATGGGGCAGCCTTGAGCCGGATTAAGTTACTGGTTTAACTTTGCATTTATGGTGGCGGGGAGCTTGCACAGCATTCCTTTCTAAGTGCCTTGCGGGTTTCCACATTCAATGCAGCGATGTCGCCATACTTGGGAAGTTCCAACATTTCTATGCTCGAGTTCTTCTATAATAGTATGGATTAACGTCCGGTGGTGTGAAGTTAACCCGGTAATGTAAAGGTTTTGTCATGAACATTACGCCCGCTGCGCTTACCATGGGATGTGAAGCGTGTGGCAAAAAAAAAGGTCATGTCTTGTGGGTGCAGTTGTACACCTCTGCGAGTTAAATCTAATCGATTAGCCGTACCGCGGTCATGGGTGTCTTAGCGAATCGATGCGAGTTAGATGTTTTATTATTTTCAAAAGGTTGGTTCCATTTGTTTTGCAATTGTGCTTTATGTCGAAGAGTGACTTTGATGGATTTGAGGATTGTTGATTAAATCGCTCACGTCATGGAGGGTGTGAGTGTTACATATGCTTTACTTATTTGTTATCAATCAAATGCTCTTATAAATTCCGTTTGCAAATAACTTGATTTACAAATGAAATTCGCTTTATGCAAATTAAGCGTAGTAGCCTTTCCTTTGAAATGGCTTTGCATGTATGATAGGTTTTGCTCAAGTCTTGCGAATCGAAAGTACTCACCCTTGTTAATTATATTGTAGGTAGATGAGTTATCGAAGCTTGAAGTTGTTCATCGCGAGTTGCGGGTTCTTCTTGGCGTTCTATCTGAGATTTATGCCTCGTCGGTTACTGCGGGTTCGGTTGGGCACACTACGAGATATTGCTTCCTTCTTGCTATATCTCTACGAGTTGTATTATTTATTTGAAATTATTCGTTTCCGCTTAATTGATATCTTTGTATGGTTGTGATTCCAAATGTTGAAATGTGCGTGCTAGCTCTTGATCCGAGGACTAATCTTGTGTGCACATTAGATTTCCGTTTTGGCATTCGTGCTAAAGCGGGGTTAAATCTAAATCTGAGGCCCACATCAACATGGGGCGCCTCTTACGTAATGAATGCACATATGCAAATGATGCTTATAAATAATTCATACAGTCGAAATCATTTGCTCTGAACTATGACAAAAAACATAAGCATAAGCACAACATGGTTCCAATCTCATCATCAGTAGTGGGGAACACCCCAAAACCAATTATTACTAACATATCATCGCAATGGTTACTTTCATAGCCACAATATGCATTCTCATGAAATGAACAATTCTAGTATTTCTCATAGACACAAATCTTCATTTCCATAAGCATAATACGAACACTCTTCTAGATATTACTCATACACACAATATAGAATTTTCATGCTTAGAATATATATATGCAATGAACTCAACCTATTAACATTCGAATGGATGCGCCTGCATCCCTTCCCTCAACATTTCATTATAAGAGATTTCATTCTATGATCCATTCTTTAGCTATACTCATGTCGGTATTCCGCTTTGTGGGCCGAGTCTCTGATGGGTTTGGTTCGATAGGAGGCGTCTTGCGGTGGCTAACCTAGCGGATGAAAACCCTAGAGACTCCCACACGAACGATTCCGGCGTCTATGAACTGAGTATGACACAGAGATTTTACCCAGGTTCAGGCCCCCTTAGCCAGGGTAAAAGCCTTACGTCCTGCTAGATTTTTATGAAGTGTTTGAGGTCAATATAGAGCTCTCAGATTACCAGTTCTTTCTTAGGTTCTACAGCTGAACTCTTGGTTCTTGACCCCCTTCCCCATGCACCGGAGGGCCCTTATATAGCCTAGGTGGCAGGGTAGGTAAAAGAGGTCATCATCTTGATCTTGAGACATTTATTGCTCCTTCCGTCTTGTCCCGTTCCTCGGCCTCATTAAATACCGGCGCGTAGCCGCTTTGGTCCGCCGGGATGTGACCCCTTTGTGGGTAGGTGAGGCGTCGGAGGAATGGGCTTATGGCGAAATCCTCGCGATTGATAGATCGACACGGCGGCTCGCCGTCCGGCATGGTACGATAGGGAAGGAGACTTGGCGGCGGCCACCGTGCCCCACCTTTTGCCTTGCGGCGGGCGGCGGGGCGTCCTCGCCCTGCTGGCCGGACGCCCGTGGGTCGGCACTGGCGGCGGGCGTCTTCGCCGCCCGTCGCCGAGCCGCCACGTGGTGGCGCCGGCGAGCGGGCGTCCTCACCCACTGCCGGGGACGCCCGTGGCCGGCACACTGTCGGCGGGCGTGCTTTCGCGCCAAATCGCCGAAGCCGCCACGTAAATTTGGCGCCGGCGGCAGGCGTCCTCGCCCACTGCTCGCCAGACGCCACATAAATGGTTTTGTCGTCGGAGGGTACCCAGCGTAAAATCTGTTGACAGTAGCCCCGAGCCCGCCACGAGCGCGCGTGCTAAAGCCTTTTGGAACCTTCATTGAATGCTTAGTGCGCTCTTGGTAGGCCACCACTCATGAGGATCTGTTGCCTCGGTCCCCTCCGTATCCGCCGATTTTTCTTGGGACCCGAAACGGCGCACGATCTTGTCTCTTCGCGAACCGTCGGTGCGGGTGATGCATATATAGATACATCTGTACCAAGCGGTTTACACCTTCTGCTTTCTTGCGCACTTTCAACTTTTGCTTCTCCGTCTTCCTTGTTCAAAATCTTTGCCTTCTTCGTCCTTATGGCGCCTTCCATTCTGCGTCCACCGCCGATGCCGCCACGGTGAGGAAGATCTCTCACCTCGCGCCGGAGGGCACTTTCCAGTTTCGGGCGGGGACCTCTACGCCCCGGTGCCTTTCCAACGAAATCCTCATCTATACTTGGGCGATGATGGCAGGTCTGGTCCCGCCATTCTCCGACTTCTTCCTCACTGTCCTCCATTTTTACAGGATCCACCATCTTCACCTCACCCCCAACTCCATCATCTTCCTTTCCATCTTCGCACACCTCTGTGAAATGTTCATGGGGGTGATGCTGAATCTTCCCCTTTTCCGCTACTTCTTCCTTTGCCGCGGTTCCAACGACGGCGAGGTAGTGGGGAGTTGCTATTTCCGCCTCAGGGGCGGATTGGCCTCCTTACATTGCCTTCGGCCAGTCTAGGCTGAAGGCGTGGCCTTGACAATCGGTCAGACATCGGTGGCAACAATGAGTCGGCGCTCGGAGTGCCAGCCGGGCAGCGGAGACCTCGAAAAGCCGAACTTCGCCGGTCGAGAGACGCGAGCTTCTCGCAATGGCGGCCGCATCAGCAGATGCGGGGCCGGACTAACTGGTATGGTAGCGGGACCGTGGCGAAGAATCGGCCCCTTCGTCGATGCATCCGTCCCGCATGGCGATACTGGCGGCAACGACATAGCGCTACGTGCGGTAGTAAGTCTTCGCTTTCCCTTGGCTTTTTTCGCACACATTCTTCATTCTGCGGCTCCCTACCACCGGCAGTCTTTCTTTATCTTTCACTAGGCGCGGGAAACCTGGACGAGCAGCTCATCAACAGATGGCTCTCCGGATTAATGCCGTAGATTCCAGGCGGCTTAGACTTTCAGCGGCCGTACTTCGCCGACTTGGAAACGCGAGCGCTTGAGATCGTCGGCGGCTCCGCCAATGGACTCCACCGGACTCGCCGTGGTGCCACCCCGCGGCCCGCTGGTGATCAGGGGAACGACCACCGCTAGTGATCAGACGCGAGCAAATGGCCGATGCCGGGACGCCACGGGTCCGGACCCCAAGAGTGTCCGCGTCACGGACCAGACCCCTTCCACCGCCCACGATGCGGCGGTACTCTCGCAAGGTAGCAACACAGTCGCCCTACCACGACTTCATCACGGGCCGCCGCCTCATGGCCTCAGCTCCTCGCCTTCACCGGTTCCTCCACCTCCGCGCCGGCCACGACTACTCTGGCGCCCGACCCTCGGCCACGGAGCCCATGCGCGCGCTCGGAGGCGGGCTTACGCTCCCGACAGCCGCCTTGAGGGTGCCGCCAAGCGGCCCCTCAAAACAGCGCCAAGCGCGAACACCACCAGCGCCACCGAGGCGGTGAAACCTCGCCAGTGCCTCCGGCCGTCGCTCTTGAGAGAGTCGAGGCGGCCAGCCGCCGCCTTCGGTCATCTAGCCCCTCGCACCACATCGCTTTGCCGCCGCCGCCGTCGAGCTCTTCACCGAACTTGGCGACATACATGCTTGGCTGGCACACGTCTCGCCACAACCGCCAGCATGGCGCTCGGGCAACCCAACAATTGGCGTCGATGGCGGCGGCCGACGCGGAGAAGGGCGGCGAGAATTAGCGCGAAAAGGGCCAACATGGCCGCCATGCAAGCTGCGCGGAAAAGGGCGAACTTGAGGCGGAGAGGGCGAGACGCGCTGGCTTAAGCACTCGGAACACGAGTCCTTCCGCCTGCGGCACAACCTCGCCATCATGCTCAAGAAGGCCTTCGAGCGCACGAAGAGGTGCACGGAGCCTTAGGGGTGGCTCACGAATCGCCCTTTGGAGGACTCGCCTTACAATTTGCCCATCGACCAACCGGGCCGCAAAGGCACTCCGAAGCCCCACCGCCGACCACCGCTCCGCCAGAGAAGGGCGAAGTTGTGATCATGGCCGCAACTTACGTCTTGTCTGTTGCACAGTACAACCGCCGATCAATGGCGGTGGTGGCGGCGGCGTTGAGGAAAGCGGCATAGCGGAGCGTGGCGCAGCGTGTCGCGAAAGCACTTGGCCGGACTGCTGTAGGTGGAGCAGCCGGTCATGGACGTCTCCACCTCGCTGGCGGAGGAAGGCGCAGGCGGCGGCGACCTTGACCGGCGACGACGAGTGAAGGGCCGGGCAGCCACTTTTGTTCTTTTGTTTTATTTCATTCAGTGATCATGCGCATTCACAAACACTTGGGCAAATTTTGGTGTAATGAATGCTTTTTGTTTGATGTTACCTATGTGTTTATCTATCTTGCGTGATCGAAATCACTTGATCGAACCACCAGTGACGGTTTCTAACTTAGGAACGCTGATGAGCGCTAGGTCGAGCGGCGTTCCTGATAGGGCCAAAGTGCCCGATCTTTCGGTGAGAAGGTAATTTCGATTGTGGTGGAGGTGACTCTCGCGATCAGGCTACAAGCGAGCAGTCGTGTGCGCCTTAGCAATCGTTGAACCAACTCGAAGGTTATTGACCTTCTTTGGAAAGCACGGTCAACTCGATCGCGAAGATCAATTCTGCGAGCAATCGAAGAACTAGCAAGAATAAGATGTAAGCAACAAGGAATTGACAAAAACAAAACTCATTCAACTCAAATGTGGGGTTCTCAAAAGGTCATCTTGCGGTGGTCGTCTAACACATCTCAAGAACGAGTTTGCGCAATGGCTAAACTTAACACTAAAGAAAACCCGCCTACCAAAAGGAACTCGGACTGACTAAGTAGATGGAGGGGAGGCTATTTGGCCAGCACTATGGAAGGCGAAATCTCCTCCTATCCTTCCATAATATGAGTGAAACTTTATTACATGGGCTCGGCTGCCAAAAGGATGGGTGGCGCGGCACCCTTTTATTTGTTGCCATCTTACGGACCTTCATTCCTTAGAAGGAGCACGCAATTCGGTTTATGCGTGCGAGATCGAGTCATCGGTCCTTGTATCATGTCAGGGGTGTGGTAGCGATGGGTGATGTGGTTGGGCCCGAAGAAGTCGTGTCCTCATCATCCTCCCCTTCTTGAATCGAAGTCGTCCTCGACGGAATCTCCTCTTCGTCACCTACATAGGGCTTCAAATCTGCAACATTGAAACTAGAAGAAACACCATAGTCTGCAGGAAGGTCAAGCATATAGGCATTATCATTTATTTTTTTAAATCTTGAAGGGTCCATCGACCGACGTGGCATCAATTTGGACTTGCGTAATGTAGGGAAGCGATCTTTTCGCAAGTGTAACGGACCAAATCACCGAGTTGAAAGGTAACATGATGGCGTCCTTTACTACCCGCAATTGTGTTCTTTGCATTCATCGCTCAATGTTCTCCTTAATGCTGCTCATGCAATTGCAATATCGAGATCTGCACGTTGGTTAGCATCGTGGTGTATGTCCTCGATAAAGGACATAGAGAGCAAATCAATTGGGGCACGAGGAATAAAGCCATAGACAATTTGGAAAGGGCACATCTTTGTGGTGGAATGGATAGAACGATTGTAAGCAAACTCAATATGTGGTAAACATGCCTCCCACATTTTCAGATTTTTCTTTAGGACAGCCCTAAGCATGGTAGACAAAGTTCTATTAACAACCTCGGTTTGACCATCATGCGAGGGTGACATGTAGTCTTGAATAGTAACTTAGTGCCCAATTTGTGCCATAGAGTCGCCAAAAATGACTAAGAAATTTTGTATCACGATCCGAGACTATCGTATTAGGAACACCATGCAAGCGAACAATTTCACGAAAGAATAAATCAGCAACATGAGTAGCATCATCACTCTTGTGACATGGTATGAAGTGAGCCATTTTGGAAAAAGCGATCCACAACCACAAAAATACTATCCCTCCTTCTTTGTTCTAGGCAATCCCAAAATAAAATCCATCGAGATATCCTCCCAAGGAGTGTTAGGACGGAAGGGCATGTACAAACCGTGTGGGTTAAGTGCGGACTTAGCTCGTTGACATGTGGAGCAGCGAGCAACAAATCTCTCCACATCACGTCGCATCTTTGGCCAAAAGAAATGATTAGACAAGATGTCCTCGGTCTTCTTGACACCGAAGTGCCCCATAAGTCCACCTCAGTGTGCTTCTGTAATAGCAAAAGATGAATAGAACTAGCTTTGGAATGCACGACTTGTTAGCACGGAACAAGAAACCATCATTCGTGAAGAACTTGCCACATGTTAGCCCATCCTTACAATTCAACAACAAGTCCTTGAAATCGGGATCAAGAGCGTCTTGCTCCTTTAGTGTGTGTAGCCCAAAATTGTGAAATCAAGTTGTGAGAGCATGGAGTGTCGGCGAGACAAAGCATCGACAATGACATTTTCTTTCCCTTTTTTGTGTTTGATGACATAGGAAGCGATTCAATGAATTCTACCCATTTTGCATGCGGCGATTCAGATTAGTTTGGCTTCTAATATGCTTTAAAGATTCATGATCGAATGAATAATGAACTCTCTAGGCCACAAGTAATCTTGCCACGTCCCCAAAGTTGAACTAACATAAATAATTCTTTGTCATAAGTGGAATAGTTCAAACTAGGGCCACTCAATTTCTCACGAAATCATAACCGGTTTTTCTTCTTGCGTGACGCCACCCAACCCAATTCCACTAGCATCACACTCTAGTTTAAACATCTTTGTAAAAGCGAGAAGTCAAGTAATGGTGCGTGGGTCAACTTATCTTTCAAAATTGTGAAGGCCGTTTCTTGTTGTGGACCCCAAGAGAAGAACACCTTTCTTTGTGAGTTCGTTGGCGGAGCGGCGATGGTTCCAAAATCATGCACAAATCTGCGATAGAAGCGGCGAGTCCAAGAAAGCTCTAATTTGTGTCACCGTTGATGGTGTCGGCCATTATGTATGGCTTCAACTTTGGCTTGGTCGCTTCGATACCACGGTGTAACAACATAACCAAGGAAAGACACACGATGCGTGCGAAGCGCACTTATCTAGGTTGCCAAACAAGCGTGCACTCGTAAAGCATTGAAAACAACGTAAATGATCAAGATGTTCCTCCAAGGATTTCTGTAAATCAATATATCATCAAAATACACAACCACAAATGTGCCAATAAAAGCGCGCAAAACTTCGTTCATTAGTCTCATGAAGGTGCTAGGTGCGTTAGTTAAACCAAACGGCATGACTAACCACTCATATAAACCGAACTTAGTTTTGAAAGCTGTTTTCCATTCATCCCCCAACTTCATACGAATCTGATGGTACCCACTACGCAAATCAATTTTGGAGAACAAACGAGCACCACTTAATTCATCAAGCATGTCATCTAACACGGGGATCGGATGGCGATAGCGGATTGTAATGTTGTTAATAGCACGACAATCAACACACATCGCCATGAACCATCTTTCTTAGGCACAAGGAGAAACGAGGACAGCACAAGGGCTAAGAGATTCATGAACATACCCTTATCAAGTAATTCTGGACTTGGCTGAATTTCTTTTGTTTCCTCGAGATTGAGTGCAGATGCAGCGCACGGTTGAGGCAATGATGCTCTGGAATAAGGTCAATCGATGTTAAATGCCTCGGAGGGTGGAAGTCCACCGGTATGTCTTTTGGGAAAACATCGGAATATTCCTGCAAAAGGTTAATGCGGCAGGTGCAAAGAAGGAGGCATATCATCCAAAGAGAACAGGACACATGTGCACATGAGAGCAAAACAACCCGAGCACAAGCAACACAATCACCACATCGGCTTGAGTAGCTAGCAACACGAGGACTTTAATTTCAAATCAGTTGAGCGTTTTCGGTCTTGGGTATTTTGTTGTAAATTCATTGTTACAACCTGATTTTCACTTATAGCATGTTTACGGTTATTCTCTCTAGTTGCCCTAGCAAGTTCATCTTTAACAAGTTGTTCAGAGTCATGGGGTGCAAGACAATTTTCTTTCCTTTAAAGATGAGGAGTATTGATTAGTTAGACCATTATGCAAAGAATCAGTATCATATTGCCAAGGTCTACCTAGTAGCATAGAACATGCTTGCATAGGCACAACATCACAATAAGCATAATCAAGGTACGAACCCATAGCAAAGTGAACCCGCACAGAACGTGTTACCTTCAATTTACCACTCGAATTGAGCCACTGGATGTGGTAGGGGTGGGGATGTGGTCGCGTAGGTAAAGCAAGCTTCTCCACCAATTCGGTACTAGCTAAGTTGTTGCAGCTTCCACCATCGATAATGATGCGAACGGATCGTTCCTTTACAACTCCCTTGGTTTGGAACAAATTGTGACGCTGATTGTGCTCTGCCATAGCAATCTGAGTACTGAGTACACGTTGGACCACAATACTCAAATACTTATCGGAATCGATGGCGACAACATGTACTTCTTGATCAAATCACGGTGTCTTGTTACGCAGCGTCGGTAGCAAGCATGGCATCGTATCATCATCAAATCACTAGTGAAGAATACTCACCATTATCACGTATAACCAAAGACGCGCTTGTTTGGACAATCACGCATGATATGTCCAAGGCCCTTCATGATGTGGCACCGTCCTTGGTCCGTCTGTAGAAACAACAAAGTACTTTGTGTTGATCCCGGAGGAGCAGCCTTGCTTGTTGCAAAAGGCTGTGGTGTGGAAGGCGACTTCACTGTGTGTTGTTTGTGGGATGGCGATCGTGCAGCCGACTGGGAGGACGATGCAGGAGAAGCGCTTGGAGGCCAAGAGGGAGTGCGACCTGCAGAAAAGTTAGCTCGTGTCCTCGTTTGACGTCCCTGCACCTCACGTTCAGCTTTGCAAGCAAGATGGAACAATCGAGTAAGAGAATTGTAATCTTTGTAATCAAGAATGTCCTGTATCTCGCGGTTTAGCCCACCCAGAAAACGTGCCATAGCTGCATCCTCATTCTCAACTAAACCACAACGCAACATACCCAGTTGTAACTCCTGAAAGTATTCCTCTATAGAATTGGTACCTTGGCGTAAGCGTTGGAGTTTATTTAGCATGTCACGAGCATAGTATGATGGAACAAATCGGTGTCGCATGAGTAGTTTCAAAGCTTCCCAAGTTGTGGGAATGTTATTCGGATGCGTGTGGCAATGTTCTCTCCACCAAACAGATGCAAAATCTGTGAATTCACTAGTGGCAGCCCTAACTTGGTTATGTGCAGGAAAAGCATGGCATGCAAACTTTTGGTCAACCGCTAATTCCCAGGTAAGATAAGCATCCGGATCATATTTCCCATTAAACGTAGGGATGTTGAACTTGACCTTAGCAAAGGAATCATCCGGAATGCGTACCTCACGGCGATGCTGTGGTCGGTGAATACCTTGGTGATGGACACGTGGTTGTCGACGACCCCGAGCTGCGTTGTAGTCGTCATGCGCATCATCTTCGGTATCACCGCCATAAACATCCTCACCTTGATCTGCAATGTCGCTGTGGGTAGCTGGACCTTGAACAACAGTAGCAAGTGTGCGTGACAGCTCCTCAAGACGTGTCACTATGGTGGCCAGATTAGTGTTGGTGGTGTCTTGGGCGGTACGCAGGTCATTCAGGGTTGTAGTTGTTTTGATCTGGGCGTCCTCCAGTTGTGCAAGATGTGCATTCGTTTGTCGGATGTCCTCCTCAAGTCCTTCCGTACGCATGTGCATTTGGCGTTCAAAGTGTTGAATGATGCCTCTAGTACGAGGAGAATGGACCGCGGTGGATTCTGAATGCTCCGAAGTTCCTGCCATTATTAGCGAAAGAAAACAAAAACAGGAAGCAAGGAAACACAAGTATACGACGTGCAACTAATAGGTTGTGGTTATGTCAAGTCACACCCTCACAAGCCGTTATCAAACTCTTACCAATCCTTACGAAGTCACAGGGGTGACCGCAACCGATGGTGGAGATTGGATAGAGCGATTGCCGGTGACACGAATCGCTGTTTGTAGAAGTGTAGCTTGGAAAGGTTCAAATATGTAGCAAGGATTAGCAATAATTCAAATCGACAATGCAAGTTGAAAAGTCGTTCAAAGTACTAGTCAATGTTGCCAATCCTAGCCTGACCAATGAAAAGCTCAGCAATGTCAGCAAGCAGAAAGGCACAAAACGGGTGGTTGTGGCACAGAAAGACAGCGGTCTACCAGGAGTTCGAAGACTTGAAATGGCAGACCGCCTACGAGGTAGTGATACACACGAACCGGAGACACAAGAAAATTTTTAGTTGAAGCAGAGAAGGTGGAAAATTTCCGAACTTCCGGGCCGTTTGAGGCCCTAAGCGAGCGTTTTTGGGGTCGAACAAATTTTTCGGAGCCTCGGGAACTCAATCAGAGTGGAGGTCGTTTTGAGTACAAGAACAGCCCAATCGGAGGTCGTATGCAAAAGTTATGGCGATTTAAATGCGGGGTGTCCTAAGGAAATCCGAAACCGCTTCAAAAGGGAAAGTGAACCCAAAATCAGAGAAAGGCACGGCTATACCTTCCTATCCCAGCCAAACCGAGGTCAACAGGCTAGACTTGCCGTATTCTTCCCTTTGATCCTTACCAAACCGCCAAGAAACTGATCCGGACTTGCCTTATCCCGTGAGCCGAAATCCTTCTCTCGGATTTTTTTTTTCTTTTCTTCTTCTCGCTCCTTTTTTTTTGTCTATTTTTTTTTCTTCTGCTCACTCTCTCTTTTTTTTTGTTTCTGTTTTTTTTTTCTTTTTGTTCAGATGTGCTGCAGGGACGGGAGGTGCTAGCGATCTTGCAAGGGTGGTCAGGCGGCAAAGGCAGACGAAGAATGTGCAGCAATGGCGGCAATGACAAGATAATGAACTGCGAGGAGATCTGGCGGCGTGGTGCAGGAGGACGGATCGGCGAACACCAATCGAGCTAAGACCGGCAACTCAACACGACAATGCAACGAAAATTCAACAATGCAAAATCTTGACAAGAAAGATGCAAGGCCTGATTGTTTTGGACAGCGGATGATGTAACATATATATATATTTTTTTTGTTGGCTTTTGTAGGCGATAGGAAGGAAAAGAACAGCGAACTCTCACCGATGAACACGAAATCGATACCACTTGATAGGGCGAAGTGCAGATCTTTCGATGAGAAGGTAATTTCCGATTGTGGTGGAGGTGACTCTCGCGATCCGACTACAACGAGCAGTCGTGCGCTTTAGCAATCGTTGAACCAACTCCGAAGGTTATTGACCTTCTTTGGAAAGCACGGTCAACTTTGATCGCGAAGATCAATTCCTGCGAGCAATCGAAGAACTAGCAAGAATAAGATGTAAGCAACAAGGAATTGACAAAAACAAAACTCATTCAACTCAAATGTGGGGTTCTCAAAAGGCTGTCTTGCAGGTGGTCGTCTAACACATCTGAAGAACAGAGTTTGCGCAATGGCTAAACTTAACACTAAAGAAAACCCGCCTACCAAAAGGAACTCGGACCTGACTAAGTAGATGGAGGGGGAGGCTATTTCGGCCAGCACTATGGAAGGCGAAATCTCCTCCTATCCTTCCATAATATGAGTGAAACTTTATTACATGGGCTCGACTGCCAAAAGATGGGTGGCGCAAGACACCCTTTTATTTGTTGCCATCTTACGGACCTTCATTCCTTAGAAGGAGCACGTGGTTCGGTTTATGCGTGCGAGATCGAGTCATCGGTCCTTGTATCATGTCAGGGTGTGGTAGCGGCGGTGATGTGGTTGGGCCGAAGAAGTCGTGTCCTCATCGGTTCCCAAGTCCCTTGACGATTCTATGTAGTTCTTTGCGAACATAAGCATAAATTATGCAAGTCATACAAGACTTAGGCAAAAATGACCTTAAGTCCAGCGGGAAGTGCAAGATGTAGTTTAGTCTTAGCATCAGGTTTTTATGCGAGATTGTTGCTGGCTCGAATCCCTTTGGAACTTGAATCCCAATGATCTCCTGGAATCGTGCTTTCTGTTGTGCCGTGGCAGATAACAAGTTTCTGGGAGTGTTGTTAGGCCGCCAGTACTCAATGGTGACAACCAGCGGCGCTTCAAGGAGCCGACCCGAGGCATGCGAGCCGTGTTCGAGTACAGTGCCCAACTCGCGCTCCGGTCACTTGCCCTCGCCGGACGCCGACGCTTAGCACCTTTCCTTTTATCAGGAGGGGCCGTTAGTTTCGACACCGCAACAATCAAGCATAGCTTGATTCATCTTGGTGCATGCTCATAAGGAAGTGGCCAAGAAATGCGACATAAAGCACTTAGCTTGCTTATCTTGTTGGCGACTAGACCCAAACATCTGGCGACCATACACGGGGCGACCAGCTCAAGCATCTGGCGACCGATCTCGAGCCGGGCGACCAGCCCCCAAGCATCTGTCGCGATCGGTGGAATCTTTGGGGCCCTTCACAAATGGCCGACACCTCTATGCTCGACTGTGTGCACAAATAGCTACCAAAAGGATGAGTAGAGCGCTAGGAAGGGCATCTGCAGGATAGGCCCAAATGATGCAAGTCCCAGCATGGGATAGTCCTGGTCCGCTCTCTTTGGTTTCTAAGTCCTTGTGACCCTCCCAAGAATCGACCTACGGCGTTGTGCGTCAAAGCCGCGGGCTCCTAGGAGGGGGTACCAGGCCGACGGTGCTCGCGGTGACGACCAGCGGTGCTTTAGAGAGCCAACTTTGAGGCGTCGAGCAGCGTTTGAGCACCGCGCCTTCGCCCACAGTGCCTGTCCTTAGCCGGACCACAGTGCCGAGTGTCTCCACGGATCACCAAGGAATTAGCAAACATCTGGGACCAGCGACACTCATGTGAAAAATTGCCGCTCAGGGCACAGAAAGGGATAACAATGGTAAAACAAAAGCCTTCTAGGCAACAACTTTACTAACCGATGGCCAGCCGATCGGCCGGGAGAGACTAACCTCAAGGTGACGAGGCGAGGCTCTTGGTACTTATAATTCTTTCAAGGATAGAACTTCCGCAACAACTCTATGTTGTAGGAATTCGACAATTCTTCGCCGTCCTTAGTGGCCAACCGGACCGCCCCGGGTCGAGTTACTGAGACCACCTTGAAGGGGCCCTCCCATCGGGGAGACAGCTTGTGCAACCCGGCATGCGTCTGAATCCTGCGCAAGACCAGGTCGCCCACTACCAGTGTTCTCTCGGAGACCCAGGTGGCATGGTACCGCCTGAGGCTTTGCTGATACCGGGCGGCGCGAAGGGCGGCCCGATCACGCACTTCCTCTAGGAGGTTGACTTCTTCTCATGGAGATCTTCTTGGCCTTCTTCGTTGAGCGCCGAGGCAGCGGAGAACCGGCGGCAATTTCGGAGGGAGAACAACTTCCGCCCCGTATACCAGGAAGAAAGGCGTCTCACCAGTGGCCCGACTAGGCGTGGTGCGAAGCGACCAACCTGACAAAGGAGCTCCTCCGTCCATCGCGTGCCCCGCTTGTAGAGCCGATCAGACGCCCTCATCTTGAGGCCCTTTAATACCAGCGCATTGGCGTGTTCTGCTTCCCCATTGCTCTGGGGGTGGGCCACCGAAGCGAAGCATACTTTGGTGCTCATTTAAATCGCGAGAACTCCGAAAAAGCCGCTTGTGGTGAACCGAGTTCCGTTAGCGGTGATGATGCGGTTGGCGACTCCAAAGTGGGTAAAGATCCGCGCATGAACTTGCGGCGGCGGCGATGCGTGATGGCGCGCGTCGCCGGCTTCAACCCATTTGGTGAACTTGTCGATGGCGGCGAAAAAGATGGGTGAAGCCCCACGAGGCCAGCGAACGGACCCGGATATCCAGCCCCGAGACCGCAAACGGCCAGGAGAGCGGGATGGTTTGCAAAGCTTGGGGTTGGTCGGTGGATCTGCCTGGCGAAGAACCGACAAGCCGCATTTCCTCACCGGCTGCAAGCATCACGGAGGCGAGGCGATAAAATCCTTGGTGAAATACTTTACCGACTAGAGTTCGGCCGGACATATGGCTCCCGCACATGCCTCCATGGATATCAGAGAGCAGGCTGCTCCCCTCTTCCTGAGTGATGCACTTCAGTAGAATTCCGTTTCTGCTCTGGCGGTATAGGTCCCCACTTACCAGAGTATAGCACTTGGCCTTGCGTGCAATCTTCGCAGCTGAGGCATCATCGCCGGGGATCACTTGGTCACGAAGGAAGGCTAGGATAGGATCCATCCACTGACCTTCCTGGCCAAGCGTGGCGAACACTTGGTGCTCTCCTGGGTACTCCGCTGGGCCGATATTTTCCCCCCACTACAAGAAAAGTGATTATTTGTGACGAAAACGTCGTGACGTTGTCAATTTTTGTCATGGAAAATATATTTTTTGTGACGACTTGTTTATGTTCGTCATTAATTATATCAGGCACCGTCGCCCCACGTATTTTTGTGACGAAACATAAAATTTTGTCATGAAACCATAATACAAATCGTCATAGAAAATAAATGGTTGTTTATCTTGGACTGACGTCAAACATATGTCTGTATTATGACGATATGCTTTTTCGTCACGGAGGCATGGCCTATCGAGAGGCTATATCTAGAGGGCCCCCTGTCCGAGGTGGTCTTGTTGTCCAACTTGGCCTTGCGGGCCCATATGTGGGTTACACCTTACACGCTGTCAATTCTTGCTTATGTCCTTTCAAGGTCAGCTGATTAGGGTTCAGGGCTGGATTGGTTGGTAGATGCATGTTGATGCGCACGGGGGTCGGCCCGATCCTCTGATGAGAACGATACATCGGTTTGATAGTGCACGAAGTAGATGGATCGGCTACTAACCACGAGATCAGCAACCAAGCAATCGCAACGTCACCACACGAGGCGATCAACCGAATCAAAACCCGATCGATTCTTGTACTGCTGCAACCGAGAACAAGCAAGAACAAGGTGAGAGCAATTCAATCCAATAATCTCAAAGATACAAAGGTGAGGTTACATTTCTCGTCACGGGTGGTCTAGTCGACACACCACGAACACGAGGAGGGACGACAAGGGTCTACCAAAACACAACAAAACCTAAGCGTAAAAGAACGGTGGCGGCCACATATATAGTGGCGGCCAGGAGGAGTAGGGCAGCCAAAACAGCGGTGGCCACCAAAACCCTAAGATACATGGACCATAGGCCCAAAAGTGCGGTGATGCAGCACCCTGATTTTTTGGCCTGTGACATTGTTCTGCATTTTCCCGTCATTCTGGAGTGAATTTGGAAGTGGGGCTGGATCCATTGGAAAGCTTATCTCCTAAGCTTTCAAACGGGTGGTCGCACGCTGAAAACGGAGTCCGAGAGCCCAAGTTATGCCCGTTTGAAGTTGGCATGCTCTTTGGATGGCCGAATCGGGCTTTTGGCATCTTGGGCTTCCATATGGGCCTTCCTTGACGCGTGGGCTGTTCTCGGGGTGTGTGCTTGAGGCCCTTGTCTGTTGATGTGGGCTTGAATAGCTGAGCTTTTGGATTAAGGCCTCTCGGCGACGAAGTTGCCGCAGCGTCGATCATTTGTGACGAAGATGGAGCAGCGTCGGTAGTCATTGGAGAAGCCGGAGAGGAAGGAGGGGCAGCGGTCACGCTGGTCGTATCCATGTTGGTGATGTCCTCATCATCCTCCCCTTCTTGAATTGGAGTCGTCCTCGACTCCTTCTCATGATCCTGCAAAAGGTTAGTGGCAACAGGAGGCAAGGAAACAGATGTCTGCAAAGCAATATCATGTGAGGAAACAATGTTATTTAAAAGAATTTCTTTCTTGAACATTGGTTTAGATTGTTGTACACCACTAACAAGTTTGTCATCCTCATGTTCTTTACCATTAGTTCTTTTTGCATTAATTTTGGCTAGCTCAGCAGGAGTCATTGGATTCAAAACCAATTTCTTTCCATTAAACTTGAAAGTATATTGATTGGTTCTACTATAGTGAATAGCATCAACATCATATTACCAAGGTCTACCTAATAAAAGTGAACATGATTCCATAGGTATGACATCACAACAAACATGATCATGGTATGAACCAATGGAGCGAGAACTTGCACGCTTTGTGTTACCTAAACCTTATCAATTGAGTTGAACCATTCCATTGAGTAAGGTTCTTTGAAGTGGAGTCGTGGTCAAGCCAAGTTTCTCGACCATGTGTAGACTTGCGAGGTTGCTACGCTTTCCTCCATCAATGATGGCGTGTACAGCGTTCTTGCACAACAAACTTAGTTTGGAATAAGTTGTTGCGTTGAGTTTCATTAGCATGTTCCACTGGTGCACTAAGTAGGCGATGAGACATGAGGCTCATGTAGTTGTCCGTCATTGCAGCACTTAGGTGCACACCATCTTGATCATCCTTGCCTACAGGGTTAGTCGCAGGAATAGCAAGCACATTCTTATCGTTACATATTGAAATACACTTACTATCCTTCTTCTTAGATTGTGTAGGCTTGACTTCTTTTTTCAGTAGTTCCTTCTCATTCTTGGTCGAAGGGATAGTCCCATACTCGACCTTTTCATTTTTTAATTCTCCATTTCGCCATTTCTCCATGAACTCACTGTGTTTTTTCTTTCAATTTCTTCTCTTTTCTCAAACTCATGATTAAGTTTCCGTATATATTTCTTTGTTCCTGGCGGAATGCTTGGATCATCCTCGAAGTATAGATCATCGTTCTTTCGTGGACCTGCCATTATTAGTGGTAGACAAGAAAAATACATGCAAAAAATGTATATTCCTATCTACTAATATGTGGACAGTGGAGGATCTCACACGCTCAAGCTCACACCAAGTTCTTACCAGTTCTTACCCTGCAGCTTTTCAAGGTTCAATCGAGGGATGATGGTAATCTGCACTCAGGGGTGACAAAGCGATTGCAAGGTGCTTCTCCTGTGGTTAATAGTAGGTGGAGCTTGGATAGGTATAATATGTAGCAAAGGATATACTAGAACCACACTAGCCAAAACAAGTTGAAAGAACGTTCAACGACGGTATTTTGCTGGTCCTATGCTAGACCGTACTAGAGACGCGAGCCTAGACACCAATGAAGTCACAGAAACAGCAATCAGAATGACCACAACACACAAGCAAATAGCTATGGCTTCTTTTTCCACCTTTTAGTGCAGCTCTTTTATACGCACTTGCCTTTTTTTTTAATTTTTCTTCCTTCTATATCAACAAGTGGCACATATGATGAATTACAACTTAAACTTTTTTTCCTGCTGCAAACAGATCTACTATGCAGAAACTTCAAATGCTGTTTTCGGGTTTTTATTGGCTTCCAATGCAAAAACATATAACTGGAAAGTTGTAGATCTTTTCGAGCTGATCAATTTGCATATATGGAACGTCTATTTTGGATAAGGGAAGCCAGAGATATTGACCCCGAAATACAGACTGCTCAGAAAATCCAAGACGAAAACAGATTCCAATCCGACGGGATTTTGGGCAAGAAGACGGCGTTTTTGGAAAGTTTCACAATGGACAAAGTTGTAGGTAATTTCTCAGGCTTTCAGGAAAGTACAAGAACAGCAAAATCCGAGTTCGTATGAGGGAGCTATGACCAAAATACCGAACTGGACAGAGGAGGATCCGAATTGGACGCGACGACGCAATGGAGTTCAACTCGGTGACAAGAACGTGACAAGAACTCGAAACTCTAAAGATCAAAACACTAAGACCAGCAACGACACGACGATGCAACGTAAATTCAACAAGAATTAAACTAGGTAGTAATAGTAAAGGCTAAAAAGGGGCTCGGATTAGATCAAATACACGACAAACAGAATTTTTTTTGTGGCTATTTTTTCTGGACTCTAGGACGAATAAGAAGAACTAAACAAGGATAAGGGTGTTCTCACCAGGCAACCGTTGCTCTGATACCACTTGATGCGCACGGGGTCGGCCCGATCTTCTGATGAGAACGATCGTCGGTTTGATAGTGCGAAGTAGATGGATCGACTACTAACCACGAGATCGACAACCAAGCAATCGCATAGCGTCACCACGAGGCGATCAACCGAATCAAAGACCCGATCGATCCTTGTACCTGCTGCAACCGAGAACAAGCAAGAACAAGGTGAGAGTAATTCCAATCAATAATCTCAAAGATACAAAGGTGAGGTTACATTTCTCGTCACGGGTAGTCTAGTCGACACACACGAACACGAGGAGGGACGCACAAGGGTCTACCAAAACACAACAAAACCTAAGCGTAAAAAACGGTGGCGGCCACATATATAGCGGCGGCCGGGAGGAGTAGGGAAGCCAAAACAGCGGTGGCCACAAAACCCTAAGATACATGGACCATAGGCCCAAAAGTGCGGTGATCAAGACCTGAATTTCTGGCCCGTGACATTGTTCCGTATTTTCCGTCGTTCTGGAGTGAATTTGGAAGTAGGGCTAGATCCATTGGAAAGCTTATCTCCTAAGCTTTTAAACGGGTGGTCGATGCGCTGAAAATGGAGTCCGGGAGCCCAAGTTATGCCCGTTTGAAGTTGGCATGCTGCTGGATGGCCGAACCGGGCTTTTGGCATCTTGGGCTTCCATATGGGCCTTCCTTGACGCGTGGGCTGTTCTCGGGGTGTGTGCTTGAGGCCCTTGTCTGTTGATGTGGGCTTGAATAGCTGAGCTTTTGGATTAAGGCCTCTCGGCGGCGGTTGCCGCAGCGTCGATCATTTGTGACGAAGATGGAGCAAAGTCGGTAGTCATTGGAGAAGCCGGAGAGGAAGGAGGGGCAGCGGTCACGCTGGTCGTATCCATGTTGGTGATGTCCCTTTCCCTTTCTGTGCACTAGGGTTAAATTGAGTGATGTGGCTGAGGAAGAACAAATTGGTTGATTATGACATCTGAGATACAAATTGCTTGATTATGATGCATTAATAGCAAGTAGATGTTGGTAAATCTCTACTATTTGCTGTCAACCATGTTCAAGGTTCCTCTAGCATGATTTATGTCAATTTAGGGTCATTGGCTTAATACCTTGTACACTATGGATTCCTGATGGATTCCTTGTTTCAGAACATTTCTGATGGATTCCTATATTCTACTCTTAACTCTTCTCATTAGTTTGGAAACGATTTGCTATTTTGTTTAATATCAGTACATTTTGGGCGCTATGCAAGCTATGTTTGCTTGCCATGTTGAAACAGGTTTCAGAAGTAAGCTCAATTTTGTGTAGGGCTAGTACTGCCGGGCTTGGGAGAAGTGCTAGACAAACTAGGTAGTAGCATGACTAGTTTGAATGTATGTAGTGGTATTGGATCAGGCACTACAGCAAAAGAAACAAAATATCAATTGTAGCATTTGAGATTGCCAATACCATAGTCAAAGGTTGTGATCTGATGCGGGCTCTTTCAAAAGAGCATAAAGCATTTGAAAGAAGTGGTACTTCACTCGGAAGGTGTTCAAAATCTTATATCCAAAGATATGGATGAATTACTCAAGATAGTTGATGCTGATGCTGACAAAAGGTTAGTGTTGAATCTTTGCTGCTTTTACAAATTACAACATTTGGCCGAACGGCGTATTTATTTTTGCTAGAAATATGCTCAACCAATGATGTGTCAAGAAAATTGTATTTAGCATGCTGTACTATTTGTCCTTATTGAAGTTCTGCTTGTTTCCAACAGGGAAGAGCTTTCTTGGGTTGATCCTGTTTTGCTATTAATAGCATATTAGGATAACAAATTTTGGTTAATAGCATATTAGGATAACAAACGCTGAACCATTTTGGTTATCTTCATTTTTGGCTTGCTTAGATTGGAACAACTGATGTACATGTGCTTATGCTGCTAATTTTCTATTGTCAAATTGTCATCATGATTGATCACTCAATCGTCTTTTGTTGAAATGTTTATGCTCTTTTGAACTGTCAGAAGATCATGGCTTGAGTTTTATGCGATATAGCTTATGAATGGAAGTAATGATGTTTTGATTTAGTAGATGGAGATCAGAGCCAGACTGCCTAGAAGGGTGAGACCCAGGAGATATGAACCCTACCTATGGTTTTCCTGTTGCGGTATGACCGAGGAGATATCTCTTGTTACCTAAAATGAATCCTACTCTTTTAGATGTTCTGGATAACTATATTCCGTAAGGTGGCCAAACATACTACCTCAGAATCGCCTTTCCATGTGAGCGCAAAGAATATAAAAAATACAATGAAGAAAACAATGCTACAGGCAAACACTCCCATTAGTTTGTTCTAAGGGACATGGCCAGGAAGACACTCGGAACTTTCAAATTAGCATTTGGTTCTATCAAAGTTTTGGTTGTGAAGTACTACATTTCTAGGAATTGCTCTAAATTCCAATGAAAGAGTTGTTTTTATAATGTTTTACCAATGATCTGCACTGATTACTCCACTTCATAATTCTGTTCATCCTCATGAATTTGGCAGGCGCTTATTGCTTTAAAGAAAGGCACCCAACTGCTTAAATATGTTCGCAAGGGGAAATTTACTCCCTTAAGATTATCAAATGTAAGTACATTGTTTTAACATCCCCGCGTGTAATAAAACTTGATCTTGAATAATGATTTTGAACTATGTAAAGTTTTACCTGAACTAGATCATCGTGGTTTCAGATGGCTTTCTTCTTCATTGTTACATATGTATTTGTCTTAACTTTCATGTAACTACTCATCTTACAACCATTGGAGCAGAAATAACTGCAAAACAGAAATCATTGTAAAATCTTTAATATACTAACAAGAGAATGGAGAGCCATACAACTTTCTTTTTCAGTTATTATATATACTCACATGAATATCTCTTTTATGCTCCACAGGATGAATCAACTCTTATTTGGGTCTCAATAACAGAGAGAAAAGTTTGAAACTATCTTCTATGTCCAGAGTTCTCTCCGGACAAAGAACGGTAACAACCTTTTAAACAATTTGGTCATATTTTATTTCAAGTCTTTGATCTTTCAACAATTATTCTTTTCAGCTAGTTTTTCAACGTTTTCTGCTCCCTGAGAAGGACCATTTTAGTGTAGGGTTTATATTATGCAACGATGGTATTACAATGAGAATTAATTTAACATTCTTGCTTCCCTTCCTTACTGAGTGTTCTCTAGACTTGATTTTGTATATTATTCCTTTCAATTGAGTAAAGTAGAATTTATTTGCATTGTTGTCAAAGTCTAATGTCTCCTTACCTGTCATGTTATACTTAAGCATTGCTCCTTTTCATTTTAGCATAGTATAGAGTCATGCCTAGCAATATTAGTTGTATTCTTCAGTGCTACTTGATCCCCGTCAGTCTGTGAATGAAATAGAGATGCAGATTTGTTTACTGCAATTTCTTGATCATTAGTGTTTGGATAAAACTACTGAGTTGTTTGATGTTAATGATTGTTTACAAGTTTATACAGGCTTGTGTAGATGAATAACATTTATTCTAAGTGAATGAAAAGTAAGGGTAAGATGCATAGCTAATGTGTAGAACCTTGTGGCTCTGAGGATGATTTAGAAGTCATACTGACTTGAGGAGGAGAGACGAGGAGCAAATGAATTTCGACAGCACTGTTGAGCAACAATGAGAAGAAGTAGAAGACTTGAAGCTAAAAGCACAAGCATCAGATAAAGCACTGATCAAAACCCAAAAGGAAATGGAGGATTTAAAGAAGAGTCAAGAGGAGAATGATGCAATTATTCGCCGTCTCATGCGAATGGCTGGTCAAGACAACTAGTGAGTTTATGAACCTATTCACTTATTTTGCATGGATACTTATTTTGTATGGCTGGTAACCTGGTTCACTGGTACTTGTGAGTTTAGGTAACCTGGTTCAACTTTGTGACCTATGGATTTATTTCCAATAGCTTCAAGTGTGGTACTAACTTTAAATACTATGAACAAAGTTTGTGACTCTTAATGTATCTGTGGTTAATTTGTGATGCTCTGTGATTTGTGATGCTCTGTGCAATGTATTGATTGGTCTCTGAAAATATTGTGTCTTTGTGTCGAGATGTATTGTGTGTTTTGGTTGTAAAATGGATCATATGTGGGTTTGATGTAGTGTTCAATGATAAAATATCACAGAAAATGACAGACCATTACTTCCATGACAAAAATGCAAGTCCACGTGGCACTCATCAGTGACGAAACATTTGCGTCACAACACATGCCACGTCACCTCACATCGTGGCTGCTGACATGGCATTAGACTATTCAATGACGAAAATGCATGTCCACGTGGCACTCATCTATGACGAAACATTTGCGTCACAACACGTGCCACGTCACCTCACATCCTGGCTGCTGATGTGGCACTGCACTGTTCAATGACGAAAATGCATATCCACATGGCAACAATCTGTGACGAACAATTTCGTCATAAATAAAATGGTCAACGCTCATTTTTGGCCGATTGAAGTGTTCTTTTATGACGAATTTGATATTTTTCATGACGTTTTGGGCACAATTAATGACGGTTATATTCGTCATAGAAATGACCTCTTCGTTGACGAAAATATAATTCGTCATAGAAAAGTTGATTTTTTATGACAAAAAAGGTAATTCGTCATTGAAAACTTTCTATGACGCACTTACTATGACAAGTTGAATTTCGTCATAAATTCGTCATAAAAAACCTACAATGACGATTTCGGGACTAATGATGACGAGTTTGGACCGTCATTAAAAATCACTTTTCTTGTAGTGCCTGGTGCTGCGTCGGCAAGACTGCTCTTCCTCCCGGACACGGGTTTGAGGTGGGCACGCCCTTCCTCCTGAATCGAGGCGCGGCAGCAGTGCCGCCTTCCCGCTTTGGCCGGAGGTCGCAACGCCATGCCGTCGTCCGGCTTTGGCTGGGGCTGCGACAGCGACACCATCATCCCCACCTGAACCGGGGGCTGCGATGGACGGTCGCGATAGCCTTTCTTCGAAGACCCCGACCGGAGCAGAAGCTCTTGAGGACGCAAGCTGTGAAAGCCCGTCCGCAAGGTGATTGTCGCGCCGAGGGATATGAACATACCCCAATCCTTCAAAGTGGCGCTCCATTTTCCGGACCTCCGCCAGGTACGCCGCCATGGCGGGGTCGGAACACTGGAACTCCTTCCGCACTTGGTTGATGACTAGCAGGGAGTCACCCTTGACTTGGAGACGCCGGATGCCCAGCGCCGAAGCGATGCGCAACCCTGCCAACAGGCCCTCATATTCAGCTACGTTGTTTGTGGCCTTGAAGTCGAGGGCGACCACATACTGAAGGGTGTCACCGGTTGGAGAGACCAGGACAGCCCCAGCCCCCGCACCCTCCAGCCTGAAGGAGCCATCGAAGAATAGGGTCCAGGGAGAAGGCGCGGGTGCTTCCTCAGCTTCAGGAGTGGCGGGAATCCACTCGACGACGAACTCCGCCAGCTTCTGACTCTTGATGGCGGTGCGGGGTACAAATTTGAGGTTGAATTCCCCTAGTTCCACCAACCATTTAGCTATACAGCCCTCTGCTTCACGGTTGTGGAGGATTTCCCGCAGAGGATAGGTCGTGACCACGGTGATTTCTCGCCATTGGAAATAATACCGCAGCTTCCTGGATGCCACCAGGACCGCATACAACATTTTTTGAGCTTGTGGGTACCGAGTTTCCGCTTCATGCAACACTTTACTGATGTAGTAGACCGGCTTCTGGACGTCTTCCCTCTCCGCAATTAGTACCGCGCTCACCACCTCAGGAGTGGCAGCTATGTACAGGAGCAACGGCTCACCCGGCGCAGGGGAGACCAGCACCGGGGGAGAGGTGAGGTATCGCTTCAAGTCTTCAAATGCCCTTTGTGCCTCCTCTGTCCACTCAAAGTGGTTAGTCTTCTTCAACAGCTTGAACAAAGGCAAGTTTCTTTCTCCCAACCGGGCAATGAACCGCCCCAGGGAGGCCAGGACGGCCAGAATCGAACTGTTTGAGTCGCACTGGCGGCTTCATGTGCTCGATGGCCGCTATCTTGTCAGGATTGGCTTCAATGCCTCGGCTGGACACCAGGAAACCTAGCAGCTTGCCGGAGGGCACACCAAACACACACTTTTCTGGGTTGAGCTTCAGGCAATTCTTCCGGAGGTTGGCAAAGGTTTCCTCCAGGTCTTGGATTAGTTCTTCACTCTTTTTAATCTTCACAACTAAGTCGTCAACGTAGACCTCAAAATTTTGCCCTATCTGAGGACGGAAAGTGATATGCATGGCACGTTGGTAAGTAGAACCAGTATTCTTTAAACCAAAAGCCATTCTAACATAACAATAAACACCCGTAGGGTTACAAAAGATCTTCTCTTCATCTTTTCTCGCCATGCTAATCGGTGATATCCGAACGCTGGCGTCCAGCCAAGACTGACTCACCCTACCGTGGAGTCAACAATGAGATCGACTCGCGGCAGGGGGTAAGGATCCTTCGGGCAGGCCTTGTTGAGGTCGGTGAAGTCGACACACATGCGCCATCTCCCGTTGGACTTCTTAACAAGCACAGGGTTGGCAAGCCACTCTGGATGAGAGACTTTCCTGACTATCCCTGCGCACAGCAGCTTCTCTACCTCCTCCCGAATGGCATCTTGCCGCTCGGCTACCGCCTCCGGACCTTCAGCCGGACCGGGCGCTTGAGTGAACGTTGTTAATCGGTGCTCGATCACCTCCACAGGGACCCGGTCATGTCGGACGGTTGCGACGAACACGCCGGAATTAGGCGGAGGAAGGTGACGAGTGTGTCTTCCTATTTGGCGCCGAGGTCGGGCGCCAATGTTAACGGTCCTTCGGTGCTCGCCCCCACTCAGGGCGACCACCTTGACCTCACCGGCAGAGCCAGGCAAGGCACGGGTCCGGGCTTGAGGGGCTCCTGAGCCGGCGGCGTCGGCACGCCCGGCGTAGTGGCGCCGCCAGTCCCATGCCCGCCAGGCGGCGCAAGGCCTCTGACCTGTCCACTTGAATTGTAATGGGGCCACCAGGCCCCGACATTTTCACCACCATGTAGGCATAGTGGGTTGCCGCCATGAACTTGACCAACGCCGGTCGGCCAAGCAAGGCATTGTAAGGAAGGTCGAAATCGGCGACCTCGAAATCTACCATCTCGGTGCGGTAGTTGTCCCTCTCCCCGAAGGTGACGGGGAAGCGCACCTGACCCAGGGGCATCAAACCAGCCTCCGGGGCTACCCCGAAGAAAGGCAAGGCCGGACGTAGATCATGCTGCGGGATCTGGAGCGTCAGGAATGCCGAAGAGGACAGGAGGTTGATGGAACTCCCTCCGTCCACCAGCACACGCCCCAGCCGTACATTCCGGATTGTGGGCGACACCACAATCGGGAGATGCCCTAGGCCGGTGGTGCTTTCAGGGTGGTCAGCCCGACTGAAAGTGATCGTCTCCTCCGACCACTTCAGCATCCGACCCGCCCCTGAGCTTGATGCTGCGGTGCACACTTCCCTCTTTAGCCGTTTATAGGCGGCGTTGGAGGAAAAGGTGGACGAACCACCATGGATGTAGGCCACAGCGTGATCCGCCTGCTGGAAGGCCAGCGGGGCAGGATCTTCGTCTTGGTCATCGTCGGGGCGGCGTTCCTTGAGCCGCTTCTCCACCATTTTGCTCACGACCCGACAGCCGTCCAGGTCATGAGTGTTGGTCCGGTGGATCGGGCAATAGAGTTTGCCCTCTTTTTGTTCGCGGCGATCGTTCCCACGACTGCGGCGGTCATCGCGCCGATCACGACGATCTTCCCGCCGCTCACGGCGGTTGTCGCGCCGCTCACGGCGGTTGTCGCGTCGGTCTCGGTGATCGTCGCGCCGATCCCGGCGGTTGCGCTTCATGGCCTGGGTCTCGTCGTCGCGTTCGGTGGCCAAGACCCGCTGGTCTCTCTGCCTCCACGCTTCGCGCCTTCTTGCGCATGGCGGAACCGCCGAGGTTCGGCTTCGTCCTTGCCTCGGCCATCCTTGGGGCCAGGCTCTGGCCCCCTCGCCTCCGCGGCCCGCGCACACTTATGTGCGAGGGAGAAGAGCTCGGAGGTGGTATTGATGGTGCGGGTGGCCATCTTCTCCTTCATCTTGCAGTCTCGAACACCTCTCTGAAAGGCGATGACGACTGATTGCTCTGAAATGTGGGGAATCGTGTTGCGGCAGTGGCAAAACCGCCGGATGAAGTCGCGCAGCGACTCCCGCTTCTCCTGCTCCAGGGCGTGGAGGTCATCCTCCACACCTGGCTGCGCAAAGGAGCCTTGAAAGTTGGCGACGAAGAGGCCGTACAACTCCCCCCACGAGTGCACCGATCCTCGGGGGAGGTTTAGCAGCCAAGAACGGGCAGAGCCCGTCAAGGCCGTAGGGAGGTAGTTGGCCATGATCTTTTGAGACCCGCCAGCTGCTCGCACCACCATGGTATAAATCTGCAGGAATTCCTCCGGGTTGGTGGTGCCGTCATATTTCTCTATGGACGTCGGCGAACTCGTCTGGCCACGCCACGCGCCTTGCAGCTTGCGGGAGAAGGCTCAGCACCGACGCCATAAAGGGAGCCCAACCTTCAGCCGAAGGTCCGGTCGAGACCGCCGAGAGCGCAGGGCTCGGCTCCTCTGAGCCGGAGGAGTGAATCTCCTCCTCCTTGGTCCGAGAGTGAGAGTCACGAGAGGGACTCTCACTGTCAGAGGCTATCTGCTTCCGGTGCAGCCTCTGACCGAGTGGCGCGGCAGGCGACCACGGAGGTCATCGCCGCGCCACCGGCGACTTTCATCCAAGTGCGACCGAAGGTCCCCACGGTCCCTCGCGGAACCGGGACCAGCGCTGCGCGCGCCTTTCCTTCGACTCCGACCCGCCTGGCTAGAGCTTTTTTCGTTAGGGCGGCTAGACGCCTGAGTACGCTCGGCATGCGCCCCAGGCAATGGTGTACTAACGCATACCCGGCGGTCGAGAGCCCTACCCGAGTTGGGTCAGGTCCACGAGACCGGTGATGCTCCGCAGCCACGGAGTGGCCGGAGAGTCTCCTGCGAGACAGGCCCGAAGTCTACAGACCGGGTTTGGTTCGATAGGAGGGCGTCTTCGCGGCTGGCTAACCCTAGCGGATGAAAACCCTAGAGACTCCCACACGAAGGATTCCAGCGTCTATGAACTGAGGATGACACAGAGATTTTACCCAGGTCCAGGCCCCCTTAGCCTGGGTAAAAGCCTTACGTCCTGCTAGATTTTTATGAAGTGTTTGAGGTCAATATAGAGCTCTCAGATTACCAGTTCTTTCTTGGGTTCTACAGCTGAACTCTTGGTTCTTCGACCCCCCTTCCCCATGCACCAGAGGGCCCTTATATAGCGCAGGCTGACGGGGTAGGTAAAAGAGGGGTCATCATGCTGATCTTCAGACATTTATTGCTCCTTCCCGTGCTGTCCCGTTCCTCCAGCCTCATTAAATACCGACGCATGGCTTCGCCTGGTCCGCCCGGGATGTGACCCCTTTGTGACGGGTAGGTGAGAGGCGTCAGAGGAATGGGCTTGTAGCAGAAATCCTCGCAGTTGATAGATCTGACACAGCAGGCCTGCCGTCTGGCATGGTACGATAGGGGAAGGAGACTTCGAGGCGAAGCCACCGTGCCCCACCTTTTTGCCTTGCGGCGGGCGGCGTAGCGCCCTCGCCCACCGCCGGACGCCACGTGGCCGGTACTGGCCGGCGGGCGTGCTTGCCGTCCGTCGCCGAAGCCGCCACGCGGGAAATGGCGCCGGCGAAGCGGGCGTCCTTGCCCACTGCTCGCTAGACGCCACGCGGCCGCAAGATTTGGCGGCGGGCGCTTCGCCGCGCTTCGTCGCCAGCCGCCACGTGGGGGGCGTCGGGTGAGCGGCGTCTCGCCCACTCGCCGCCGGACGCCACGTGGGCAAGACTGGCGGCGGGCGTCTTTCGTCCGCCCGTCGCCGAAAGCCGCCACGTGGCCGGGCGCCGGCGAGACAGACTTTCGCCACGACCGCCGCGGACGCCACGTGAGCCGGTTTTGTGCGTCGAAGAGGTACCCGGCAGATAAAGTATGTTGACAACTCATAACACGATTATCATTTGCGCTTTGCGTGAGCATTAACCTATTTCTTAATGTAAACCGCATACATACATCGACAAGCAAGCATTCATCTCATTTCCCTAATAGCAATATAAGGGTTGCACTTGCTGTCATCGACGCGTGAGGCAACTTCGGGGTTGAGGTCACCCGAAGACACTCTCCACGAAAAACAACGTTGCGCACAAGAAACAATCAAAAAGCTGACTCGAACAACATTACTTAACCCACTCCCAAAACCCGAAAAATGCAAATATGTCCAACCGGACAGCGGCGATCAACGAGCAAAACTTTTGATTTGCTTAACCAAATGGAGTGAACTCTGCTCCTAATCAACCATAAGAGGATGACCTACAGCTATCACAAAGCCAATCATGCGGGAGATACCTCGAGGACCTCCAAATCGAACACTAAACCCCAACCGGAAAATGGAGTATGCAGCAGTTTTCCAATTTCAGCACCAAGACTTCTAAATAGCGTAACTTTTGATTGGCTCATTAGATTTTCGAGTTCTTGAGCTCAAAACGACCGTGATGAGACAAGCTACACATATATCACAACCATTCACTCAACCAATGCTCCTGCAGTTTCCAGATTGAAGATGAACACAGACTGTACCAATCGCGACAAGAATTGGATAGCACTCGCTAAAATAGCCATAACTTTCAAACGGCTGAACGAAATTTAGTGATTTCAGTCTCTATTGAAAGGTAATTCGATTATCTACAACTTTCACAATATCCAGACCCCCAGGAAATGCTTGAAAAATTAACAATTTCGTGCTACAGCAGGGCACAAGAATCTGCTCGAAAACAAAACTGCACAGCTCTAGGGTTCCACCCCTAATCCAGTCCATACACAACCAATCAACCACTAAAACTCCATGGCAAGAACCCTAACCCAGCCACCCAAACCCACCCGAACCCTAGATTTAATCCTCACCTTGGCTCAAGGGGGAAATCGCAGGGGGATGGAGGAAGGGCGCCGGCCTGGGAGAGGAGGAGGGGCCGCCGGCTGGGAGAGCTCGTCGGTGCTGCAGCTGCTGCTGCCGCGTGGGAGGAGCAGGGCTCGCCAGCCAAGGGGAGGAGCAGGCTCGCTGGCCAGGGGAAGGAACAGGCTCGCCGGCCAGGAGGGAGATCAGGGGCGGCGCTCGACCGAAGGGAGGGCGCAGGGGAGAGGCCGGCGGGTGTTGGAGTCGGGGGGGAGAGAGAAGGCTGGAGGCACAGAATGCGGCTGGGAGGAAGAGTTGGCAGGGGGTGAAACAAAAAAATGGGAGGGGACTTAGGGCTAGGGTTCCATTTCTCTCCAAAAGGCCCAAAAGAACACCCCTTCAAGCCCAGAATTGCTCCCTCTAGCCCAAAACCCTCAACCGGGTCCTCCTAAAGCCCAAGAGATGCACTGCAATAACATATATATATATATATATATATATATATATTATCCCCCTAAAGCTCAATTGGAATATTACATGCTGACTAAAATTCTATCGCAAAAGCTTAACGGCATGAAGAAAATTCCTTTACCGAGAGACGACAAAAACAATTCCGGCTAAAAGCCCTGGTAAAACAATTTGCGGTATTACAAAGATCCCATTGGACTAAAAACTGGAGGTCACTTGGAAAATAAAGCATAAACAAGAGAGAGTGCCTTTAATAGCATTATGACCATGGATAAAAAAAGGAGTAGGCCCATTTGAACCCTAAACTATCACGTTTGTCTAAAATTCAACCCTCAACTACCAAAACAGATAACCAATCCCTTCAACTATCAATGCCATTATTTTACCCCCAAGACCATTTGAAGCTGATTTTAACCGGCGTTGATAAAAATGCTATAGATGGCATGATTTGCAAAAGTTGAACGAGGAAAGACTATTTTCCAAAGAAGATACTTCTGGTCATCAACAATACTATATCTTTTATCAGCAACAAACTAAAACTGAAGAAAACAAAAGGCTGCAACAAGGTAGAAGTGAACATAACTGCTGGTATAGATTGTACATAAAAATGTCAAACACCAACCATTCTTTTGAAGTCAAACACAAGTCACGAATATCACAATCAACAAAAGAAGGGTAAAATGTATGAATTACAATTACACAGCTCACGGCGGTGTCCTAAGTTCCATGTGGAAGCCCCGATATAGTCAGGGCCAATCCTGAGTTTTTGGAGGCAGGCGAGAAATTATAGACGGAGGCCTCTCTAACATAAGCATCAAAATATTTTTATACTAC